>QANY01013423.1:1343138-1536143 GCA_003255025.1 Datisca glomerata | reverse complement strand
CCCCCCCCCCCCCCCCCCCCACAAAAAAAAATAAGGAAAAAACAAGGCCTAGTAACGGGATAAATATACAAAAACAGATCATGTGGGGCCATATTGCAGGTTTTCCCTTCAAGAGAAAACGAGAATTTAAGATTAAAAAAAAACACACACAAAAATTGAGTTACAGTAAACTATTCACATCAGGTCCAGGAAAGTTTCCTGAGGGTAGTATGAGGTGTCAACTTAAGTCTTAAAGCATCTGTTCTTTTTCTTCTTTTTTTTGGGTAACCAAGGGTGTACAGGGTTTGTGCACCCTGGCTGATCCCACGAGACTTGTGCACCGTGCCCTTAGAAGTTTCCTTAATGAGACAAGCTAAATCTCACTTTAAAACCAGGGGCACGCCCACAAGGAATAATTTGCGTTCAAAAGATTTGAACCCAAGACCTAGAATGGAACAAATCACCAAGTCCAAGGCTTTCACCACTTGGGCGGCCAACCCTTGGGATTAGCATCTGCTTTCTTCTGCAGACATTACCATGAAGATTTGATAAATAGTAACCATAGAAGAAGAAAAATGTAGCCAATGAACTCACCATGAAAGAAAGTAGGCCTGTAAGGATGCTGCAATAGCAGTTAAAGGAATTGTTATAACAAGAAAAAGTGACCATTTATTGTTGAAAGTAAATATTCAACAAGAATATATGAGGTAATATCTGAGAATAAATAGATAGAAAGCAATAGCAAAGACAGAAATAAAAATATCACACCTTGATACGGACCACATAGGATTCCAACTTTCTGGATGAACTGCATGAAGAACAAATAAACATAGAATCATTTTCCAAACAAAAGTATAATTTTCACAACACACCAAATACTAAATACTTACAATCACTCATTGAAAGACAAATTTTCTTCTGCGTCATGAAACGACCATTTGGGGTGATCATGCTACAGGAGATGGAAATGTTCTAAACGTTATTCATAAAAATCCTATATAAAGGAAAAAGAGAGGATGCAGATAAACTAAAAATGAAAAACAATACTGAAGCTATATGTTACTGGTTTTATATTCGTATGAGTTTCTCAAAAGAAATATACCTAATTCCTGGAGGTTTGTAAGGATACTCTGGAGGAAACTTGATCTTCCCATAGTAGTACCCACCTTAACATAAAATTTAGAATTCCCATTAGTTGAAACTGGACATATGAGTTTGTTAAGAGTTTAAGTTGGCAAATAAAATCACAACGACTAACGCACATTAAAAGAATTTAATCAGATACCAAACAAGAAATGGACTAACCTGCAAATGGTGTTCCTTCACTTCCCTCTAGTACATAATCTAGAACATCAAAGGCCAGAAAAAAGATTAAATACGAACTAGGAAATGGAGAAAATTGTGAAAAAGAAAAAATACAATAAAGGAGCAAAAGTACATTGTGAGATGTGAAACTATATGATGGATGCTTGTAGGCAAGCATGATGTGCATCAGTGAAATTCTATGCAAAAATAAAAAGGACTAAGAAGTCAAACTATCTGAAACCAAAAGATAAGAAATAGCTTATCATGAATTTCATCTGTGCAAACACAACAAATAAACGGCATAAGTGAAATTTATTAGAAATTAAAATTTGGCTCTGAATACGTCCAAGTGCTAGTCACCACTTTTCTCAAGTTCTATGTAGCACGATGAACTCATAAACCTATCTTTCCAAGTACTACGGATATGCTTTCCCCCAAGGCATTCTCATATTCAGCTAAAGACAAAAAAGTTCCTCAGTGTCAGTGAACAAGCCAAAGATTTGGGGAAAAAGCTCCATAGCAAGTCCCCAACCCAAGTACAATTTCAACAATCTAGACTATGACTATATTTTGCAGTATAAGCATTATGTTCATATATGAGTGTAAACAAACTTACGCCATTCAAGAATGTCATTTGGAGAAGGCCTTGCAACGACATGAGAAACGGGTTCCTGCAACATTGCACAGATAGAAATATTAGCATCATCTAGAAGTTAAAAAAGTAACAAAGTCAACAATAAATCCTCCCCTAAATGGATTGATACATGGAAAAGGATCAATTTTTTTTGGTCAAAGAATGGAAAGGATCAATTCAAATGTGCATTTATTCAGCCTCACAATTTGTATCTCACGTTATACTTGCTAAAAATAATCCAGAGGATCTGATTGACAGAGAAGATATAAGTACACTCACAACTTTTTTCATATATTGATAAAACGAAATATTTTTATAAGTCCGAAGACAAATGGCTTTGGCGAAACAATTCAAATGCAGTAATAAGAGATGAATAATACTGAAAATTCTATGCTACACAGCAGAGTTTGAGCCTAAAATATGAAAGAAGCAAGAAAGTGAAATGCACACGTTGGAAATGAAGAAAGGACATACTTTACATAGTGCTCTATATTCCTTCTGCAGACGCTTGATACATGATTTGTCAGCCATCTCACAAGTTTCTGAGGGAGCAAATCAACCTCCTGGCAAATATTTTATGTCTTTGAACACTACAATTATTTCTGTGGGTTGATAAATACGGAAAAGAGTTAGCAATTTTATAATAGATACTATATAAACACAGGATAACAAATCCCACTGTGATTAGAGCTAGTACACTAAAAAGGTGGGGAAGTGAATTCATCTTATAAAACATGGTATCTTCAAACTAAATATAAAACGTCCAATTGTGGTGGACTTCGTTAAGAAGTTTTAAATAACCAAATGAATAAATACACACTTTGCTGAGCTTATAAAGGGTTTCAAATTCTGAGATGTGGGAAAATACATGCGAATCACCATTAGAATCCATTCTTGTGACTTCATCAATAGCTTTGGATTGAACTGCATCAAGGCCCTAGTGAAGTTCCTTTCTTAAACTAATAAGTTTATACCAACTTGATCTAAGTCTCAATTTGCAGTCTTTGTTTACCAAGTTAGCTCTTGTTACAAGTGAAGGTGTGAAAGAGCATGCTTTATGAAAACCCAAGGAAAAGATTCAGCCTAGTCATCTATGGCACGAAATAAGCCAGCCAAAAACCCACCATTCGTTAACCAAGTTAGCTCTTGTGCAAGTGCAGATGTAAAAGAGTATGATTTATGTTCATTTTGCAGTTACTACCGCTTATCAGTACTAAATTTCGACCACCGTTTTTCAATTCTAACAAAGATCAAGCCTCGTACAGTAATTCTGTTTCTACAACCATAAATCAAGTTCACTTCCTGGTTGAGAAGATTTATCCCAACAGATCATAAAACGAACCTAAAACTGAAACAGGAGAGTACGAGTTACGTATAGCTCCCGTGGCACCATATATATATATTTCCCCTATAAGCACTATTTACATCTTTAGCCCGGTCGAAAAAAATTACTCATCAATAGCTATTTTCTTCGCAAATTAAATTGAGATGCAACATATTCCCGAAGGTTGGATCCGCAATTAGCTTCCAATTAGGATACTAGGAAACAGATCCAAGCTAAAATCAGGTTCCACCGAGACAAAGCGCAGGAAAGGAGAAGTAATTGAACAGAAACCAAAAGATAAAGGATCAGCAACAGAATCAACCAGAGAACAATCACAATCACAATCACATAGAAGACAGAATAACCCAAATACGGTAGAGAAAGAAGATAGGTTCGAGCAAAATCCCAACAAAAGAACAGCGAGAAATCACAAAGAGAACCTTTACCTGAGATGAACAGAATTATAATCAATTTGGGATTAGAATTAGGTTTTAGGATTTCAGAGGGTTCCTGTGGGTTTGTAACTACCGGAACCGGACGAATTGGCAAGCTTCCCGCAGTTACAAATGGTGACAATCAGATCTCGAAGAGATCAAAGTGACTCAAAACATCAAATCAAATATATGAGTGATCGTGAATGGGAACGAGAGACTTGGATCAAACCCGGGTTTGCTCACTTTATATTACACATCGAATACAAAGACAACGTTGACCTCTCCAAATATCTCTGTCGTGTTCAGTGATATTGCTCGTAGGCCAACCAAACGAAAGGGTTATTTCGTAAAAGCATTGTGTTCTTGATAATTGATAATATTATATAGGTAAATGGATAATTTAATTTTGTATTTATCTGTTAATTAATCACTTTGATTTTGGATTAGATGGCAATGGTCGGATATTGTTTTGTTCGACCCGTGAAACTGACTGAACCGACCCGTTATAATCTAGATCGGCTCGTGAATCAATTTTTTGTCTAAAAAATTAAACAATTATACATATAGTGAAATTTAAACCCTTAACCTCTTCTTTATAAATCACACTTTTTATCAATATACCAAGATAACTTTTGTTAAATATATTGTTTAAAATATATTTTTATTATCTTTTAATACATTTTATCGAAACTTCGTATAATATACTTTTAAGATAAACGTAGTTAATTAAATAAAAAATAATATTTTTCATTTAAATGAATATTTTATTCAATGAAAAAAAATATTGGTTTAATATTCCTAATATTTTTTATTATAAACTAGTTATTAATTATTTATTATATTTTTAAATTTTACGTGAATATGAATATAATTAGTTTATGAATTTAATAAATAAAATAATTATTTTACTTATTATTACAAATTTTTCTATTGAGATTTTAAAGTAATAAAATAAAATTATTATAAGAAAGTAACATGACTTTCATATACCTTAGTGGTAATCCCTACATTTCATTTATTCCCCACCAAGGTTCAACTCTCTCCATCTACATTTTTTTAAATTAAATCACATTAAAGGGCGAGAATACGAGCATGTCCGATTATTTAACCGGGACCAGCTCAGCCCAGACCGTCAGGGGCCCGGCCCGTGAGTACACAGGCCGGTTCAGCAGTTCATTCCGGGCTGCCCTAAAATTCCAGCGGCGTGGCCCTGAACTGACCGTGACCTGGCTGAAAAGGCCCGGGATCGGCCAGTGAACCGCCCGGGTCAGCCCGGTTGCCACCACTACTGCATACTTAGATTAAGTAATTGACAGATTTTATATTGAGAAATATTTAACATCTATGTTAATAAACAAACTGCACTATCATACCAGCTTGTTAATTGCTTAATTACAGGGATCCACAATATCCCGATGAATATGAGATGTTGGTTGGTTATTGGATAAGCAAATCACAATATAATGTAGTATAAGACTTAACTAATCTAACACATTCTAGACATCAACAAAAAATCAGTAACTCGAGTGTCTTTCAATAAGACGTCATTTGTTACAATTCTACGTAGTTTTGACCCTATACCCCAATATATCTTACTCTATAATATAAGAGTGAGTTCTGATAAGAGTGTGTGATTTTTGTTTAACGAGTTTACCCTTCCAAATCTGCAATTTCTTTTCTTTACATTAGGGGCGTAAGAGTCATTTTGTTAGTTAAAAATATTGACCGAAATTTAACCGTAGGATCGCTTTGATCTGGGTCGTTTATTTAGTTGTAAAGATAGATCTGAGTCGTTTAAGTGTTTTAATCTGAGTCATATATATACACTTCTTCTTCTTTAGTTTTAGGGTTTTTTTCCTCATCTCCTATCCTTCTCCTCTCTTCGATAGTGCTGTTATGGTTTAGGGTTTTTTACTCTTCTATTTTGCTTGTTTTTCGTAGGTTTTACACGAAGCTCTGGTCCTCCCTTTTTTGTGAGAGGTTAATTTCAGTGTGGTGGAGGTCCAAATGGCTTTAGTTTGGCTCACCCAACAGGTTAGATTTTTCCACAATTTTTTTATTCATCTCTTTTAAAATTTTCATGTTTGTTTGTTTAATAGTGATTAGTTAGGTTTTTTTCATTTTCTTGCTTGAATGACAAATGTAGTTTTCTTGTCGTATTCGACGGTGAGGTAAGATTGATGATTTTTTTTGTTGTTTTTTGGGTTTTGTATTGCGAAGTAGCAGTGGTTTCTTGGGTATTTCTTCAACGAATTGTTATTTTTTTCTTTATTTGTTTGGCTGCTTGTGGTTGATTTTTTGCTTTCTTTGGTAATAGAAAACTTAGTTTTGAGGGTTTGTACTATGACTGTTATAGATCAGAACAGATATCAGTTTAGTTTAATTTATGTTTTCTGAATCAAAATAAACGGTTGTGTATCTAATTAGATTGTGGTCCATGTGCCATCACGTTTGTGATTCTGTCATGGAAGTGCATGGACAGAGGATTGAGTTATTGAGTTTCTGAGGGAGTGCGCAATCACGTGTATTCATATGTTAAGCTTTGTGTCTTCACGTTGACTGTTAGATTTGGTTGTCAGAGGTAATAATGATTATCTTATATGATATTTTCAATTCCTCTCTCTATATATGCCTGCTAATGATGTAAATTGTGTGGATTTCAACAGATCTCACTCTATAATAAAAGAGACAGTTCTGGAAAAATGTGTGGATTTTTTTACTGATTTTGCCACGAATTTGCCCTTTCAAATTGTACAATTTCTTTTCCTAGCATCAGGGGTGTAAAAGTCAATTCGTAACTAAAAAATATTGACCGAATTTGAACCGTAGGATCATTTTGATCTGAGTCATTCATGTAGTTGTGATGATAGATTTAAGTCGTTTAAGTGCTTTAATCTGGCCGAGGGTGTATTGGCTTAGGGATTTCTCTGCCTGAGTTGGTTCTCCGACGACGGCGGGCTACTGCAGGTGGTTTTGCTTTAGTTTTTCGTCTGTTTTTTCTTTGCCTCAAATTGTTGATGGTATGTATTTCTCTGCTTTCCATTTTGTATTTTATTCTTTCTTCCTTTGCTTTTTGTTCTGTTCTCTCATCTCCTCGATCTATTTTTTCTTTTGTTAGGGTGTTCGAGTCATCAGTCGTAGGAGGTTCGCTAGCGTTCTCGATCTGAATCTTTCGCAGAGATAGAGGTGCGCTAGTGATTTTCCTTCACTGTTACTGTTTCTTTTGTTGTTATAGTTATTGTTGTTTCTTCTATTCTTTTGTTCCTTTGTTTTCTTTTCCTTGCTTTGTTCTGCGAAAATGGAGTATCACTGAAATCTGTAAATTATTTATTTAATTTTTTCTTTGATTTTCATTTTTCACTTAACAGATACGTTTGATTTTAGTTCAAGTTTTTAGGATTATTTGTTCTTTTTTTAGCTTTTGGGTTTTTGTTTATTATTGTTTTGTTTTGTTATGATTTAAGGATAGATTTTTACTTCTTATGTGCGTGTATATTGATCGGTGGCTTCTCAATTAGATTTGTCTGTTTCAAAATAGCTCTTTTTGATTCAGTTGTTTTTTGTCTGTTTCTTTATAGTATTTTTTTGTTTGGTAATCTGATTTGTTTTATCAGGTGCCTACTATTTGCTTTTTGGGTTCGGTTTCAGGATAGAATTCAACTACATCATGAGGATATGTTTTAGTGTTCGGTGGTTTTTGACTGTTTAAAGATTCGGCGTGTTTTGTTTTCTCTGTCATTTCTACTCCTATAAATTAAAGGATTTTCCTACAAAAAATTCAATTTGCTTTCAGATGTTTTCTTCTTTCTTTGAGGTAACCTTGTGTTGCTTGTTGCTCTTTGGTAATATTTTAGCTTAAGTGATTTGTCTTTGCATTTTTTTTCCTTTGACTTTCTAATGTATTTATCTCACATATATATATATATGTTATGGCTAAAAACTTAATTTTTGATAATAACATAAGATTTGACCTTCAATTGTTTGTTAGTTTTTATTTTAAAGATTTCTTTTCTACTTTAATTAATAGATTATTGATATGGAATGGTGAAATTTCTTATGTTTCAGATTTTGAGTGTGGTTGATTTTTCTCGAAACTATTTGAGCGTGGTTGCCTTTTGTTATCTCGAAGGTGTTCATTGTGAGTTGAATCCAAATGTAAGTTAGGTGTAGTTTGTTTCAATCATAAATCTGTCAATTTCGTATACAAAAGTAAAACCATTATATTTTTTCTGCATCCAACAAATCTATTCATTCTTATATGTCGTATATTGTATCTTTATCACTGTGTTATTTGGTTAGTTTTAATTTGTAATTTTTTTTGTGATTGAGTAGAGGATTTTACTCATTATGCTTCTATGTTTGTTTCTATTTGTTTTTAATAATGTCCATTTTTTTCGGTCTTCAGTTTTTGCTTCTATTTGTGCTTTTATTACTATGTATAGTAGTTTTTCTACGCTAATGCATATTAAACATAACTTAAACCTTCTTCTAATTAACCATCTAAAAAATAAATATATGAGAGTAATGATGTTTCAAACTTTCACAAATGACTCGAATCTCTTTTATCATTTATCATGCCAGCTTGTTTCACGAATATGGATAGAAGTCAATTGAGATGTTTTTGAACTGATTGATTTTTATTTTTTATTCAGTTTTGGCGCAGTACTTGCAGTCATGTTGATCTGCATTCTTGCACCTTGAACTTCATCCACTATTGTGAAACAAGTACCGATAATTTTTCCTTCTCAATTGACTTTTGTACTTATGATTTACGCTAAAGAGAATTTAAAATTCGGTTCATAGTAGTAACCATAATGTTGTAAAAACTATCAAACTTGTATGTGGTAGAGATATCATACAGTAGAATTAAAATGACAAGTAGTAATCAAAACTTTGGGAGCATGCTCTCGCTTTAAAGCCAAACTTCTCAGGTTAAAAATTAGAGTTGATGGTTCTTGTTTATTTCCTCCATATATATAAATTAGTTGATATTGTTATCGACGAGAATATTACTCTTTTTGCTTTTGCGTTCGATCGTGTCTTTGTTTCTGGTGGGTGAAAATTTCTTGGGTCTCTATTTGTGGTATGTCCATATTTATTTCTTTTTGTTTTTGTTTTCCCCTATATAAATACTTCCACCTGTTAGTTGATTTACTTCTCTTCATGTATGTATGATGTTGTACAAAGATCTTGTTAATCGATGTAGCGATGGTTTGTTAGGTATTTCTTCAGCCATTTTTTATAGTCAATCTTCTATTTTAATAGCTTCTTGTCGGTAGAGGTAATCTTGTTTTTTGTTTTTTTCTCTCCATAGTTGATTGATGGATTTTGTTTTTCCTTTCTTAATGGTTGATCGCACGTACCCCTTTGTTCGAGTTTAGGATAGACTTGCATTATATTCTAAGTATATCTTTTCAACAATCATTTTTTTTTGTTTAAGTCGGTGCAGTTCATTTGTTTTTTTACTTGTACGTCTATAAATCAGACATTCACGTGTTATCCAACTCCCAATTTTCCTTCTGCTACATTTTTCTTCCTCTGACTTTTGCGATTGATTATTTTTTGTTTGTAAGGTGAGTTAGTGCTTTCTGACTAATCAGTGTTAAGCTGACGTTCATATGACTTTTAAAGTAGTTCTTTTGTTGTTTTTTTACTCTTTATATTTGTTCATCCTGTTTTTTGTGATTGCTTATTTTTGGTTTAAAGGTACGTAAATGTTTTTCAGTGTTTAGTGTATGGTCTGAGGTTTTTCCAGTATTGGTCTTTGTTTTTGTTTTTTTGTTCTATGCTTTAGCACCTTCTATGTAGGTTTGGCTCTGAAGATTTACTGTATTTATAGTTCATGGTTTATATGCTTCTTCCTATGGTTGAATTATTGACTCTGTCTGTTTTGCTTTTCATTTGATTTTTAGTTTTGTGCTATCCTTAGGGTAGGTTTTTCTCTGTCTGAGTTGGTTATTCGGCGACGGTGGGCCGTTGGTGGTTGTTTTCATCACTTTCTCGTCCTGTTTTTTCTTTGCGTGAGTTGGTTCGTGGTATGTATTTCTTTGAGTGAGGGTTTTCAATTTCCAATCTAGGAATTTTTTTTTCAGTTTGTGGAATTGAATCTTTATTTTTCTGTTTTGTTTTTGTGTATATGAGTGTTGTATTTCTGTTTTATTTTCGTTATTGATTTTCTGAATTTGAAGCATATTATTCGTGTTTAATATTGATCGAATTACAGATGTTTGTTTATTGTCATTTGGTTGAGTGGTGTATGTGTTTGATTGTTCATATTACGGCACTAGGAACTCGTCCAGTCTTTGGACGACAAATTGAATGAAAAAGCATGACAAATGGTTTAGAATAATTAAAGAAGAAAACAATTTAAACTTACTTGGTTTTGGAAATAAATTATATGTTCATTGTCATGTTTACGAATGCATATTGTAGTTTGTTTCTATCATAAATTGACATTAGTATATTCTTTTCTGCATTATAACAATCTAATTTCTTTTTATATGTTGCATATTATATCTTTGTCGGTGGGTTATTTGGTTTGGTTTTAATTTGTGTTCGTTGCTTGTTATTAAGAAGAGGATTTTTCTCACCACGCTTCTTCTATGTTTGTTTTCAATGATGTGAAGAATTTTTGGGATCATTAGTCTTAGCTTTTATTTGTGTTTTTACTATTTTGTACAGTACTTGTTCTATTGGCAAGTTCTGACATACTCTGCTTATGTTTGCTTCTACTTATTGAAATTCCACTTGCTTCGTAATAAATGATGGTTTCCACTCAATCATTGCATTCACATTATTAAGGGATGCTCCATTCCCACTCAAACTACCTTTGCTCCGTATAAAATAAATTCATTTGCTTTGATGATATGTTATGAAATTATATTTGGTGACCCTATCCCTCGTAGAGGACTGCTTTTATTTGACAAATTGATTTAAGGTGTTACAACATTCTTAATAGTGGTTCTTATTATGCAGCCGCATGGAATGTCATCATGAACTTCACCTACACTTGTTCTGCTAAGTATTTTTTTTGCTTTGCAATGTTTGGTTTGGGTATGATTGTAAAAACTTTATATATTTTCTCTTTAAATAATTATTTAGCTACCTCAAAGTTTAAAGATGCAATTCATCTTTAGTTTGATTTTAGTACATATGTTATGATTGTTTATTATTGTTAGCGCTTGCCTATCTCAACATGTATATATATGTTTGTGTGTAACAATTTATTTGATCAATATACATGTGACAAATTTTTTCACTGTAAACTACATATACTACGTGTGTGTGTGTTACAAATCATGTGACCAATTTATTATTTGTGATTGTTAAATCCTTCAAGAAGATTTCGGTGTTAACAAAGACATGATAATGAGAGTTTTTGTGATAGATCTTTGTCTTTTATAGTTGTGGGTTCTTTTATGTTGATATTTTCTTGGTGTAGTTTGAGCAGATTGTGAGATTTATCTCCTACATGTTTTAAATCACGTGAGTTTGTTTAGATCCTGGCTATGTTTTGCATTGTCTTCTTCTTTTTCTGCAGATGCCATAACATTTGAATGTTGCTTGGTTGTTTTGTTTGTATGGTTTGCTATACATTCTTATCTTCCTTGCTTCATTACTTTTTATTTGCTAGATTAATCGTTTGAAAAATTGTTAAATCAATTGGTTGTTTCCTATCTCAGTTTTTAGCTAGACGCTTAGAAAGTTTTCCTGCTTTACAATTGTGGATCGTGTATTTTTTCTACTGACTTTTATTTCTAAAAATGGAGTTCAATTATTATTCAACTTTTTATTTCTTGGTCATAAGAATTTACGGTTATCGTTGTTACTGGCTTTGTCTAAGTTCTTCATGTAATTTGCTTTGCTCAGACTTTGTGTGAATTTGGGTCGTGGTTGTTATCGACCTATTATACTATCGTTTCTACAAAAAGTGACAGTTTCAACACCCGTGAACTTTTTAACAAACTACGGGTGATGTTTTTATATGATAGGGGAAGGCACATTTTTTATTAGGGAATATAGGTAAGCACTCGCCGTATAAATTATATCATGCACTATTACAGACTGGTGCACATGATATTAGCTTATGAATATAATGCTATTTTTTTGCTACATTGAAGGGTGTTAGTTAAGTTGTATGAATACCGTCTTATATATTGGTATATGTCATCTTAAATTGAATATTTCATGATAGGACAGTAGTAAAAATCACTTTTTTGCAGCACTTCTCAAGGTCTTTACGGACAATTGTATAATGTGCAGTATATGCACTTTTTACTGCCATTTATACCAATCTTGACCAAACCATAATTTTTAGTTGATGTTCTATATACAGTTGTGCATATTGAGAAGTTTATATTAAATTGATATAGTATGCAAATTAAATGAAAGAATTAGTTTCTTCTTCATAGTTGAGTGGAAGTTGGAGCTTTTAGATCTGGTGATTGAAAAGCAATGTTCTTTTGATCTTTGTATGCAGTATGAGAAGCTTTTCTAGCTGTGCTTTTAGAGTTTGTGTTAGTAAATTTGGTGTGCCAATGTTTGTGTCTCCGGTGAATTTTTTTTGCTTTTTACAATCGGTGGTGTTTGTTTTTATTCCAACTGGTAATAAATTGCCGGTCAGTGACTTTTGTTTTTGTTTCTTTGTGTATAAATTAGACGTAATTTTTATTGACATTTAAACTCTCCAATCATATGCTTTTGTATTTGTTTAGTATTCTATTATGAATGTGGGTGAAAATTTTCTGAGTTACTGTTACTTGACGATTCTATGTTGTCAAATTTTTAATATTAAAATTAGACTATGTTGTCTTATAGACCTTCTTCTTAATTTAGGATCTCTTAGTTTATATTTTTTCCTCTCCTTCGATTCTTTGGATTCTTTTTCAACTATTGTTACCCCAATATGTTCGGTAGGTTTTCCTATTAAGTTTTTTGTACTTATAAATTAGTGTATGATTCTATGTTTCTAATGGTAGTTTAAAATGTTTTTGAATGATGAGTTGAATTTTATATTGATTTTCTATTTTGATATTAATTATTTTTATTTATTTTGATTTTGTAAGACTTAAATTCGTATTATATATTTTGATATTAATTCTTATATATTCAGTATGACATTATCAACAAAAGAATCACGTGTTGATGAGGAACAAGAGGCCATCGAAACCATTCGTCGTCTGGTTGAAGAGCCTTTTGGTAACATGGAAAGAGCTCTTAATCAAGAGTGTCTTGCTTGGAGCATCGCTTATATTATGGAGCAAATTTGAGAACTACCCCAACCATCCTTTCATGGAACCTCGGAAAATTCTCTGTTGGGGAAGCAACGAATTAAGGAGATTGAGACTATTTTGAAGAGATTGATATTGTTTTTTGCTTATTGTAATGTACTGACCAGAAAAAACATTCGAGTACGGATATAAACTAATAAAGTCAACGGCTTTATAGGTTATCATTGTACATTATATGTAAATAAATGAAATATATATTACTGTATATTTTTACCTAACTTATTAGGAATGATTAATAATAGTCATCTCATACCTCATTACGCATGTGTTATTACTAGCGTCGAAATATACTATTACAACTGAGCCCGGTACCTAGTAACCTATAAATTTGGGATTAGCCAGCAGGGTTTCATTCCCTTTCCTTCAATCCCAACAGAGTGAGAAGGCATTCGCCTCATTCTTCCTCCGGTCCTCCATTGCTGCGTTCTTCTTCCCTCTCCATGCTCCTTTCTCCTTCTTCCCTCCCTGCTTCTCTTTCTCCTTCCTTCTGAGTTCTGCGTTTAGGGTTAGGGATCTCTCTCTCTCTCTCTCTCTCTCTCTCTCTCTCTCTCTCTCTCTCTCTCTTCTGGCTTCTCTTTCTCCTTCCTCCCTTCGTGCTTCTTTTCCTCCTTCCTCCCTTCTGAGTTCAGCGTTTAGGGCTTAGGTTAGGGATTTATCTCTCTCTCTCTCTCCTGCGTTCCTTCTCTGATTCGAAACGATTTGTTTAGGATTCTCATATAGAAATGACTCTCTGCGTTTAAGATGGGTGATTTTGTCTGATTTTCTGCGTTGAATTATTGATGAATCACATGTGATTTTCTGCCAAAAACTGGCAAACAGGTTGTTTCTAGGTAGAACTGCCAAAAACAAAACTGTACAGGTGCCGCTGAACCGAAATGTAAGTCCCGATTTAGTTCAGTTCATATAAATTTTACGGTTCGGTTCGACTAACTGAATGTTTCGGTTCGACCAAACAAATGTTTCGGTTCAACCAAACGAATGTTTCGGTTCGACCAAATGAATGTTTCACGTTTTTCCTTCAAATAACCGATCGAAAAACTGTGAACACCCTTAGGTTTTGAGGGCATTTTCCGATTCTCTAGAGAAATTGTTAAGAATTGTTACGCTATTCACCTTTACATATGTTTTACTTTCGAGGTTGAGTTGATTGATGCTATCCAGATATTGTTTATGATTGAACTTTTAGATGAAGACAATTATGGTTGGAAAGTGATTTTATTTATGTGGTGGCTCATCCTCCGTTCTAGATCTCAAAATATAATTTGACGTTATTGTCTTATTTATGATAAATGTTTAAATTTACACGATCACATGAACTTTATTGTCACTTACATTTATCGAGAAGATAACTGAGTTATAAATTGTTTGTTATTCAGAGTTCCTAGTATAATTACTCCTACTTGATGGTGAAATTCTATGAATTTTTTTCTTCATTTCTTTCAGATGATGTTCGTAATATATATTTTCTTATCGACTCTTTTATTTTATTTTAATAATATGATGAGTTATATTAGATGATTATAATATTATAGAAGTGTCAGTTTAGTTCAGATGTTCTGGTGTATCTATTAATTTTTATTATTAACAAACTTATTTAAAATGAGACTTAATTATTTTCATGAACCTTGAAAACTACGACCACAACTTAGGACCCCAATAACCATGGATGCGGATCGGTCTAGGAACAAGTAAAAATATGCACAGAAGTTGACATGTTGAACTACAATCTCAAGGAGATTGAAGTATACAATCCAAGTTCTCTTCAAGCCTCACCTTCCCTAAATATACGGGCATACTGTGGTATTGGGCCTGTGTGAGTTGAACGATATAATACCACTAACACATTTACCGGTATGGGTTGAACAATATAATACCACTAACACATTTAATTTAAGGTAACTACAATACATTTATAGTAGCCTACCGTAAGCACCTTAATGTATGTTGGTTTGGCACATCACCAACACATTAATGATACCTCAATGTATTTGGTTTGGCACATCACCAACACATTAATGATACCTCAATGTATGTTGGTTTGGCACATCACCAACACATTTATACCCATTGACTATATCAGCCCAGAACCGCATAATTTCTCATGTGTAAACATAGAAACCAAGTTTCAACAAAGTTCCATTTCTCTACAAGAAATGGATACAAAATTCTTCGTAACTCATGAAGCACATGATTTAACAGTCCATAAGCAAAAATACAAAAAGAACCAGAGAGATCGAAGACAGACGAAGCACTCTCATAAAGGGAAAACGAAAGGATAAAGCACATTAATCCACAATTACTAGTCATAACTCTCCCATGGTTGATGTGGGTGTCCAACAGAATAATTTCCAGCTCTTCATTCGCAAGACTTTATCTTCCTTCCTCGCTCCACATGAGATCTCATCAGCACCACCAGTACGAGTCTCCACCCTCCAGGTAGAGAAGGTATAATGCACCAAACAGAAGTGGCAGAGCTATGAATTCAGAAGAGGGTCATAGAAAACTGCACCTTTCAGTTCAATCATTCAGCCTGACCTATTGTTGTCTATCCTTAATACAACACAAATACATTTGACTTTAACCAAACAGCATTTAATATTATTATTGTTTTTGCTTGCTTCTGTAAATAATCCTAATTGTCACATTGTAACTTCTGGAAGCTCTCACCAGGGTTTTTTTTTCGTGTTTTCTCCTCAGTACGATTTCAAAGCAAGTATTTTCTGTAGTTCTTTGGCAGCATTCTCAGATTTTTCCTAATTCTTCCTTTTCAACTTTTCTGATTTCTCCTTTGAAATATCATTACTTGCAGAAATCCGGGGGTATTTCCCACCACCATCTTTTGCTTTTTCTGGCTTCCGCTTAAAGCCTGACACGGAAAGAAAAGGTGTGGCCGAAGCCATACTATGTTCTATCTCTTTCCTCATGTTCTTAAACTCATTTGGTTGTGATGCTTGATTAGAGTTATCTGTCAGGAAGTTGTCAGTTTCCAATGACTTGCTTTTGCCAGAGCCAAATGTAGCGTAATATTCATTGTAGTTTGACTGCTTTGTTTCTTGTTTTGACCTCCACTGATCAGGCCGGGTGGCAAACCTGTAAAACCAAAGCATCAAAAGAAACTCAACTCCTACCAGATTGTGCGTTCTTGGAATGGTCCAAAGGATAATCATTCAGCTCACAATATTTTACAAACTCGTAGATATAGAATTAGAAGCCAGTGAGATGAAATTACTTACACGTCAACATCTAGTCTCCTTAAGAGATGAGGGCCTTGCTTTGACTTGGAAAGTTCACTTCGAACTCCTACTAACTCGGATACTATGGCCTCCCTCAGTGACAAGTTACTGGCTGTGAAACACTTCTCCACAGTGAATGAACCTGATGCATGCATTGAAAGCTCTCCAAAATGTCCTCGTAGCCTTCAAATTAGCAACAAACAGTGAAGATCAGCTTTAAAGTCGGTACATAAACTAATTGGGAAATGTTCGAGTAGAATAACACGTGCACTAGACATTCTAACAGTTGCATAAGAGATCATCCGAGGGCAGCAAAAACAGTCAATAGAATAAGTTCAAAACCATAGATCTAGTGGTCAAATGGAGAGTATTTTCATTCCTATAAATGATATTACGTAGAATAAATTGGCTTGTGATATTAGATAAAGGCTAATCCCGATTTTCAATTTTTCTCTGTTCACATCTAAACATTTAAAGTTAAAAGAATTGGACTGTAGATAACATATACAAGTAGAACGATAGTCTATTATTAGCTCACTTTCTTTTCTTTCTGTTGTTCTGTTAGCTCACTTTCTAATGTCTCGCAAGTCTATGACAAGCTAATGACTAAAATCTCACTTCAAGACTAATGAAGTTAACATGGATAAATTAGGAGCAATGATAAGCTAATACTTCAGTTTCTAACCATTGCTATAAGAGAATACATTTCAATGTCAGCTTTCATACAGTTAGATATTCCATACCAGCCAATTGAACAATACATAATATCTTCAAATTTCTTCAATGGATAAAAATTATTGAGAAAACAAATGGAGCGACATATATACTACGTGAACTTCATGTCATGAAGAAGTAAAATTGCAATCTCTTAAACATAATGATTTTTCCAAGTATTTCCATCAAATAATAGGACCTTGAAAGTAGGAATATACTGAACATAGTATCAAACTAAAAAGCTATCAATTCAATTAAACAGCATACCTTGCAACTAATCTGCGCTTCAACTTTGCAGAAGCATCAGAGGTTAGGAAGGATTCGATGACACGCGCTCCTCTTATGTCCTTTGCTGCTTCAAGGACCTGGTCAGCCTCCAGTAACGTGATACTTGTAACATAAGGCTGAATAAATTCCTGTAAGACAAAAAATGAAAGCTCTGAAAACTTTACGATTATAATAAAAATTGCATTGAACAATTCTACATCATTTTCTGAAAAGGATCAACAGCAATTTCAAGGAATTCCATAATAACTGAGCTAATCTTCTGTTCCTTGTAAAAAAATTGTATAGTAGTTGCATTGCATAAATCTGGAATGTCTGGTCTCCTTTGAATATGGACTTATGAAGGTTCCATAGAGTCTCTAAATTTCAAACTTGCTGTTTTACCCAAATGAGACAGTCGATGCAGTTATTTAAAGAATGATAGTGATGCTTAAAATAAATGTTACAATTATAGCAACAATATTCAATAAAAGATAGCTACATCAACAGAATGTGATGATAATTTTTTCTCCTTCTCATTTTATCTCTTGTTGAATTATTAACAGAATGACCTACCAACCTGTATAAAACAAATTTGCAGTAAGTTAAGGAAAATCGTCAAATGCACCATACAAACAGAATGATCATCATCTAAATAATGACAGATAACATCCCAATTAATTATCCAAATTGCCTTTATTATGCTCTTAGTTATGTTTATATATGTTCCATTACCTTGAGCGGTGCAACATATGTTTATGGATAAACCTTCAATGATTAGAGCATTTCATACTGTGCCTATGGAATTAAAGATTATTCCTTCGTATTTCTCACTGGCTTACACATTTCCAGCAAAGTCAAAACGGAACGCACTGATTCCTCATCTGTGTAAAGTTGGCATTTTGCTATGTGAAGGGCACGTGGACTACTTAACTGAGACGTCACGGGTTTCTTCAAAGAGAGGGGTCTCAGTTAAGTTTCTTGATATTGGGCCAAAGTTGTGGGGTATTAAGATATTAACCCTAAGTTATATGTATAGCACCCGATTGACAGTATAGGACTTGAGTTGGTCGATATGTGACATATGTATTATTAAGCCGTTAAAAATGACAGAAATATGGGGCGACGAACTGGACAAAAGATTGCATACACTTTGATATCGAAAAACTTCCTGCAGAATTAGAGAACCCATGATCTGTATTTTAACACCAGTGGGCCAATCCCATTTGGACCTATCTTCGCAAAAGAAGTAGCTATCAAGAAACAGTATTCGAGGAACAATGCATCTTGGAGACTCGTTTACTGAGCATACAGCACCAGCAAGGGCCTGACTACACTGCAAAGATCAGAATTCATAATTAGAGAAAACTTCCCACATAGCACCATCCATTATGATTACAAGAGTGCGTTCTAGCTAAACAGCTGACGAAACAAAAAATAAATAAATGAAAACTTCAAATAGCGAAATTTGACAAACAATTTACTAAAAGTAAACCTTCTGTTCATGTGTATTTAGCCTCTGGCATGCAGCAATTATTGAGGCAACAACCCCTGACCTTCCCATTTCAAAAAGTTCCTTAAACTTCGAACCAAGCTCTTCCCAGATTAACTCCATCTAGATAGAAAAAGCGGGAAGAAAATATGAAAAACAGTGGTACTTGTATAATGGATACTACAACAACACTGCTGACCGTTGCGATATCAATTAGAAAGTAGGCACCATAAAAAAACAAGCAGAAACAGCTACGTGCTTACAAACTGACGTGGATTCTGATAGTGAGAATCTCTTCAACTCTAAAATTGTGATCTCATTGAATGGAACTTGGAAGGATACTCCATTGTATTTCAGAGATGACGCATTTGATGTTGTATATTAAAACATCGTCTAGAAAACTTTATTTGATAAAGTAAAGATCCCCTCCATCCAATTACTTTTCTCTTATTCCTTTAGGAAATGGGAAGCGTCTTCTATTTTAACTCAGTTTTTTTCATAGTTTTTTCGAAGTCATGTTGCTCCCTCTCCCGCTTCCAATAATTAGTGTTTACTTATCATGAGAGAGAAACAGGGAAATAGACAATACAGATCCAGTAAGAGCACCTGAGCATTTCATATCACAGACAAAATGTATTGAAACTGCACTTTTACCGAACAAATAATTTGAAAATAAAACACGAACTTGATCTTTATCCATTGCATGAGAAATGAGCGCTTGAACAACAAAGTTCCCACAGTGATCAGAAGAAAGTTCGAACAATGAATTCCTGAAAACTTTTGTGAAGATTTCATTGTACAGTCTTTCAGGAGCCACTTCCAAAACAACCTGAAAATTTGCAGTAACCGAGTCAAAATTTGAGAAAGATATCAGGACTCACGAGAAAATCGTCGTATTTTATGTCATGGGGCCTAAAGCTCAAAGTTATGTGAAAGCTTAAAGAAGAACAGAGAAAACATTCTAAAGTTTGCAGCTTTAGAGAATACTTGGTCCAAGGCTGGACCATGGGAGTTGGCTCTTAAGAACAATAGTAGAACAAGTGCCCAACCGATTAAATGCATTCCCTAATCGCAGTACGTGGACATATTTACTGAGCTACAATATTAGGATATAATTAAGTATAGTGGGTTTTTTACCTCCATTAAATGGCTGGATGCAGTTTCTTTCATCAAATTTCTAACATCTCGCACGGCAATCATTTTAATAAAATTTCCTTCCATGATATCTTCCTTGTCACAACCAAGAAGGATGGGAATCATACGCAACAACTCTTCATCATGTCCCACCAACAACTTCAAGGAGGTCTGCAAGATCAATTTATAGCCCTGTTATCAAAACTGGGAAAACGGATAAAGAAAGAGACAGATAGCAAATAGATTCATTAAATGTAACTATGGAAATGCAAAACGTCGCATCAGAGAAGACACTATGGAAATAGATTATACTAAGCCGCTACTGCCATCCACAATATTTATTCTCAGGGTCAGAGTATCTACAGAAAACACAATTAAATATACTAAAAAATCAACAAGGCTATACACTCTAAAACATATTGGAAGTATAAAAGCCACATGGCACAAGGTACACTACTTAAAACTGCAGAAGCCTTAAGTATACAGCCTATGAAGGTTGCTTTACCTTCTGCTCGGGTGTCTTATCTTGCTGATTAATTATAGTCACAGATCGGATAGATAAGTCTAGGAAAATACAAGCATTCACACTAATAGCTATAATGCCTTCAGAGTTTAGACAATGAAGATGATGAATCAACACAAAATTGTTATTTGTTAAAACAGTTATATGATAACAGGCTGATGTGTACCTGCAGAACCAGACTGCTGAATTGATCAACTTGCAGATTCTTAATGTCTCCTCTTGTTCCATTTAGCATCCCAAATACAAGGAACTTCAGTAAACCTGGGAATGGTTGCTGAAGGTGTGACGAGTTTTCTACATCAGATTTAGATGCCTTGATGTTCAATCTTTCTGCTAGAACTGTAGATGATTTTGTGACGTGAAACTCTGAAGAGTCTAAAGGTACTCCTTTTAAGAGACACATAAGAGTTCGGAGAACATGAGAACCATAGCAGTTACACATCACATCAGCTGAATTAGCTACAATTACCTGACAAGGAACAACGAAATATGAAAGAGCTCCCAAACAATATGTAACATAGTGATACACTTTTGACTTAAAGTGACACACTTTAACATCATATAAGGCTCCCAACTGGTGAGCAATGACATCATATATCTGTTGGGAAGGACAAGATTCTTAACTCCTCAGAACCTAAATCACTGAGATAACAATAACTAGGTAATAAATATACCTTGCATATCTTCGTTAATGTTTCTTCAGCAAGAGAGTAGACGTCTTGGTCCTGAAGATGCATATATAAAGACTTAATGGCAGTCTCAACTACATGAGAGCCAGATCTATCTGTCGCAATAAATGGGAAATCCTTTGCAGAGCTTTGGAGGAAACTGCAGAGGTGGTCTACGTCACAGCCCTCAAGAAGGCTTTCTAAAGTGTGACTTATGATATAATCAGTTGCAAGTTCGAACTCTTTCCCCTTGGTTTCTTCTATGGCATTACCACATATAATTGATCGCTCCTCAAAGTCAACCCCATTACTTTCAAATAGATTTGCAATTTCTGAGAAGTATTTTACTGTTTCAGGGTCAACCTGCTTCCTACAGTGATAACTTTCATTCATGTATGTGAAAAATATGAACTCACTTATAATCTCACCGAGAGAATGTATGCTGTTTTACAAAAACAGCATACATTGTTGTTTTACAATAAAGGAGATAAAGCCAATGTATTTCATCCATGAACCTGATATATGATGCATGTGGTGCCGATGTATTTCGTTGCTTTGAAAACTTTCGAGCTACTTCCGTTGCTCCATCAGCTCTCTTTCCAGATACCTTTTTGTTGGAACCATTCCCATCAAAGCCAAGATTCTCTTTCTGAGGCTTCCTGCCCATTCCCCTCTTCCTCCCATGTTTGTGTGTTGTATCATCCTCCCCCATCAAACGGTCTTCGGCTAAAATAAAAGTTCCAGCTCTTCTTGATGATAACGCTTTTGAACCAACAGATACCATAAGCAAGTCGCGAACAACGTTAATAATGACTTCCAACAGTGAACCTGTATTGGGATATACGAATCTGACCATTACCAACCGTAAACTGAAATAGAAAACCTACCCAGGAATTGAAATGGCTGATCCTGACAAAATAGGAAATAGAAAAGAAAAGAAGAAGAATAACCTAGTCCACCAAAATTACGTGTCTTACAAAGAAAATATTACTCAGAGGAAGACTACTTAAGAGGCCCGAAGAGAATAACAGAATTACTTCTATGTCCATCAATCCTCATTAGATTTGAGTATCAAATAAAAGTAATCATGAGGTCAACTATTATATGAAAGATCAAGCAGAGCAGCCCACAGATGCTGTAATGCGATTGATATGCATCCTAATCTTTTTCCTCCAATATAAGCAACAGCAATCGAATACAGTAGAGACATGTTCTAGCATTTTGAAGCATAAAAATCATGGAGCATGTGAATAGCCAGAAAAGTGAGAACAAACACAAACGATAACCATATATGTTTAACTGCAATTTGATTAAGAAATCACCACGGGAAAAAATATATTACAAAAACACGAAGGCGAACTCTCTGGACCTGCTTCTTCACTCGCGCAGAGAGAGAGAGAGAGAGAGAGAGAGAGAGAGAGAGAGAGAGAGAGAGAGAGAGAGAGATAGAGAGAGAGAGAGAGCAGTGAATGACCAGGAAATGTCGCCGTTAAAACCCTGAAAACGTTGGTAGGGTTTTACGCTTTCAGTTCCCACTAGAACTCGCCGCCTAAGGTCGTTTTATAAACTCGCGCTGGATTCTGCGCCATATGGAGCGAGACATTGTTTTGTCAGGGTTTGGACTTCGGCCCATCTCGCGAGTAAAATTCTCGGTACTGTCTATTAATACAGTATTCCTAAAGGGTCAACTGAAAAGTTTTTCATTAATATTTTCCATAAAATAAAATAAATGTTGTCTTTTATTTTATTTTAACAATATATTAGATTTTGTTAAATGATAAATGTGCTATAGAGGTATCAGTTAAATTGAGATTCTGGTAGATCTATTAATTTTTTTCACTAATTAATTTTATATAAAAAATAATACTTTCCATAAATTACAATATCTCGTGTATTTTTACATTAATTACGTGAATCTCTTTTTTCTTTTGTGAATATTTGTATTTTATTTTAACAGTAGAAATGTTTACTTTAAAAAAAATCAACACCAGTAGGTGATTTTTCAAACATTGTTGTCTCCTTGGTGCCCACTTTTATAATGTACTGACGGATTGTCTTGCTAAATTCGTTTACGTGTGTCATTCTTCATGATAGTTAATTCATTATAGTTGAAATGGACAGAATATTCTAGTTTCGAAATGAGAGCGAAACATAATGGTTGTAGCAAATATTTTCAATCATGTTTCATTTATATATTTACACAACCAAGGAAAAAGAACAAAAACATATTTTGAGCAAGAACAAACCTCGGACCAAATGTAAAACTCCACTATGATTAGTTGAGTTATCAGTTTTGGTCACTCTTTATGTGAGGTTGAGAACTTAATATTTTTATAAGATCAACATTTATTTATCTACTTAATGAAAAGTACAAATTCGATGTATTTTCCTCTTCTTAACTGAATCATTATGACGTGATATAATAAACATTGACTGTATATGAAATTATGAGAACTAAGAATATGGTATTTGTTTAAGACTTTTTCCTTCTTTTATTTTTTTTATTTTATGTGTTAAAGAGAACCTAACTCCCTCCATATTCCAAATAGTTAAATTTAATATTTGCCTCTTGGGATCTTGAATAAATAGTAAGGAATCAACAATGGGCAAATTAGCAAAACTACGTTCTAAAAGACCTCACATAAGTCTTCTTATTTTTTTTTGTGAAACTTATATTTATCTAATGAATTTAATACTATGATTTAAACTAACAACTTTCAGGTATTTGTGTAAAATTTAATACTCCGTTGACCGTTATCATCTACGATAAGTTTTTATTAAGTAATCACTTGATGAATAATATTACATACTGAGATTCTAAAATTTCATTCTCCAACAAAAAGATTATATAACTATTTGACATCGTTAAAAATATTATATAATATCATGATGTTTTAAGTACTAATAACGAAGCATTTGAAAGAAAAAATTATATAACCAATTAGAGAATAAAAGAAGGCGAGGAGGAAAAGTAATAATTTTTCTAGCTCAAGTGATCCGGGTATTTGATTCTTCAAACTCTCTATTCTCTCTTATGAGTCTTTCTGACGAGTAAAAAGTAATAATTTATTAAAAAAATTATATGTGTAATATCTGCACCAAAAATCCATTCATCATTAGATTGTCTCACATGTAGTGGGGTAGAGTAGTTTTATTGTATGATTCTTCAAACTCTTTATTCTCTCTCGTGAGTCTTCATGACAAGTAAAAAATAATAATTTGTTAAAAAAATTTATGTGTAATATCTGTACTAAAAATTCATTCATCATTAGGTCATCTCACATACGGTATGGTACAATAGTTTTATTATATACATACCTTACATGTAGCGAAAATTGGGATGACCCACGAATCACAATCCAAGTTGCGTTTGGAATTGTAAAGCGTGGACAGAGCACAGCCGCGGTCGGAGGAGTTGGCTTTTGAAGGAAGGTGATGACTGGTAATTGTTTTGATTGCCAATTGTTCCAGCTGCCAGTGCCAACTAGTTTAAAAATAGACAAAAAGTCAGAACAAATCTAAAATCCTTAGAATAATATTTTACTCTTTTTTTTTTGTTTTCCATAGTCATAAACAGGATGCGGAAATTCGTACGCAACAAATAGCTTTCTCCCTCCCACCTTGACCTTCATTATTAAAGCATCAGCATCAGCATCAGCATCAGCATCAGCAGGGTTTTTCTTTATCTATCCCATTCACGTTTATTGTCTTCCACTCTTATTCTTCTTCTTCGTTTTCTTCATTTCCCTTTGTAATTTCTTTCTTCAACCTCTATTCTCCCATCTAATACAATGGCTTACCCTCCTGTCACCCTTGATACCATTAACCCCAATGTTGTCTTTCTTTCTTAGCTCTTTTCTTCCTTTCATTTGGAAATGGATTATCTGGTTCAACGTTGGATTGGGTTTTGTGTACTTTGGTCAATGGATTCTCTTTTACATGTTTCTGCATCTGGGGTTGCTTCATTTTGTTTAATTTGTTCGACATATTGTGTTTTATGCTTCTGGTTTTACATTATTATAATTGACATTTGCTACATGTCTTTTCATTTTTTTAGCTTCCACTGCTGGATCATGTCTTTTACTTTCTTTCGTTTAATTTAATTAAAGATTTGCTCTCTTTTTTGCTTTATGTGCATGTTGTACTTATCCTACTTACTTGACTATTTTGCTCATCTATTCAGTTCTCTTCCCTTCTTTTGTCTTTCCCCGCTTTGATATCAAAATTTAATCCCTTCTATCTGATAGTTTGTTCCATACTGTATGTTAAGCTGCGTCATCCTTACTTGCTATAAAAGCTATTTTCAAAACTATAAGAGTTTCGTGAATTCAAGCCACATTACTGAGTACCCCCAACTCCCTCGACCAAAAAAAAATATTAGAGGTTTAAGCATATATCAAAGATGCTTTTCATACTGTCATGAAGTGGAACTATTTCAAATGATGACTTAGATAACAGAAACATAATCTTTTTTTGCTCTAAGAAAGTGACAGCGAATATAAATTGGTTCTCTAGTTATAATCTGATTCCTATTAATTTCTACCGAGATTGCTTCTTGGTTGTATCAAGTACTAAATTTCTCTTTGGTTCCAGGTTCTGAAATGCGAATATGCTGTCCGCGGTGAGATTGTCACTCTTGCCCAGGTATATATGATGGTCTATCACATGACATTAAGTTATTGTTCATCGTTAAACTTGAGAATATGAGACTAATATTAGCAGAACGGTGATAGACGGTCACTCGCAATTATGGTTGAACTGTGCATCAGCCCTCTTTTCTCACGTTTTAGCTGTATCATATTAGTTTTCGGAGTTTGTCCACTTAATTTCATCTCTACAATTTTGATATCGGAGGCTTTATATACACAATCTTTGACTTTCTTTTCTTGTCCTCCTAACACAGAGGTTACAAAGAAGATTTGCTGGCTAACCCTGGTTCATATCCTTTTAATGAGGTATGTTAAGTGCTTATCCTGTGAACTCTAATGAACTACGCAATTTTTTTGCAAGCGTTTTACTTGTGTACTTGTTTATATATTGTCTTATGCAGATTCTTTACTGCAATATTGGAAATCCCCAGTCCCTTGGTCAGCAGCCGATAACCTTTTTCCGTGAGGTTCTTGCATTATGTGACCATCCAGTTATTCTCGAGAAGAGTGAAATTTCTAATTTATTCAGGTATTGATAATCAGAATCCAGCTATGGTGTTTGAATTTCACCTTTTTTGGTGAATAGTTTATGCCGGCTTGTATAGAAGTTGGATTATTGAGAATATGCAACGTCTTCCCTATGTGGCAAGAGAAAGGAAACTTCATGGCTCTTGAGTTATTTTCTAATTTTTCGGGGAAAAAAAGAACCACTATTCTTTTTTCCCAGCATGATTAATTTTCCTTCTGATTCATTGCAGTGAAGATGCAATTAATCGAGCTCGAGAAATTCTAAACCAAATTCCCGGAAGAGCAACTGGTGCTTATAGCCACAGTCAGGTTATTATGATCAAGTGCTGAAAGTTCAATGTAAACATAAAACGCGTTTGTTTATACCTTATTTATATTTATTTTTTGTCTTTCTACACAGGGTATAAAGGGATTACGTGATAGAATCGCTGCTGGAATTGAAGCTCGCGATGGTTTTCCTGCTGATCCAAATGATATTTTCTTGACAGATGGTGCAAGCCCAGCGGTAAATTCCAATTTCTCATTCTTTCCAAACACAAGAAAAAATATCTTAAATTTAAAGAATTTGTAAGAGGTCTTATCTTACTCTTTATTACCAGGTTCATATGATGATGCAACTGCTGATAAGTTCAGAGAAGGATGGAATTCTGTCCTATTCCTCAGTATCCTCTATACTCAGCTTCAATAGCCCTCCATGGTGGCACTCTGGTACGTCAGTATCATGTAACGAGATATCTTCGGTTCGAGAATGTTAAACTGGCATTCATCTGATTTTGTTTCAGGTTCCTTATTATCTCGATGAAGCAGCAGGTTGGGGATTGGAAATCTCCGAGCTTAATTCCCAACTTGAAGCTGCAAAGACAAAGGGAACCACTGTTAGGGCCTTGGTGGTTATAAATCCAGGCAATCCAACAGGACAGGTAAGCCAAATCGTTAGCTTTTTAAATTCCGAATCTTTGGCTCAAGAGAAAAAGGAGCTGTTAATTTTGCATCTGCCTTATCATTTCATTTGGTTGTTTGGAATCTGACTGTAGGTTCTTGCTGAGGAAAACCAACGCGAAATTGTCGAATTCTGTAAACAAAAGGGTCTTGTTCTTCTTGCTGATGAGGTAGGTTATATTATTAATCTTAAGAACTTATGGTATATCTCAACTTGGACTTATCACATTCTTCTGCAGCCATTAAGAAAGTTGGGTGATACTCTCCCAGGTATATCAAGAGAATGTATATGTTCCTGAGAAGAAGTTCCACTCTTTCAAGAAGATTGCACGGTCTATGGGTTACAGTGAAGAAGATGTCACCTTAGTGTCTTTCCAGTCTGTCTCTAAAGGTACATTGCAACTTCTTCTATTTAGATGAGATGATATGAAGAAGAGCATAGTGAATCAGTTACATGAAACAATGAAGAGAGTGTGGGTTTTTTATAACTTTAGGGTACTACGGCGAGTGTGGAAAAAGAGGTGGTTATATGGAGGTCACCGGGTTTAGTGCTGATATACGAGAACAAATATACAAAGTGGCATCTGTAAATCTTTGTTCTAATATCTCTGGACAAATTCTTGCAAGCCTTGTAATGAGTCCACCTAAGGTTAATTTATCCTCAACTTGTTGGATCTGGCTATCTTCAATAAAGCTCAAGCCTTTTGGTAGATATTATAATACCTTTATCATTTACTGAAATATATTGAGTCTCACCTCTGCAGGTCAGAGATAAATCTTACAAATTATATCGAGCAGAGAAAAACGGTATCCTCAGATCTCTAAAAAACCGAGCAGAGGTGAGCTAGACTTGTTTTGCACGCAAGATCATTTGATAAAATTTTGATTTCTAATCATGCAATTCCCAATGTGCTATATATATGTATATGCTGGGCAGAGAATCTGTGAATTAACATTCCGAAGGTTCTTATGAAAGGAAGATGAATGAAAGCTGTTATTGAGCTATGTTACAATGGTACTGCAGGCATTAGAAGCTGCTTTCAATGGTTTAGAAGGGGTGAAATGTAACGAAGCAGAGGGAGCTATGTACTTATTTCCACGCATTACACTGCCTGAAAAGGCAATTAAAGCAGCAGAAGCTGTGAATACTGCACCTGATACTTTCTATTGCCGCCACCTCCTCAATGCCACTGGAATAGTCGTAGTTCCTGGTTCTGGCTTCGGACAGGTTAGCATTGCTTTCAAATTTCCAAAAAAGTAGAAGCTTTTGATGGTGGGATTGGCAATTGCAAGGGCAAAGTTGGAAACTTTTTACGTTTGTTCTTTCATTAGTCGGTATCAATTTTTGTCATCTTTACTGAAAGCAGTGAGCCGATGGGTGCTTTTTATTTGAACATTTATGTTTTGTTTGATAGGTTCCTGGAACCTGGCACTTTAGGTGTACAATATTGCCTCAAGAAGACAAGATTCCGGCCATTATCAGCCGTTTGAAAGATTTCCATGAAGAATTTATGGCCAAGTTTAGTGACTGAGGGTTTCCTCTTCAGTCCTCAAGTCATCACATTAGAAGCATTTGACATAGTTCAATAACGGCAACCCCATTTCAATATTTTTCTTGTATCTTGATAACGATCATCCATTTTTTGTATTTCTTTCTGGATGGATGGAGAATAATGTGCAGTATTGGATACAGTTCTATATGAAGATTGTTCAGTGTGGAAAGATTGCGTTGTAATAATCTAAATTTTATGGGCTTTTCATTGATGAGAGAGCAGGAAATAACCACAAAGTTAATCAGTGGAGGTTATTATTGCAAGGGAAGCAACCACAAGAACGGTGGCCTGAAAAATGAGAGATATGCCTGTTTATCATCTTCCTTGCTTGTTCAGTTGCCTTTTGAATTTGCTCAGTATGCTGTTGCCTTGCCTCTTCTCTCCATTCCTCTGCTTTCCTATGAACTACGGCCATCCTCTTCATCAATTTCTCCTCTAAATCTGCTCTCATCTTTTGTATCTTCACCTGAAAGAAATAAATAATCAAGACGAGCATATGCAACATCATCTGGTCACTAAAACCGTCAAAATCAAAAAAAAAATCTGTGGTACTAGTCCGGTACTTGTATCAGAGCGATCTTAACCTTAGATCACCCCTTGTGGGACCCATGTGGGTGAAATCACCCTCGATACATTGCCGATACCATCGTATAGCATGACTCTTGGAATGACTAATGTGAAAACATTGACTAGAAAGTTTGAAAAGCACGCATAACCTCAAAATCAAACAGAAGGGTTACTGATATAATTTCTTGGAAATTCCATTCAGTGCGGAATAAAGAAATGGAATACAAGGTCGAGTGGGAAATAGTGCCTTCACTATTAAATATTGGCAAAGACCATTATTTTACTCAATCAGAGAAGAAAATAAACACAGAACCAAGCTCAAGCTACCACTCCTATTCCCAACAAATTACTAAACAAAATGTTCAATCACATGGGTTACAAACAAGTATAAAATCAAATGCAAAACCATGACTCGAAGCTCTCATATTCTTTTCTTGAAGAGTGAAGCATGTTAATAAAACAAAGCATATTGGATTAAGAAATACAATCCAGCAGAGCCCAGAGAGAAAAAAGTGGCAAAGTGGCGGGTGGCTCGAGGAATTAGAACCCAAAATATGAGCCTGACAGAACCTTCCAACCACGGTCAACATTACACAGCTGCACAAGCATGCCCTTGTAATTTTAATATTTGAATCACCCAAAAGACTAGTTATCTGCACATGACTGACTTCAATCCCAACACAAGGGTAATGTTCATAAGAAAACCTTTTGATAAGCTACAATCTTATGTTATTGTATAGAATAAAATAGATTAGTAATATTAACTTAACCTTGATAAGTTCAAGCTTTGGAGATTAACTCATAGCAGTTTCTGAAAGTATTAGCCGCGAAAACTTCATGTGTTTCCGCTTCAAAGAACAAAGTTTTTCGTACTCTTGTCTAATCGGTAATCACTATTCTCTTCACATAAATTAAGTGTTCCCGTGTTAATCTCCTTTACTTAAGGAATCGAACCAAAGAATGAAATGAACAGCACAAGGAAGGGAAGAAATTTACCTCAAGCTTTCTGGATTGAGCTTCTACTTTGGCATTTTGGAGGTTCACCCAAGCTTGAATTTTCGCTTCTTCTCTCTGATATCTGTTATTCAATGTAAATAAATAATCAATAACTTAGTGCCCATAAAATCCTATCGACAGGACTGGAAAACACTGAAACTGTATAAATCAATTACCTAAGGCAACACTTGGTCTTTTCCTCATCTTCCCAAGCAGCAGCTCTAGAATCTGAAACGCTAATCCTACATTCTTTCCCTGTTTCGAAATGTCTAAGGCTCTTAGATATCTCCTCTTCCTCCTCTTCCCTTGAGCTCCAATTCGAGGCAACGGAATCATATTGAGACCCAAAGTGTAGCTTAGCTAAATGGCATTCCTGCAACTGGGAAATATCAATTGTGCTGTTGGTGCTACTTGAGTTGCCCAAAGCCAATGGTCCTGACCTACTTGCTGGTGTGTTATGGCGTACAGGAGATGTGCTTTTGAACGGTGTGTGACACCTTGACGTTTTAGAACTGCCTAGCGGAGTCATTTCAGTCCCAATGTCTCTATGATGAACCTCATGTATAACTTCTGTGCTGGCATCCTTCGTGGTATTGTTGTCTGGCGTGTTTTTGAATAGAAAGCCTTCTTGAGATGGTTCTGGGTATCTGAAATTTGGCAGAACGGGCTCTACATCGTCTGTAAACCTATCTGCACGATAAAATTTCAGAATCAAAAGGGCTGTTATGTTGAAATAGATAAACTTTTAACTAAAAGTCTAATTTATATGTTAAAACGTTTTGGTTGATAACTAAAATTGAGTGACTAAAATAAAATAGTAAAAAGCTTCTGAATCAGCTGTTTGATTGCAAAGAAAGCAGGAAGGGGAAAATCTGAACTTTTTTTGTTGCTTGGAAATTTTCTTCATCTGGGTGCCCAAATTAGCAGCTCCTCCAACCACAACACCATGATTAAATCCAAAATAAGAAAGTAAGAAAACATACCATTCAAAATTCCAATCTCTTTTTCTATTTCGTTAATGGGTTTTCCTACCATATCAATCCTGAACCGAGAAATTGCTGTTTTTTGTGTTTTTACATAGTCCAAGGAATAAATCTGCGAAATTAAAACCCTATCTGGGTTTTCTTCGTAGAGAATGACTGCATCGAAGAAGTAGAACAAAGTTCGAAACTTCAGCGCTTTTGACGCCTTTTATACAAGATTAAAAGGCAAAATCTTTGAATACCTTTTGATACTGATGGGAGAGAAAGGGACCATTAAAGTGAAGAAATGGCTACCTTTTAGAAGTATCTCTGTTGAGGCAGAGACCCCATTAAGAGTTCTGAGTGAGTTATCATGAAAGCTTGATGATACTGCTCCTTTTGACACTTTTTCTTCAGTTACTCTTGATTTCTCTGCGAAAACCTCAATTGGCTGCTTAAAGTTATCACTTTCTTTGGGGATCTTTGTGGGCTCAGATGGCTTTATTATGTTATGAGCAGGAGAATCATTGCAAGAGCTGTTAATAAGCCATTTCTCAGCGTCATCCCATTTTGAAGGAATGCTTTTTCTTGAAGGGTTTCTTACACTGAAGCTGAAAACTGGTCTGCCAGGGGTTGAAGGAGCTTCTAGAATAACTCTTCTCTGAGTGACCGAGTTGACTCCCTCTTTCCTTCTCTGCATTGAAACATCAAGAAAACTTCTGCTTTCATTGCTGTTATTTGCCATTGGAAATGACTTGACGAAATCAGAAGTTTCTTTGAGGTTGAGCTTGCATAGTGGGTCAGCAAAGGCTTCTGCAAATGGGGCTTCCTTGCTTTTGCCATAGAAGCTTGTGTTGATTTCACTTTGTGGTTCCTACCAGAAAAAAAGGGCTAGTTAATTAAAAAACATTTAAAGCCTGAAAGCAAACCAAATAAAAACCCAGAGCAATCAATATCATTGTGGGGTTTTCTTGTGGATCAAAAAACAGGACAATGTAGTATTGTTTACCACAGTAGAAGCAAAAGTAGATGGAGATGGATGGAAGTATTTGGAAGATGTAAGATCCATTGCTAAGAGAGGACTGTGTGTGGGGGTTACTGATATGAGGAGGGAGGACTATGTGGAGGAAGAGAGTATTGCTGAAACTTTAGAGAGTGGTCTATTATGTGCAGCAGCAGCAGCATTTTGATGTGAAGTACTGTGTCATAAAATGAAAATGACAGAGCAAGCAGTTGAACAGTGTAGTTGAACAAGGAAAAAGCATTGACTACTTGGAGGAGAATCAACCTAAAGCCTAAACCCACTCCTATAAAAATGATTCAGTCGCTCACATGGGACAACCATCCAAAACCCATCTCTCTCTCTCTCTCTCTCTCTCTCTCTCTCTCTCTCTCATTTTGATGGCGTACATCCAAAACCCCTCAATTTTATTTTTAAACATTGTGATCCCAAAATCTTGGATTCATATTTAAATAATTGTTAATAATTACTAATAGAATGATTAAGAACTATGTACGCCATCAAAATTGGGCTGGGATTCAAATCAATCAAATTATCTCAATGAGGTAGTTGTATTCGTGTGATTTAAACTACCAATTTTACCTAAAACCGCGACTTAATTTGCTAAAAATAGATTGATGAAGCTAAAAATAATATAATTTCATGTTATTTAAGCTTCAATTTTACCCCATTTGATTATGTGCATATCAGATGAACGTTCTGTTAGTAATTACTCAGTTATGAGATGTAGTTCTACTCTACCGTGCACAACTGCACAAGTAAGAGAAGAGCACGAGGACGAAAGAATACTTCCTTAAAAGAAGAGTGAGCTTTGAAATGTGAGAAACGAATCTGATCGTGAAAAAACTGAGAAGATATAAAAACACAACACATTTGTTTAGTTTTGTTATCTCCTTGGATACACAAATTAAGAAAAAAAGTGTCTCTCGTGGTGTTACATTCCAGGTTAACACTGCTTTTCGCTGTCTTCTGGCTTCCATGCCAACTTCTAAAGTCATCAACTGTCTGTACTTCAAAACAGCATCTCTCGAGTATTTGCATTATCATAATCAACTTATAATAGTGTTTTTACATAGATACACTACTTGACGCTACTCTCTCTCACAGTAGTTTTCTTTGGCTACAAAAGATAGATTGCTTTGAGGTGCCATGTATTTGGCCCTTTTCAACCTTTTGATCCGTCAGTTATAGTTTATTACTCTTATGTAACGGAGAAGGGTTCTCTCATGTCTTGAAGAAGAACAGGTGATCTAAATCCTATTGTAACACTTTTTTTCTAAAACTCTCACACTTATCTTGTAAAATCATGAGTTTAAGTTATAGTATCGCTAATTATCTTATATAGTTACAACCTCTTACGTTTGGGGTATAAAGTTTAACTATACGCATCAAATCATCTTATAATATGATTAGTATTCCCATCTATCAAACTTTATTCTTTTCTTTTGACCTAAAAATAGAAAATCAAAAGTACAAATAATTTTCTGAAAATTGTACTACATAATAATTTTCACACACCTTATTAAATTTTTATTAATATTTTTAATTCTTTAGATTTCTATCAATTTTATCATTTTAAAATTTATAGCATTTTTAATAGATGTAGTTACCCCTACAACGAAACAGTTGTTTTGTTTTTTTCCATTCTTAGATTAGATTTTTTCCTTGCATAATGGAAGCCATTTATTTATTTTGAAGTTAAATTTCAAAGCATTAATCGATCACCTTTTTTATGTTTTTTAATTTGTTATCTTTATAAAAGTTTTCAATTTGTTATCTTTATAAAAGTAGAAAAATATTTTTATTCTTTTATTTCATTCTCTTCAATTAATCTATTATGTGATTTTTATACTTCCCTCTATAATATGTAACTTTCTATCTATAATTTCTACAATTATGACGACATGTTGTATTAATGCATTTTTTACGGTTTTGAATTTTTTCTTGTCTGTGTTAGCAGTTTGATAATGAGTGGTTAATTAATATTTTTTTTAATATATATATATATATATATATATATATATTCCTTAAGTGTTTGTTTTTAAAAAGTATTTATTTATGTGTTTGTTGAGATCTATTTTTTCTTATTCCTATATTTTTCATAAGCGGGTAGATTGGTGTTTTTTCTAGTTCGCATATTTTTCCTCATTACGGGATGGTTATTGATTTATATTGATCTTATTACATATTTACTATATATAATAATTTTGATTTATATTGATGTAAAAATATTTATGCACTATTTATAATTATTTGTAAATATATTGATGTAAATATGTGTACACTGTTTATAATTATTTGTAAATATATATTTGCAAAATGCGTAGCAGGAACTGAAATGAATGTTTAGCTTGCTGTGAAATAAATGAAACTTTCTTCTGATTCTATTATTTTATGAACATTATCTATATACCAACTAAGCATTTTGTATCTATGAAAATTTCTCATACTTAAAGATTATATCAATATAGTTTTGGTATAATCAAGTATGTAAAATTGTCATGGTGTATATGTGTATTTGCTCTTATACTAAAAAACATAATATATACATATAGTTTTTTGTCTTTATCATTATAAGAGTAGATTTTTATTTACATAAAATATGTCTTGATTGACAAGTCATTTGTCCTTTCTTTAACGTTATTGTCTCTATTACATCCACGTAGAGTGTTTTATTTGCTTATGTTGTCGATAGTTTCTGGCTCTTCCTTTGTTTCTCGTTTACTTAACGCACAACAAATGCATATTATAAAATGTGTAAGGATGTGACTTCATATTAATGCATGTCGATGTTGACTCACACATAATAAAATTAGATTTGTAATTAATCTATAAAGTTGTGATTGTAATGAACTGAAACAAGTTGTTTTATAAAATACAAATATTTCTAAGCTTGTATCAGTCGCCTTCTACGCTATTGAATGGCTAAAGTCAACTCTTTCCCTGATTCATTTTTGTTTGCTTCACAATATATATGTATTAGTATAATTTAACCACATCAAGATTATACTATGTTTTAAATATATTTCATGTTAATGCATAATGACATAAAGATTAAAGACTTTATTGAATTCATGTTAATATATACCAAGAAAGAGATAAAATTTACACATATCAACAAAGTATAGTTCATGTTACAAATTGACAAAGAGATGAATTCTTAATACTAACACAAAGAATAACACGTGAGTTAATCTCTGTCAATTTGTATTAACATTAGTTATACGCATTAAGAAAGGGTATATTATGGTATATTATGATTATAAAATCTGAAATTTTGAACACATTGACAAAAATCTAATATTTTAGAAACCTTGACACAAATTTAATTATGTAGCACTACATTGCATAGTTACCATAAAATCCCAATAATTTTAGTACATGTGAGAATTGAGAACCCAAACGGGATGGCTAGGCCCATAAACATGTGAGTGCTTAGGAGTTAGGCCCATTATTTGTAGGCAAATATCGTACATGTTGGGGCTAAATGCTAAAGCAAATCAATGGCTCTCGTACAATGACGACATGTAGTTTAAACAATTGTAGTATTTTGTAATTCTCCAATAATTTGTAATTTTGACAAAATAATAAAATTAAACAATCCCACCAGTAAAATGTTCACAATCCAGTTGGTTCAGTTTTTTGAGAAAAATTAAATCAAACTGAAATTTTTGGTTATATAATATGCCAAGCCGAAAGTTTATGTTTGGTTTATTGGTTCGCCCCCAGAGGTGAGAAAAACTCCAAAATTTTCAACATAAAACTTAAAAATTTCAACATAATCAATAGTTTTAAAATAAAATTACAACATGAAAAACTAAAAACACATCATGAAAACCTAAATACAATAGAAAAATGAAGTTTCGGTTCATCATGGTATGAAATTTCACAATAATAAAAATATATACTAGAAAACTTAAGTTTTGGTTCAGTTCAATTCAAGATTCGATGAAATTTGAAACAAATTGAAACTTTGAGGTTTTTTTAATTTGAATTAAAAACACTTAAAGAACTGCCTGAATCAATAATTTTCGATTCGGTCGATAAGGTACAAAACTGTACAGTTCTACTCACTATAGGTGCTTAAACCAAGCATAGACATAAACAATATAGGATTATTTGGATAAATATATCATTTTCATTTTCTTTTAAGGATTTTTATACCCAATTTTGAAAACTCATAAATATATACCCTTCACCCACTAAATCAAACAAATCTCACTGTTCACACACTGCCCAAGGCAATTATCCATCAAGTAGGAAAAGGCGGTTACTTGTTTCACAATCATTATTCGCGTCTCTTTTGTTTCACTTTCTTCTCTTCACGCTCATTTGCTCTCTTCTTCCTATTCGTCTCCATTCTCATTTGTGCTCTCTCTTCTTACGTCTCTTCAGCTTCTTCTTCAACAAGACAATCATTGCAAGTCATCTTCTTCTTTTTCTTCTTCTTCTTTTGTTTCCAGAGCACTCCGACGTGATACCCACGCACGACACTCACCTACGAACAAACTTAGCTACCCATTATTTTTTTTGTCGACGCAAAATGACTTAGAGTTTGTAACTTTTTCTTTTGTTCTTCTTACTGGAATTTTCAGTTCTGGGGTTAGAAGAAAATCTTATAGGGTTTAGGTTGTCTCTCTTGATGATTATAATCTTCTGCATGTCTGGATTGGTTGATGTTTTTGATAGATGAATATGATAACCATTTGAATATATTAGCTACTTGAAGGGTTCAAGTAGTTGTTTAGGATTACTTGAACCCTTCAAGTAGCCAATTTGAAAACAATATCTCACTACTTAAAAATTTCAAGTAGTCTTTTTAATCCTGGAAGTGAAAATAAATGTGTACTTAAAGGATTCAAGTAGTGTATCTGACTACTTGAACCCTTCAAGTAGCGATTTTGATTCTGAATTCAAAATAAGTAACTACTTGAAGGGTTCAAGTAGTTGTATATGATTACTTGAACCTTTTCAGTAGTGATTTGTTTCTGGAAATTATAACAAATCACTACTTGGAGGGTTCAAGTAATTGTATCTGACTACTTGAACACTTCAAGTAGTCACTAGTTTACTACTTAAAGTGTTCAAATAATTTTAATTTACTATTATAACCCTTCAGTAAGAAATCAAGTGCTTTTATGTGTATAAATAAATTATGATACTTACTTTTTATTTGCATCATTCAACAGATACGGCTCCAAAAATCCAGCTGACTCTAGTCTTCAATGATTATGAAGTTATCTATGGAAAAGTGAATTGTCTCTCCAACCTAAATGCTATTACGGAATTGAATGAGAAGCACACTGAATCTCAGAAGATTGTGTTTATGAAGACATGTTTCGATCATTTGCTGGACATACGGAGTATCTAGTTTTCTGGAAGCATATGTCATCACATGCTTCTCAAAGTAGCTACGCCAAATCATTTTACTGCTAAATATGATATGCATTTTCTCATAGCTAGAAAAGCAATAACGTTCTCCAAGAAAGAATTTACTTTGATAACTGGCCTTCACTGTGGCGCTCCTCATGACCTTGGGATATATGACCTAGGGATCAGTACTTCAACAATGATGACAACATCAACAACAAGTGGTTGGAGGAAGTTTTTATTGGTAGTGAAGGTGTTGAGGATGATGATGTTGGGGATACTTTATTTACTGGAGCATGTTTTGCTTGGGAAAGAGATAATGAATAAGATTGATCGTAGGTGGGTGATGTTAGTTGATAATCTGGATGATTTCAATAGCTACCCATGGGGGAGGTATGCTTTAGGAGGACCATATAGGCTTTGAATAACACATTTCCCAAAGAAGTTAGTGATGAGGAAGCGAATGGAAGTCAGAAAAAGAAAAATAATAAGGATGGGAAAATTGCTAAGTATACATACGCATTAAGGGGTTTCCCATATGTTTTTCAGGTATCTTCATTCTCCTATTCTTCTTTTTTTTATGCTTCCAAAATTAGTGGAGAATAATTATTATTAATTTATGCATGTTTGGGCATATGAGGTCATCCTCACAATGGGAAACATGTATGCGAAAAACGTTGCTAATCATTTTCCAAGATTACTTAACTGGACGACTAACACCATTGTATCGCATGAACAATTGTAGAAATATATTTTCACTTGTAAATTAGTAAGAATACTTGATTTTATTATTTTATCATTTTTATAGTGGCAAGTCTAGTAGTTGTATCTGACTACTTGAACACTTCAAGTAGTGATTTTGATTTTGAAAGTCAAAATATGTAACTACTTGAAGGGTTCAAATAGTTGTATCTGACTACTTAAACCCTTCAAGTAATGATTTTGACTCTGAAAGTCAAAATATGTAACTACTTGAAGGGTTTAAGTAGTTATATCTGATTACTTGAACACTTCAAGTAGTCATTTGTTCACTACTTGAAGGGTTCAGGTAGTTGTAACTGACTACTTGAACCCTTCAAGTAGTGATTTTGATTGTGGAAGTCAAAACAAATAACTACTTGAAGGGCTCAAGTAGTTATATCTGACTACTTGAATCCTTCAAGTGGTGATTTATTCACTACTTGATGGGTTTAAGTAACATTATTTGATTACTTGAACCCTTCAAGTAGTCATTTATTTCTGAAAATCAGAACAAATGACTACTTGAAGGGCTCATGGTCTTTTTTTATATAAGCAAATCATGAAACTGACTTTATATCTACATCTTTCAATAGATAATTGCATGTTTTTTATGTTAATTTATAGTTGAAGTTCTTTTGATTCTAAACCCAACTGGACAAGAAGAGTGACAACCATTCTGGAAGAATTTTACAGAAGTTCATAAAGTTGGGGCTGTTGCTGAGGAAGATGTTAACTTGCCGAATCCTTTGCTTGAAAGTGGAACTTTGGCTGAAGAAGTTACACTGTTAGAGTATACTACTTTTGGGGTTGTTGCTGATAGTGGGGAGGATGATGTTCATACTTTCATGCATGAGACCAAAAAGAAGCTGGGCATCATGACTTCTAATATTAAGGAACTTAAGACTGGCTCAACAATGCTGAAAAAAGAAGTTGCTGATAGTAAGCAGGAATTAAGAAGCATAGTAGGTCAACTACAAGTCCTTATTGATCAGGAAGTGAGATCCCCAATTAGGTAAGATTTTTATATACATTCTTTTGACCAAGCTATTAAGGATGGTCACAACAATTTTGACAAGATGGACGTTGGACATGAAGAAAAGTTGGATGGTGGTGATGGGAAAAATTGGATGGTACTAAGGGGGGAACTGAAATTCATGGTTCTTAATTGAAAAAATCTCCATTGGGGAAGTTGGATGATACTGATGATAACACATCCAATATCATTTGTCAAATTGTTTAACGATACGATACTGAATTATTGGAAGAGACAACCAATGAAGAGGAACAACCCACTGTTGAGAAAGAGACAGATCTACCCATTGAGGGGGTTGAGCCTTCATTGGAAAAGTCTACTACCCATGAGCCCACTATAGAAATAAATGTTGAAATGCCTACTGAGAAGGCTGGGACAGAGGTGGTAGGGATACCTTCTTAGGAAATAGAAACCAGTTTCCTTCCCAATATGTCAAGTCTCCATGGATAGATCTGGCAAGAGATCAACGTCGGATAAGACAATTTGAGAAAGATGCCCCCTCACTACCATTCAAACCCTTTGATGAGCTGACAGAAGAAGATGAGAAAAAACTTGACCAGTGGTATGACTCTATTCTGTTGTGGGTTATGCCTTCAAAACATGTGTATTGACATTTTTATATAAAATTTAATAAGGATTACATTTTTCTTATAATTATTTTTTTAAATTATTGTTGAATAATTTATATAAATATCTGAAAATTTCATATTCATTAATGAGACTATGATCTTGTATTAGTACGAGAGGATTAAGATCATAGATAATGAATAAAATTTCAGCCACATATTAAAGTATGAAATCTTTAATGAATGGTTGCTAGTACGGTTCACTAAGCATTATGAATGCATGTGATCTAGATCTGAATCATTGATGTGGATAGACATCTTAGTGAATGTGCTTTAAATAATGAGAAATATATGACCAGACTGATATGAATTAATATCTTTATCAACGTGTCATTTATCATAAAAATTTAATACACATCAATTTGATGATCATATGTAGATTAACCTAAATCCTGAGTAGTCATGAACTCCTATGCATGTCTACTGGATCTTTTGATTCACTCGTTAAGGTTAGTTTGAAAAACATGTTAGTGCCTTTTGTTTTGGAGATTCAGAATACAATCTATAAGAATACAATCTATAAGTTGAGAACATGATCTTATAAGATTCAGAATCCAAGATTTTCTAACAGATCATATATTGGTTCCCTTAAGTGTTAATTATGAAACTGAATGGTTATTGAACTCAAATTTATAATAAAATTATAAATTAGTCATTTACTAGTGGATTAATGGTACTTAAGGATTAAGAGATAATTAGAAGGGTAAAATGGTAATTTGATCAGTTCTAAGTTACGAATTAATGATTGGAGGACAGAACTATGTGAAATGATTATATCAGTGGACTACATTAGAATACTCGATAAATACAATCTATAATCTCTAAGAGTGTAATTCCATATTTATAGTGGAGTAATAATGAAATTAATAAATTAGATTATTTGATTAAAAAGTTTAATTAATAATTTGATTTATTGGAGATTAGGATTATAGGTTCATGGTCGCCAAGTCACCTTTATACTACGCAGTCTAGGGTGTGAATATTTCAGGACATGAGAAATGACTTACTTGCAAAAGAATTTTTATTCTGAGGCAAGTACATAATTTTGAGATAATTATGTGTGATTAATTAATTAATAATTAAATTATTTATATATATGTAAATATGACTTTCAGAATTAATGTATATATAAATAATTATCGATTTCTTTAATTGACAATAAGTGAGATAAAATATCTAATTCATAAAATTAGATAATTAAATTATTATTAGATAATATTTTAGATAAACTAAATCTATTATTTATCAAACAACAAATAATTTAGTTAATAAGGATAATCAAATATGTTAATTTTAAAATTATAAATATCTAGATATTTAATTTGATTAAAATAAATATTCAACACGTAGCCATTGACACGTGTCAATCACCAATTGAGTATCAGAGATTGACATGGACTACTGTAGTACCACGTGACACTACATTAGTAGGCGTGTAACACTGTAGTGCTACATGACACTGTTGTTGTGCGCAATAGCAGTGGGTCCCATTGTTATTGGTAATTTTGTAATTAAATATTATTTTAATTATCCCAAAATATCTGATACGTCATTATCAAGAAAAATATACATATATTATTCTGATGGCATAAGATAATGAATTAATTCAATCAATTAGTTGAATAAAATTATTAGTTCATCAATCAAGAGTTGAAAGAAGAACACAATTCTCAATGAGTGATTTTTCTACAATTAAGAGTTAATCAAATCTGTAAAAGAATCATCGTCGCGTTCTTTTAAAGAATCGTCTCACAAAAGTCTTTCTCAGTAAAATTTCTACATCTCATGTGTTGAATACATCTAGAGATAAAAAAGTGTCTTCGTTATATTCTACGTGCCCACACACATCCTAGTGCATTGAGGATTGACTTGGAAGTTCTTTGTGTGGATCTCAGAGTCTGGTAATCGTTGAAACGATTTCGTGAGAACGGAGAATCAATTGGTTTCACGATGACGCTTGATTTAGATATCAAGAGGTATATGATTCCTAACCTTGTATATTATTAATTTGATATATAAATATATAGTGGATCCTAATTGATTGAAAAGAATTGAATAAAAAGTTTTTTCTATTATCGTAGCGTTGCACGATTTTGTTTTATTAAAATATTCAATTTTTATTAAAAATAATAATTTTTAAAATGGCACCACATGCTTCTGCCGTGACGACCAACGCATTGATGATATATAATTTCCTGAACTTATGTACATATATGTTTTGTTTTGTTTAAAAGAAGGCTAGATGATTGTACATATATGTTTTGTTTTGTAGTACTACCATCCAACTGTTCATAAGAAGTTATTCTCCAAGTTCTTGAATCCAGTTGAATGGTTGGAATCAGAGGTTCGTATATAATTAGTTTAGAATTCAACCAATTAAAATTTTATTGTGCTATGTAGTAGTGTTTTATGACTATTTGAAAGTTTCAAGTAGTGTCTTTTGACTACTTGAACTCTTCAAGTAGTTATTTATTGTTAATGCATTAAGTAATCCAGTGGGCATGAGACTACTTGAAAGGTTCAAGTAGTCTTTTTTTACTACTTGAACCCTTCACGTAGTAATTTTTTAGTCATGTATTAAGTTATCGAGTGAGCATGAGACTTTCAAGTAGTCTTCTTTTACTACTTAAAAAGTTCAAGTAGTCTTCTTTTACTACTCGAACCCTTCAAATAGATATTTTGTAGTCTTGCATTAAATTATCCAATGAGCATGAGACTATTTGAAAGGTTCAAGTAGTCTTTTTTTATTACTTGAACCCTTCAAGTAGATATATGTAGTCTTGCATTAAGTTATTCAGTGAGCATGAGACTATTTGAAGAGTTCAAGTAGTATTTTTTTACCACTTGAACCCTTTCAAATAGTATCATGTGTCTATGTTTTGCAACATATAACATATTTTTTCTTATTTTGTTGGCAACATATTGATGAGCACTCGCGCAAAATTTGAAGGGATCTTCACGACTTCCACCCAAGTCGACAAATCAATACTTCTGACGTTATTTTTCAAATAAGCTTTTAGGTTTTTTACAAAGTACAAATTCATTCCGAACTTAGTATGCTATTATGATCAATTTTCTGACCTCAATTGTAGGCTAACATGTCTAGTAGATGTGAATTATTTGATGCTAATCCATCCGGATTTGCATTAGAAGACAATGACCTTTTGCGAGCTTATATAGTCAGGTTGAGACCACATTTTGGAAGAGATTGAGATCCCTATGCTCGAGTATGTACTCTTACACGTTTTTCAAATTATATCCTTTAGAAGTTATTTTATGCAAAGTTTGTTTAAATACTATTGTATATGTTTTGTTTGTTATGAACGTGAACAAATATCAATGGAGAATCGTGGAGTTGGAGCTCAATGAACAAGTTGTCAAAATCTATAATTCATTGAACATCGCCACTTAACGAGCCCACCTGTGTCCATTAATACGACCATTCACCCATTTACTCCCTCTTGTACTAAAACTTATGAACTTTTATGAAAATAGAAAAGATGTTCATAAAGTACTTGACGAGTAGACTCTAACTTATGTCAAGGTTGCTCAACAAGGGAACGAGTGAGCTTTGTTCTAGTACATATGACCTAAATTCATGGAAGAAGGATATTTGATTTATTTTGCTTTTGTTTTGCAGGTTTGATTGTAGTGTTTTTGCCTTAAAATTTTTGGAGGCCTTGGTTTATGGTCAGGACTTAACAACTATAAAGAAAAAATCGATCCACAATTTCCTAAAAAGTTAGTTGTGGACTTTTTTGGTCGTACATCTCCACTTGAGGGTCTTACAGAACTATAAATGCTTCGTTTTTTGTTTGTTGTTTGGATATCTGAACTCTTATAAACACTTCTTTAGATAATAAGTTTTTATTGGATATATTTGTTTATTGTAATTCAAGAAATTATAAATTGATGAAGGGTTCACGATTGATTACTGTGTGGATGTTGCCAATTTATTTGTCCAGATTGCTCACTAACAATAGACACAAATGTTGAACCCTTCAAGTAGTCATATTAGTTGTTTCCCTCAGTTTATACAGAGAGCATGTAATTACTTGAAGGGTTCAAGTAATACTTTTTTACTACTTGAACTCTTCACGTAGTTATATTGTTTGTTGCTCTCAGTTTATACAGAGAGCATGTAACTATTTGAAAGATTCAAGTAGTATTTTTTAATACTTGAAAGATTCAAGTAGCATTTGTTTACTACTTGAACCCTTCAAGTAGTAAAAAAAACTATTTGAACTTTCAATTAGTTACATGCTCTATGTATAAACTAAGGATGACAAATAATATGACTACTTTAACGGTTTAAGAAGTAAAAAACTACTACCTGTACCCTTCAAGTAGTAAAAAATACTACTTGAACCTTTCAAGTAGTCACTTTCATCTGCTGCAGTGATTTGTCCAGAGACAATGTGACTACTTGAAAACTTCAAGTAGTCATAAACAACTACTTAAACCCTTCAAGTAGTCATCGAATATATGCAATTTTCATTAGTTTGCTTACTAACCAAAACACATAACTACTTTGGTGGATAAAAATAGATACAACATCTATATAAAATTCATACAATATAAATACAATTTTTTAACAGTATACATACAAGCTTATATGTATGGTTGTGATTCATCACGCCTGTGAATGGGGATATGATGTTTGTATGTCTGTCTATTGTGTCCGTGTAAACCACATCGACTACATTTATTTGGTTGTACATCATCATCTCTAGATGATATTCTATTTACCCTGGGCCTCCCACTAGGCGTCATCATCATAAGGGGCAAGATATTTCTTTCTCACACCTTGTAACTGATAGTCCAGTTTGTAGGATCTCTAAGGGGGTGAATTGTTTCTGCGTAAGCTGCCACTAGTGCCTCAGCTTTATAATACTTTGAGCACAAGCTGTAAGAAGATATGTTGCGTTGTTGACAACAAGCTAACGCCTGTGCACAAGGGTATTGGTCTAGATCAAATTCATGATAAGTGCATGTTTTTTATGCAAGTTGACAACATGCACTCTATCCCCAGTACTTACACGAAACTCGTGAATAAATTAGGCATCCACTAAAAGTCTACGAGAAGCATCATGATTCTTTTTAAGCTCATTCTCACACCATTTGGTCATCTGTGTGTGCATCCTATAATCAGTTGTCCGACATTGATAATACCACTGTTACATTAAATCACACAGATGTTCTATTAAATCACGCAGATGTTCTATATTGGCGATGTTGGTAGTCATTATGTTATAGCGTCTACCACTACAATGACAACGAGCCCATATATCAAATCCGACCGCCTTAATATAGTTTCCAATACATGGATGAAATTGTTTGATGATAATCATGTATGCCTCAAATTCTGATACACGATAGGTCTTGGCTGCTTTGAAAAACAAAGGATTGACGCTGCTAGTTTTGAACGTTGATTTTATATTCACTCCCATATGGTAGATGCAAACTCCATGAAATGATTGTGGGAAGACAATATGTATACCATTTTCTATACTTTCATTTATGTCCAACACAAATATCAATTCTTCCAAGTCTCCAATAACCCCGTGCAACTTATTAAAGAACCATTCCCACGATGCGTCATTCTCAGAGTCAGCAAGCCCAAAGGCAAGTGGATATACTTGGTTATGCCCTTCTTTAGAAGTTGTAATGAACATTTTCCCCCTATACTTTTCTTTTAATGATGTTCCATCGACAACAATTACAGGACGTATACAATTAAGAAATCCACGACTTGAGGCTCCAATCGACATGAAGAAGTATTTAAACTGGTTATGTTCATCAGTCTCTATATGAGTAACAATACATGTTTTCTTCATCTCTAACATATGACATTAGGATGTGAGCCTCATATATGAACTTTTAGGTGAACCTCAAACTAGAGCCAATGCAAATTCCCTAGCCCTCCAAGCTTTGTCATAGCTTATATTAATGTCATAATCCTTACGAACATCTTCGATGATATCTTTCGGCCTATAAATCCTTCCAACACCGATGTATTTTGACTTTATGCAATAACCGACCAATAAGCTTATTGCTTGACGATGATCGTGTCGTAAGATGTCAAAATAACACGTATGAGTATGTATGGACTTTGTTATTTTAAAGTACTCTGAAATCGCACCTTAATAGCTCATAGCCTCCACGAACATGTTTTCTTAGCACAAACAATCACCAACAATGTCAGCGTGGATTTGAAGACTTTAAGCTCAAAGTTTTGACGGATTGCCAATAGTCCAACAATTCTTTAGAGTGTTTTTTGTCTTGGAAGAGTTCTTTTATATCTAACATACCTGAGATACTTACATGCTTGTAATCCTCTAGTTTTGATAATCTCATAGCATTATAAGATGGTCGTGACGAAGATACAATGTAACTTGGCATTGATGAAACATGTGCATTAGCTTTTGGTCTTCTATTCAAATCTGGTAAGGTAGAGAGATCATCCTGAATTGCTTCTTCATATAGCTTAAAATCAAGATCATCATCAACACCAATATCAAGCCTGCCATCATTGTCAGGATGTTCAAGTTCATCACCATTAACATCTTGTTGACAATCACATCATCGTATTTCCAATAATAATACCCCTTGTATGGAAATTGTCATTGTCATTGTTCTCATCACTGTCAACCATTGTTTCACCCATAAAATTTGGAATGTGATCATAACAATCTTGTTGCGAGGGAGCTGTTTCACGACCCTAACTTGTTTCACCCATAAAGCATGGATGTGACCATAACGATCTTATTGTGAGAGACTTGTTTCAGGAACCCGAATTTGATTTGGACATGTAAGATTATCAACAATTGTCCTAGGTTTATGTTTGAGAGTGACATATAAAGGAGTACGAAGTGCTTCAGAACTATTCTCAGCAATGAATAACTTCACGTGACGATCATTTAAAATTTCAGCAGGTGAGGAGGGCACATGAGTCTTGTATAAAAACTTCATTGAAATACCAACATTTATTTGATCGTATATGATACTAGATAACTCTTGGTAAGTATAACTTGATGGTATGTCTAACGGTGAGCTTACCGTACCATTAACATGAATGAAGCACTGTTTCTCTCCCATTCACCACAGTGTACCACAAATATCCGAATTACAGACATGTCTGTTTAAGTCACAAAACTTCCACCTATAATTTTTTTAACTCTGTAGAAGTAATTTGTTTATGAATAATAATTATATTTATTCTCATTAAAGAACAAGAGACCATGTTACTACTTGAAGGGTTCAAGAAGTGGTTTATAACTACTTGAAGTTCAAGTAGTTATTTTGATTTTTACAGTCAATCATTGAGAGAGCATGCGACTAGCTGAAGGGTTCAAATAGTTATAAAACACTAATTGAACCTTTCAAGTAGTCATTTATTTAGAGAACTTGTGATTATTGAAGGGTTCAAGTAGTTGTTTATAACTATTCGAACTCTTCAAGCAATTGATTTTATTGTGATATAAGTAAAGCAGCAGTAAAGCAGAGACCACTTGACTATTTAAAGGGTTAAGAACGAGTCTCTAACTACTTGAACCCTTCAAGTAGTTATTTTTTCTAGCATCAACAACCCGAACATCAGTGGCTACTTGATGGATTCAAGTAGTGTTCTATCAAAATAGTTGGCTTTATTCTGTCATTACTCGACCATTTCTTGAAGAATTTTATGAATAAAAAAATAAGAGAAGAATGGGTACGAGTCTACTCTTGTTGAAGAAGGAGAAGGAGAAGAGTGGTCGTGTCTCGCTGAAAAAGGATGAGTCACAGGGTCTTGAAGAAGTTGAAGAAGAAGAAGAAGAAGAATAAAATAAAAAGAAGAAGAAGATAAAGAAGAAAAAGCATAAGAAAAATAAGCATAAGAAGAAGAAGAGACGAAAAAGAAGAAGTACGTTTTGTAACGGAAAAAATTCACGGTCTTTGAGAATTGATCGTGAATTTCCTACATCATAATATGAAAATATAGAGAATAATTAAGAGAGAGAATGAGAGAATAACAACACCATGATTTACGTGAAAAACCCTTAAATGGAAGAAAAATCACGAGGAGATTTTGATAGTATTTCATTATGGAGAAAGGGTTTACAAGGTTAATGTAAGCTGCATAGTCAGCTTATTTTTTAAGGGCGTTGAGAGTTGTTGTCCTCTGTTTGAAGTTACATCTTGCTTTTATTTATAGACCTTCAATCGGTTACATAGAATATGATACAACTTATCTAATTCTATCTGAAAATAGGATCAATAGAATATTGTCTGATCAATCCAATGGTCTTGATTAACTTCTCTTTGGATTGCCACGTTGGCAATCCATGTACTTTTGTCTGATTGGTCTGTTCTTTATAATTGCCTAGTTGATCCTACGTTTCTCGCTCTATCTTCTCCTCGATGGAGTCTTAGGTCTAGATCTTGTTACGTGTCATGTGAAATTTTGCTTGTACATTGCCCCCCATTGCACTCAACAGAATTTTATTTGTTGATGTGTAATGATCATATTTTCTTGTTCTGACGTTATGTATTCCTGTTTTTGTTCTTACATGCTTCTTGAAAACATGCAACGTTGTCTTCCATGTAACTTTTTAATTATCCGTTGTCAGTGGTGGTTTCTCCTTTTCATTCTGCCATTACGTTTTTCTGTTCCCGTTCACAAATGCTTTGCAATTGTCGAGAAGTTTTATATCAATTTGTTGTTGATGATGATTACTTCTTCATCAATTGTTGTTCTGTCTTTTTGTTCTTTTCACTACGGACTCATTGATTGAGTTTTTTCCGTTTTTTCATTTTTCATTTTCCTTCTTTCATACGTTAAGATATGTGACAAGAATGTTGTACATGAACAATAACATAATAATTTATTGAGATGAGTAAGGAGTGAATGTCCCTTTCATAATTGCATCACATGAGTTTGATGTTCTGCGTTTGTTGGTAGAGTTTCTACTGTTTTCTTGTTTTCTTTTTCCTTCTGTCATTTCATATTTCCCTTTGTACTTCATTCAAATACTTAGCAAATTTTGGGGATCAAAATCTGGTACTGTGCCGACTTCAAGCTTTCAACAAAATCCGTTCTCAAATACTTAGGAAACTTTTCGCTCCCAGTTCTCTTGGGAATAACTATGTTCTTTTGTGAAATTTATTCTCGAGGATAAGACTTTAATTTTTTTATGATGATGTACATGCTTCTTCAAGGACTTAGTTTTAAATAAAGAATCATGATCCTGACTTCATTCTGAGAGAAGAAATTACGAACTGCCATTTTCTTTTGAAAGGGGGACTTAGACTCAAATAAAGAACTATGACCCCATTTTCATTTTGAGAGAAGGAATTATGAACTGTCATTTTATTTTCAGAGAAGGACTTAGATTTAAATAAAAAATCGTGACCTCATTTTCATTTTCTTTTGAGAACGGTGTTCGTAGACACTCCCAAGGACTTAAGCTCCTTCTGTGTAACCATGACCCCGTTGTGATTTACTACCTATTTATCGATAGTTTTTTCCGTTTCCTTTCCTTTCCTCTGCCTTGCACTTTTTTTATTTCGTATTTCTCCATTTCTCCTTTTCAGTTTCCGTTTTCTACTTTTAACCTTTTCCTTCCTTTTCTCGCTTCCTTTTCCTTTACTTCTAAACTTCCCGTTCTAAAACGTTGAGGCCACGACCTTCATTTACTTGACTTTTCCTTACTGGCCTTATTTTCTGTCTTTCTTTACTCAACGCTTATTTTCCATCTTTCTTTACTCAGCTCAACCTTTCTTTTTACTTTTCTTTACTCAAATTTTCTTTACTCAGCCTTTATTTACTCAGCTCTGAAGTTCTTTCTTCAACTTCATTTCTTTTATACTCTGAAGTTTTTTTCCTCAACTTCTTTTATTTTCTGTTCTGAAGTTCTTTTCTTAACTTCTTTTCTTTTCTATTTTTCTTTACTCAGATCTTATTTTCCGTAAAAGTCAGCTTAGCCTTTCTTTTCATCTTTCTTTACTCAGCTCAGCCTTTCTTTTCACTTTTCTTTACTCGGCTTTTCTTTACTCAACTCTGAAGTTCTTTCCTCAACTCTTTTTTTTTTTCTGAAGTTCTTTCCACAACTTCTTTTCTTTTCTACTATGAAGTTCTTTCCTCAACTTCTTTTCTGTTCTAAAGATTTTTCAGTTCTTAAGACATTTTCTTTTTCATTCTGTAGACATTTTCTTTTCCGAAGACATTTCCTTTTCCGTTCTCCAGACTTTTCTATTCTGAAGGCATTTCTTTTTGTGTTCTCCAGACTTTCCCATTCTAAAGATGTTTCCTTTTCCGTTCTGAAAACATTTATTTTTTTGTTCTTCAAACTTTTCTTTTCCGTTCTTCAGACTTTCCATTTCTGAAGACATTTCCTTTTTCCATTCTGAAGACATTTCTTTTCCGTTCTTCAAACTTTCCCGTTCTGAAGACATTTCCTTTTTTTGTTCTGAAGTCCGAGGATATTTCATTTTCCATCCTTTCAGACTTTCCCATTCTAAGAACGGCGTACATAGACGCTCCCAATTACTTAGACTCTTTCAGTAGAACGATGGCCCCATTTTGATTTTCTTCTGAGAATGGCGTAAGTAGACGCTCCCAAGGACTTAGGCTCCTTCAGTGGAACCATGACCCCATTTCAATTTCCCTCTAAGAACAGCGTACATAGACACTCTCAAGGACTTAAACTCCTTTAGTGGAGCCATGACCCATTTCAATTTCCTTCTGAGAACGACGTACGTAGACGCTCTCAAGAACTTAGGCTCTTTTAGTGGAACCCTGGTCTCATTTCAATTTCCTTCTGAGAACGGCGTACGTAGACGCTACCAAGGACTTAAGTTCCTTTAGTGGAACCATGACCCCATTTTAATTTCCTTCTAAGAGTATGACTTATGAACTATCCCTTTCAAAGACTGATGCCCTTAATTCCTTCTGAGAGTAGGACTTATGAATTGCCCCTCCCAAGGACTTACGTCCTTAGTTCATTCTGAGAGTAAGACTTACGAATTGCCCCTCCCAATGACTTACGCTCTTAGTTACTTCTGAGAGTAAGACTTATGAATTGCCCCTCTCAAGGACTCACGCCCTTAGTTCCTTCTGAGAGTAGGACTTGTGAACTGCCCTTCCCAATGACTTACACCCTTAGTTCCTTTAGAGAACATGATTTACGAACTGTATGCTCTCAAGGACTCACACCCTAATTTCCATTGTTGTTGAAGAAGAGAGAAAGTTGACTCCATGTATTTGTCTTGTAAACGGTCTGCACGTTATCATGCCATAAGTTTTGATCGGAAGTTCCAAATTTAAATTCCATGAAATTCTTTAAGACGTCGATTTTAATATGCTTCCGATGATATATAATTCATCGTGTAATTGGCTCCCAGTCAATACAGTTTAATTAATAAATTTGACCATTCACATAATATGCTTTCCGTGTCTTTTGATCGAAATCTCCAAATTGAATTCTGTAAAATTCTCCAATAAGTAGACTTTTGTATCTTTCTGATGATGTAAGATTCACCGTATAATTGGATTTCATCAAATACAGTTTAATTTCTGAAAGTTGACCATTCTGCATATTCTGCTTTCTCGAACTACCTTTACAAAAATTGTCATAACTTTTGCTCGAGAACTCCAAACCGAGTTCTACAAAATTATTCAAGAAGTAGATATCCATAGCTAATGATATATTATTTTCTGTGAAATAATATAAAAATTAACATAGTTTAAAAATTAAATTTGAGAAGCATTCATATATTTACTTTCTTGAATAGTACCAACGAGAGCTGCCATAACCTTTGATCGGAAGCTTCAAATTGATTTTCGTAAAATTCTTCACAAGGTTGATTTTTGTATCTTTCCATTGATATAAGATTCTTCATGTAGTTGGCCCCCGATAAATGAATTTTAATTTATGAAATTATGGTTCTGCATAATCTATTTTCCTGAGCAGCCTTCATGAGAATCATCATAACTTTTTCTCATGAGCTTTAAATTAAGTTATGCAAAATTCTTCAAATAATAGACATCTACATATTTCTCATGATGTATTATATGCTATGTAAGTCTACTTAATTCAGTTAAAAAAATTAAATTTGAAAGATGTAATTAAGTTTACTTTCTTGTACGAAGACTACTATACTTTTGATTTGGAGCCCAACTTAAATTCCATAAAATTATCCATAAAGCAGACTCACATATCTTTATAATTATATGACTCGCCATGTAATTTTTCCTCCAGCTTTTTTTTTGTTTCAATTTCTATTTCCGTTCCCTTGTCTCTTCTATTGTTAAGACATTTCCATTCCCGTTGTTAGAAATTTTTTGTTCTCGTTGTTTGTACATATTTTATTTTCCTCATAAAGTCCATTTGAAGGGCTATCAAGTTGTAGCCTTCCATTCTAAAAATTTGAATGACTGTCTTTTTGGTCCTGTTCTGTTATGAAGTGACAACTTTCTCGTTCTGAAGTGGTAGCTTTCTTTACTGAAGTGAATGTGATCTTTGCTCTTTTCTCTGGGATTTCTGTTCTGAAATTCTTTCCTTAACAATTTTTTATTTTCTAATGAATTTCTATTATGAAATTCATTCAAATTTCTGTTCTAAAATTCTGACACTCTTAAAGTTCTAGCTTTTTTTTTTCTAAAGCGTTGAAACTTATCTGTTCTGAATTTCTGACTCTTACTTTTTGTTCTAAAGCTCTGATTTTAACTTTTCTGTTCTAAAGCTCCGAGTTCAGCTTTTCTGTTCTGAAACTCTGACTTCAACTTTTCTGTTGTGAAGCTTTGACTTCAGCTTTTCTGCTCTGAAACTTTGACTTCACCTTTTCTGCTCTGAAACTTTGGCTTCACCTTTTCTGCTTTTGAAGTTTTGACTTCAATGTTTTGAAGCTCTGACTTCAAATTTTCTGTTCTCAAGCTCTGACTTCAGCTTTTCTGATATGAGATTTTCTGATCTGAGCTTTTTTGATATGAGCTTTCTGAGCTCATCTGATATGCGCTTTCTGAGCTCTTCTGGTCTAAACTTTATGAGCTTTTCTGGTCTGAACTTTATCAGCTTTTCTGAACTTTCTAAGTTCTAGCTTGTCTGATCTTAGCTTTATGAGCTCTTTTGTTCTGAGCTTTATGAGCTCTTCTGATATGAGTTTTTTGAGCTTTTCTGAGTTTTTTTATTTGAGCTTTCTGAGCTTTTCTGCTCTGAGTATTCAGAGCTCTTCTAATCTTAGCTTTCTGAGCTCTTCTGTTCTGAGCTTTATGAGCTCGACTTTTCTTATCCGCTTTTATTTTTTTAACTCATCATTCATTCGAATGGATTTCTTTTCTGATCTCTTTCCACTTTTTTTTTTGCTTCGGTTTCTCTTAGCCTAGCTATCGTAGGCAGAGCTTCGATCATCTAGTAGTCAGCGGGTGACAGTTCGTGGGTTTCATCGGCCCCTCGTGGTGGTTGTTAAATTTGCATAATTCAATTCCCCGAATTGTGTTAATAATAAGTTTTTTAAATAATTATTGTATAAAATAGATAAATCAAATCGGATATGAATGAGTGAATTTACCGTCCTTCGCTCTGTTTTTGGTTCCATAGTTATTTTGGTTACTACTTCCGCATTCATTTCTTCTTCTGCTTCAGTTGTTGGAAGCGCATTTCATTTAGTTTTGAGCATTTGAGGGAGGGATTTCTTGAGTTTTTTCCCATCTCTCAGTGAAAGCACCAAAATATAAATGATTTTTTTGGTATGAGGGACCTTTACGAAAGAATAATAAAGATAATAATTTAGAGAGAGAATGAGAGAGTAGAGACACCATGATTTATGTGAAAAACCCTTAAATGGAAGAAATGAAGAACTATAATATTCTGTTATATTTTGTGGAGGTATATGTCTCTTGACTCTGTGTTGTTCTTTTTTTGTATGTTGTTACATATGCCTCTATTTATAGGCCTTCAATCAGTTACATAGAATCTGATACAGTTTATCTAATTCTATCTGAAAATAGGATAAACAGAATATTCCCTGAGATATAACTTATCAATAATAACAACCAAGTAAATCTTGACCGTCTGATCAATCAAATGATCTTGATTAACTCCTATTTGGATTGCCACATAGATAATCCATGTACTTTCATCTGATTGGTCTGTTCTTCATAACCGCTTAGTTGATCCTACGGTTCTCGCTTTATTTTCTCTTCGATGAAGTTTTCGGTCTAGATCTTATCACGTGTCATGTGAAATTTTACATGTACAACATTTTTGTTGAATAAGAAGAGAGAATAAGCTTGAAATGAGAGCTAAGAGTGGATGAGTGAGTATTTGTCAATCATAGTTGATCTGATCTTTACATGAGGAAGAGAAATAAAATGATGAGGAAATAAATAGTTGTCATTGCTTGACGTTGATAATTATGAATAAGAGATATAGAAGTCTTTGTTTTAGAAAATGAGTATAAAAATCCTAACAAAAAGTGAAAATAATATATTTATCCAAACAACCCAACAATGTAATCTGCCTTGCATACAAGAAAAAAATATATATTGAATTGGTGATAGCGACTGTACAATATAACCTAGCGAAATATGAACAATTGAAATCATAAATAAATAAATTAGAAGATAATCCATAATGTAATAAATTAATTAGTTTCAACCGATCATTACTGCCTTACACGAAGATAATTGAGACTGCTTAATTAACTGTTAATACACCAAAGGGAGAAGGCGTGCGTTAACAAACATTATAATGTGACTTTTTTCAACTTTACATTTCATCTGGGTAGTCTATTTTCTAAATGACGACTTCATTTAAACAGAAGTCTCTATTGCTCTAAAACATGAGATGAGTTACTTCCTGATTTAAATTATAATTCCTAATGATTCATATTTTAAGCCATCTTAATCACGTACCGTTAACTATGTTCGACGTGTAATGATATTCATATTTTCAAAATATTTTATTTTAAGTTTAAAATGGCTAAAATATATGATAAGTGGAACCTGATTTGTCACATAAATTCGGTCTAAACTTTATATTTTCAGTAATATTTTATATCCAGTGCTTATAATTAGTTAAATTTCATATTTCTTCTTGTATGTACCTCAACTAACCAACTTCAAATCTTTAGTTTAGTGTGATGGCTTCAGTTTTCTCTTCTGCTTCTCCTCCTCTTCATTACATTTCGATTAGAAATTCAAGAACCCGTGTTATTACAAAGCCTCTAAGCAAAGTTTGGATGCTTAAACCCACCAAAGAATTCGCAGTCAACAAGAAAATGCAGCTGACTTTTCAGATCAGATCTGCCCTCAACAACAAGGTCAACGCCTCTCTCTCTCTCTCTCTCTCTCTCTCTCTACACAATGATTATCGATTGAATCAGAGCTCTGATTCTAATTAATTAATATGTATTAACACAGGTTTATGAGAATCAGTATGAAGGTATAGTTTGCTACGCAAATGAAAATGGAGAAATAATATGCGAAGGATATGATGAAGGTCCCCGTTTTCACCATCAGCTTATTCCCAATTCGCCGGCTGATCCACTTCTAAGGTAAGATAAGTTTATTATATTATCTTTTATCGTAATTTATATTCCAATTAAAGTATTTTTTGTTTGTGATTTTCTCTATTTTTTTCAATTATGACAAATGCTTTAGGGACGCCCAGATCATTGATATTCTTCTTCAACAAAATTGGCTGAAGCTTGTTAAAGGTGGTCATGAAGATGATCAGCTGAACCACGCAGACATATCAGTTGTTGCTTTGAATTTTGAACATCATTTGAAGTTTGAACATTAGTTAATTGTTTTAACACTTTTTGTTGAATAATGAATTCATTTCTAATGTCCAGGTAATATTAATTAGTACCTTCTCTCAATTTATGTGTATATAAGAGTGAGGCCAGTTATCATGAAATCTAAAGCTCACATGTACAATACTAAGATATATGTCACAATATTTCCTCTGTTGTAATGAAAATCTCAATAAAATAATATTTTTAATGTGATTCATATAGTTTGTCAACAGTCATGAACATCTCATTATACCACCATCACTACATACTATAAAATGGCACAACCACCTAATCCATATCTCATTACACTCAAATTTATACTCAACAACCACAAAACCATACATTATAAATCATAACTAGTTTATACAAACGTCACCACTCTCGATTATACTTTAACAACACACTATCTTGAAAATCGAATTCAACACAAACAAAATCCTTTAACTAACCTCTTCATATGATGGTGAGATCTCCTCCTAGAATATAGTTCTCTCTGACATTTTAAGACTGTCATTTATTTTTTAGGACAGAGTCTCATCACCACGTGATGCTTCCTTAGAGCATAGTCTTTTCACGATGTTTAAATCTTACACAATTATAAATGAGTTATTTGTATTTCATTTTTTAATATGAGTATTTGTGGATATTCCTATACCAACTAGCGAACTCATAGTGTGACTATGAATATTAGTTTATTAAGAGAGAGTTGAAAAAATGAGCAACTTTTTAGTTCAAATTATAAAAATGTCTGAAAAATTTTTTATTGCAAGAATAACCAGAAAAAGGTAAATAATTTATTTACGTATGCGTAATTTTGATAAATAAATATTTATTCAGTCATTTGGGCTTTTTTATAAATAAGAAGTTTTTGAGCCATTTTTCTGTCATTTTTCGAAATATAAAATTGAATTTAAGCGTAGCACGGCGAACGAGGCTTGAGGCTCTTGGGCCTGGCTGCGATGCCTTATATGCAGTGCTTTTGGTATGGTTCGTAAAGTGCAATCGTGCCGTTAACGCACTCTCAAAACGCTAACCGGAACATTCAAACGACAACGAATCCCCTTTTTTTTCTCTCAAAGCAGACATTTTCTCGAGAAAGATACGCTAAAATCTATATAGATGTGGTGGAGATCAGCATCTTTCATCCTGGACAAGCGCGAAAACGACGACGCTTTAAAGCACGAAGCCATATCTCTCTCCCCGCCAACACAATATTCCATGGCTGACACCTTCCAAAACCCTAACCCTAAGATCTCGGCTTACTACCAGTCCCGGGAGGCTCACACCGGCGTCGTCACTAGTGACTGGCTCGCCCAGGCTCAGGCTGCAGTTGGCCGCCATCCCGACGACCAGTCCTCATCGGAAAGTGAAGTCAAGGCTTCGGATTCCGGAAAGACATTCAGTGTGATAGAGGAGTTCAATAACTGGCGGAAGCAGCCCGATTTGGCTGAGGCCGTGGCGGCCATACGGGCTTTGGCAGCTGTCATTCGGTCCAGCGAGGCCGCAACTATGATGGAGCTCGAAATTGAGCTGAAAAAGGCATCAGATTCGCTTAAAGTAAGTCAATTTCTGCAACACGCTATGTATAATTTATTCGACTGGTTTCTGATATAGTTTTCCGGGATGCTGTCAGCTAAAAGTTTTTATGCTGGCATCAAATTTATTTATTTATTTTCAAATAGGAAATCGGAAACAGGGAATAACTGGAGCTGTCTCATTAGCATTCTCCCACTGTATTCATGTCAATGAGTCAATTAGGGAATAAAATAAGTAAATTTTATTTATGTGCATTAGCACACTGGAGTTACTTTAAAGATTATTATGCACGGAATAACTGCCACTTTGTCCTCCTGTGTAGAATCCTTTTTATGCTATAACTTACAATGAATACGAATTCTAACTGATATTGATAAAATATATCGTCTGTAAGCAATTCTGTAGGCATGTGTATTAGTATTTCTGTAAAACAAAGTAGAATTCTTCTAAAAGTAAATCTTCATTCTAGAGCTTCATTGCAGACCTTTATGCTTCCTAATAGTATGTAGGTGGCACTAATATTATGCACGCAAGTGTTCTAAACCGCCTCCATTGATGAACTTCAATCATTGTCGCAAAGAATAAAATTTACTAGGGATGGTAACTTTGGGGTAAAAGGTTTGAATTATGAGATGGCAAGGAGATGTAGTTATTCGTATTAAGGCATAGATTCGATGGCTTTTCAGATAATAAATTAGTTGAACTTGACATGTGAGATATTTAACTTTGGGAATTTTGAGAAGGAGAACTTATTTCGAACTCTGAGGAATTTGCTGATTATTGTAGAAAAGCATGCTTAAATGAGGTACACATTTACGAAATAACAATTCAATCGATTTAAAAAAGTAGGTTGCTCTTGCTCTTGCCTCTTGGGAATTAAAAGTTGTAGCATAACTTACTCTGCTTCCTACAATTGTTCCATTGTATTACTGTCACTACATAACTGATAACTGATTAGTTGTAGTCTACTCATAAAAGAAATTACTTTCCATTTCTTGTAATCAGAGATTTCTGGTTGATTGATTTTCCCTGTGTGCTTCTAGTCATGGGACACGACTTCAATATCTTTAACGGCAGGCTGTGATTTGTTCATGCGCTATGTGACCAGAACATCAGCTTTGGAATATGAGGACTTCAATTCAGCTAGGTCTCGCTTGATTGAACGTGCAGAAAAATTTGGGGAGATATCTTGTAAGGTAGGGTAGTTTATCATGACTGCCTGAGGTATTGATTTTATCACCATTACATTTCCTAAATGGTTCATTTGGGTCTTCACGAATATATTGTTGTTTTGCAGGCTCGTAGGATTATTGCAATGCTCAGTCAGGACTTCATTTCTGATGGCTGTACTATATTGGTGCATGGTTTCTCTAGAGTTGTTATGGAAGTTCTGAAGACAGCAGCTCAGAATAAGAAATTCTTTCGAGTATTCTGCACAGGTTCTCTTCCTAAACTCACTCCTAAATTGAATTGTCAAATTTAATCGTTTAAATTGGAAGGTGTAAAAATATTTCTTTCTCATGTTCGAGGCATATGACTCCGTTTTTCATATGGCCCTCAAGTTTTCTTGGACAAAAATAAATGATATTGCTTGTTTATTGACATCATGCAATGTTTTCCATGTGAATAAGTAATAAGTGAGTATGCAATTCTACTATAAAAATACCATCTCATCTCATGTGGGTTTTGGCCATTCCATCACCTGGGACAGCTTTTGGTTCTTCCAGTTTGTGCCATCTGATATGCAGAAAGCTCAAAGATTGATGCTTTTAATATGCAGAGGGAAGACCAGTCAGAACAGGCTTACGATTGTCCAATGAGCTGGCCAAGCTTGATGTTCCGGTGAAGCTCCTGATTGATTCAGCAGTAGCATACTCAATGGATGAGGTTGACATGGTGCTTGTCGGGGCTGATGGAGTCGTTGAAAGTGGAGGTATAATTAACATGATGGGGACGTACCAAATTGCACTTGTGGCACATTGCATGAACAAACCAGTATATGTGGCCGCTGAGAGCTACAAGGTATGTGCCAACACTACATACATCGGTTTCATTGGGGGATTATCCTGAATTCAATCACTTACAATATTCAAAAAAACCTCTCAAGCAATATTTCTATACTTCAGGAGATGACCGTAGAAATTAAACCATTGTACTTAGTTTTTACTTCATGAAATATCCCTTAGTTCATATGTTCCTTTGCAGTTTGCTCGTCTCTACCCGTTGGACCAGAAAGACTTGGCCCCCGCCCTTCGGCCAATTGACTTTGGGGTTCCCATCCCATCCAAGGTTGAGATTGAAAAGTCTGCTCGGGATTATACCCCTCCTCAATATCTTACTCTTCTGTTTACCGATCTGGGTGTTCTTTCTCCATCTGTGGTTAGCGACGAGCTTATCCAGCTGTACCTTTAATTGGGCATGAGCATTTTTGACCCTTTAATAGATCATCAGAATGGCTTGCCTTCAACCCCATTTCTGAAGTTAACTGTGTGGATTCTTCTGGCTTTGGGGACAATTTTGTATGTAATGATTCAGTATTTAAACTTGTGTTAGAATGCTTAGGCATGAATGAGAGATGCATGCATTAAAGTATACCTTTCTGATACTTTCGTGATCAATCTATGAATTTATCTTCGATTGATCGATAAATATCTTCAACAAATGTATTATAGTTTTGGTGAGATTGTGGGTTGCAATTTAATTATTTTGAAATTTCCTTGTTATTCTTTTTATTCTATGTGAAAGAGATTCTGGATTTTGAATTGAAATCGAATGCAAGGAGATAATTAGATGTACTTCTGTTAGTTAATTCAAGTTCAATAGGTTATGTTGTACCAAATTTAGTGAAACAGAGAACCGTAGGGATAGTTTAGAAAAGGATCAATTAGGGATATCCTATCGCTTGCAGGCTTCTACGCATTTTCCTAATCCTTATTTGATATTTCTGATCTTTCTTTTAACCTTTTCCTGAAGACTTTCTTTTAACCCAGTTGGATACGAGACCATGAGACATAAGCAAGGAAATCAGAATGAGCAAAAGAGTCAAAGTAACAGAAACATTAAGGAGTGCAAAGAAAATTGATTAGTAAGAGAACGCCAAACAATATTATAAACACTATATAGAACCATGGTGTTCAGTAAAGACTAAGAGTAGATTTATCTTATTGTACCCGAACCAGCCTATAAACCATAGCTATTATCGTGATTATTAATTAATAGGCAAGACATGGATGTCTCGCAGTCAACCAGTCGGTCTTATTTAATAAAGTAATAAATATTATTAAATTAATTAATTTAATTAAAATTATAATTTTCAGCTACAGTTGAACTTTGATTGAGAGTCTTTCAATTCTAGTCATTGGATGTAAAGTTATAAATGGAAAGTTTCTGTCAGATTGGGTTTACGCCTTTGGACAGTCTCTCTAGCTGAAAATTTGAGAGAAAATAAGAGATCTTTCTCTTAAATGCCCACACACTCATAAATGATTGACGTTCAAATGAATAGCGAAGATGCTCGCAATGTGTCGATACAAATACATGAGAGTGCCAAATTTATTAACATTTCCCATTCCCAAAATCATACTTGAAGAGAATCAGACATCAACCCATCAAAAGCTTTATAATCCATCCCCACTTCAACCAAAATTCCATAATCTCAATTAGTGTCCTCTAATCCCAAACCATAACCAGAATTAAAGAATGCTTAAAGTTGCTTCCTCTTGGTAAGGAGCTTCTCTCTTAACTCAACAACATCAACATCTCCAAAGTGACTCTCTGGAATCCAGTTACCTGTCTTCGGATCTTTCATCCAAAATATACTCGTCTTCTCTTCCACATTATTTACATGAATTCCACATTCCACCGCAGTTTTAGCTATCCTCACCGGGGCCGCAGCTTGCTGTGTTTTAACATGCTCCGCCCCAACCGTGCTTAATCGTCTTCTGCAACACAATCCCATTTGCATCATCAGTGGACATAAAAAAGAACCCAGAAACAATGAAGAAAAAGAAAATGTAAGCAGTACCAATAGATCATTAATCAACCATTACCACCTTAAAAAGAGAAGGGTGTTGTTGGGAAGCTTAGCCATGATTTAATGAAAATAATAAGATGAAGGAGAAGAAGAAGAAAGATTAGAGGAAGCAGAAGAAATAATATAAATGTTTGGAGGAATATAATATATATAATTGACAATTTTCAGTTTTATCTTTTGATCAAAATATATCTATTGATAGTTATTACTTATTTATAGAATATAATTTGGTAAAATTAGAAAAAAGAAAAATGAGAGATGCCCACATGGAAATAACTCCAAATTTTGGGGGTTTAAGATACCCTCAAAATGAGGGTCTCTTTCACATTCCAACAATTTAGAAGCCTCCATAAATTCTCAAATCAAACACTGTAATTCATTGCTTCTCCTTAATTTTTAGACATATTACCTCATTTACACTCATACAAACGGCCCCGACATATACACCTAGCTAGAATAATATAATTTTAAAAAAAGAAAATGAGAATATTTATTAGGATCAAATCTCAGAGCACAAGTATAAAAATTTATATATCATTTGAGCTAAGTGTTTTAATTATGCGCGCTTTGGCGGCTCATTTATTTTAAAAAAATGTTAGAGAAAGCTTTCAAATTTGGTATTACAGTATATATTCTCCACCATTCTCAGTCTAAGCACTAATTAAAGTAGTGGGTGGTGGATTATTCACTTAATTCATATATGTTTGCAGATATCTGCATTTTACGTTGTTTTTAGAACGTCACTTGCATCACGTAAGCCACTCTCTATCATTAACCATTTTTTGGCTCTAATTTTGATTTCTATATACATAGCTTAATTTTTACGTATTTGGTTGCTTACTCACATATTTAAACTATTTAATATACACTATGCATATTCCTATGCAGGGGTGGCTCAATCAAATTGGGGTCCTGGCAAAAATTAAAAATATATTATACTTGATTTTAAACCAAAAAAATATCCTATGAGATAAAATATAATTTAAAATTCATTCTTCTTGTCTTTTTAGAATCAAAATTACTAAATAAATTTTGTATTCGAGTTTATTTAAAATATCTTTGATTTTATTATGTTACATATTTCATTATTTTATGGAATTGATTATTCTTACTACTTTTCAATTGAATTTATTAGATTTTCATTTTTTTACTAATAATTTATTAAGAGCTCCTCTTTGAGATTGAATTAGTTCATATATCTTTTTTTTACGTTTTTCACATCTAAATTGTTATTTTCTAATATATACTAAAATTGAATATAAATAAACAACTAACCATAGTATATTGAAAAAGTTAAGGACTAGAGATCAAAAGTTAAAGATTAATAATAACTTTAATTTTTTGTCAGGCTTGTACAATACTTAGAGTGAGAAGTAACTTTCTATCATTTGATTATTGTCACAAAGAGTGTGAGATTGAGAGAGAGATGACATGTAGGTTTGAAAAAAAATTAAATAACTAATCTTATATATATATATATATATATAAAGTTGGGTATGATCAGCTCTCGTTACGATACGTGTCCGAATTCAATTATGTCATGTGTCATAATAAGATTAATTTTTTAAAAATAATTTAATATTTTAAATAATTAATTTGGAATTCACATTAATCCATAGTAAAGTTGATAATTAATATCTACAACTATTTTAGATAATTAAATATTTTACCTAGAGAAGCTAAGGACTCAAACTTACGTATTTTAGTTTGTAAAATATGAAAGCTTTTGGTTTGTAAAGAAAATATGAAAAGTTTTATGCAAATATAAAAATTTTAAATTTTAAATTATTTAATTAGAAAAGTAAATAATACAAATTTTATTATCCTTAACTTGTAAAAAACCAAACTTTGCTTTATGTTAGTTTTGAGTTTAAATAATCTAATTTTGTTTTTGTTCTTTTATTTCCGGTCTTATTTATTTCAATACTTTATAGATTAAATTTATCTATTTAAGTTTGAAATTATTGTAACTACTAAAAGCCACAAAATTTAATTATGCCCGAAAGCCTGTGTAAATTCCTGTGTATGTTTTCATAATGTCCATCCATTTTCTATTCGATCCTTAATCAAAGTAAATATTTCTGTGTTGCAGATGGTTAAATAAAGTTAAACTCAATTAAAAGTGATCAAATAAGATTTTTGATAATTGAAGTTTTAGTGTATCTGATAGATTGTAGACCATTTAATGTGTAAAAAATTTTGGGTAATTTTTATTTTTATGATGGTCTAAAATAGAGATACTAAAAGGTAAATTATTTATAAGTGGTTATGGTCCCCATGTCATACGATTAAGAAAAACCATTATATTCTCCTTAATATCTCATCGTTAAAGAAAAAACATAGAGACTTAATCAAATGAGATTTTCTGATAGAGAATCGTGTAGATCTGAAAGGTCAACCGTTCGACTCTAAACATCAATCTATCGTCATGGATTCAGGTACGCTTTCGAGATACCGTTATTCGATTCTTGATGTATTCAACATGGGCTCTTGAGATTTATTGAGATACAGTTTATACTGAAAGATATTTTAAATCTAACAAGTGATATCAGAGCTGTTCATGTTGAATCATTGAAAATTGGTTTTTGAGTTTAGATCCATGATTATATATGTTAATACGTTATGTTTTCAGAGTTCGTGAATTTGATAATTATATGATAGAATTATTATATTTGAGAACAGATTTTCGATTCAATGATTATTTATGGAGTTCTTTTCTTTGAATATTTTTTAATAATTATTAGATTTAAGAACGTTGTATTTTCAGCACGTTTTTTGATGTATTTTTCAAGTTCAGATGACCGACCAACATTTTTTTGGTGAATGATGAAGAAAGGTGACCGGCGCGGGGGTCTGACTGCGCCGACAAAGGAAGCTGTGACCTTTTGGTCGTGGTGGCTAAAGGAAGTCCCGACCATCTGGTTGAGGTAGTCAGACGAAAAGCCGCGACGAGATCTGGTCACGAAAATTCGAATGAGAGCCGCGACCATATCTGGTCGCAGTCGAGGCTAGGGCCACGACAAGACCTGGTTGTGGCCGAGGGTTGAGCCGTGACTAGAGAAAAACCCTAGGGTTTGACATGTTCACGGGTCGGGTTGACCTGTGAACAGAAAGTTAAAAAAATCTTTACGAATCAATTTTTTAAAATAATTTTAGGGATCGTAAAATTATTTTTTAATTTTTATGGATTATCAAATAAATTATTTTGAATTTTTATGGATTTTTTTATTAAAATAATTTCAAAATAATTTTTAAGGACCGTAAAATTAATTGTTTTCAATAAATTTAAGGATTAACTATGATACAATTTTATATTCAAACATTTATATGTTATATATAAGATGAATTAGTTGAAGTAACAGGTCGTCGAAGTGACATCTCTTGTGAAAATTAATTTTGTCCTAAAATATAAAAAGCTATATGTGTATGTAACTTATGTGAATATTTACCGGCCCAAAGGAAGGAAAATATTTGAAAGAATTACATATGCTTCTATGGTAATAAATACGTAATGATTATTCAGTTTTACATGTGAACAATATATCGGCCTAAATGAAGGTTTCTTATTCGATATGTTCTTTATCATCAATGTTTGATTACTACACTAAGGCATCACTTACAAATTAATAATTTTGGTCAAAGTCAAAATATTAATGGAGTGCTCGGTGTCTTGAGATGAATTATTTTTACTTTTGTTTGAATTTATTATTGTTATTTGGGATTTATGTGAACTTATTTAATTTATTGTTCTCTGTTCAGCTATAAGTCCTACTAGTATCACAACCAACATCAATTCAATTCCAGTTCTAAATGGCTCAAACTCCAAATCTCGGAAAGATAATCACTTGATAGTTATTGGAATCATGGATTTCAATTTTTCATTAAGGACTGATTCTCCTACACCTCTTATGGATAAGAGTACTTCTGATGATAAGAGGGAGATGGAAAGGTGGGAGAGATCAAATCGCATGTGTATGCTAATCATGAAGAAGACCATTCCAGAAGCATTCATGGGCATTATATCTAAAAAAATAACTGCAGCTACGGATTTCCTTGCAGATATTGAAAATAGGTTTGTCAAGAACGAAAATGGAGAAATTGGCACGCTCTTGTCAGACCTAATTTCAAAGAGGTATAAAGATAATGGTAATATCAGGGAATACATTATGAAAATGTCTCACATTGTTTCAATGTTAAAAGCACTAAGGCTTGAACTCTCTGAGGAGTTGCTTGTGTATTTGGTTTTGATATTCCTTGCGACACTGTCTAGCTAGTTTAAGGTGAACTATAATTTTCAGAAAGAGACTTGGTCTCTAGATGAGCTCATCTCACACTGTGTTCGGAAAGAGGATAGAGTGAAACATGATAAGACATAAAGTGCTTACCTGGCCTCTACCTATAAGGATATGGGCAAGGGAAAGAAAATGAAGAAGGATAAGGAAGCTATGGATATAACACCGCATAAGAAACAACAAAAGAAACCAGTATACCCAGAAGGTAATGGTTGTTTCTTCTGTGGAGCTGAAGAGCATTGGAAGAATCAATACACTAAGTATCATGCTTGGCGTGCTAGGAAAGGTATGCTTCTTAATTTGGTTTGTTCTGAGGTTAATTTAAGCTCGGTTCCTAGACACACGTGGTGGATAGGTTCTGGTGCAACAACACACATCAGTGTGTCTATGCAAGGTTGCCTGAATTGGCGAAAGCCAAATGATGCTGAAAGATTCATCTACCTGGGCGATGGCAAGGCGGTTAAGGTTGAAGCAATAATAAAATTTAGATTATTATCAAAAACTAGATATTATTTGGATCTAGATGAAACTTTATTGTACTGTATTTTAGACGGAAATTTATTTATGTTTCTGTTTTAGACAAAGCTGGTTATGTTTGTTCTTTTGGAGACGGAAAATTTGGTTTGTTTCGTGATTCAATTTCAGTTGGTTCTGATTTTTTATCTGGATATGATAATACTTATTTACTTGAAACAATTGCTTCATTTAAAGAATCCCTGTAATTTAGTACACGAGGTACTAAAAGAAAATTAACTAGTGCGAATTCAGTTGGGTTATGGCACAAAAGATCATATCTCCAGACGGAGAATAGAGAGACGTTTGTGTTAATTTCATAAAGGGTTAACAAATCGATAAAAGGATATTTAAAGCCAACAGGACTCGAGACGTCTTAGAACTTATTCATACGGGTACTTATGGGCCATTCCATTCGGTCGCTTGGAATAGTCAACAATACTTTATAACGTTTACAGACGATTATTCTAGATATGACTTCATATATCTCATTCATGAAAAGTCACAACATTGGACGTGTTCAAAAAATTTAAGGCTCAAGTTGAGAATCAACTCAACAAAAGGATTAAAAGTGTCAGATCTGACTGTGGTGGTGAGTACTATGGCAGATATGATGGTTCAGGTGAATAACATCCAGGACCTTTTGCTAAATTCCTAGAGGAATGCAGTATCGTCCCACAGTACACTGCTGGGTTCGCCCACTATGAATGATGTTGCTGAAAGATGAAACCAAACGATTAAGAACATAGTCAGGAGTATGATTAGTCATTCTACCTTACCAGAATCACTCTGGGGTGAAACAGTTAATGCTGCAACATATATTCTTCACATAGTTCCAACTAAAAGATAATGCCAAAACCCTATATGGGCTTTGGACCGGTAAGAAATCTAGTCTAAGGCATTTGGACGTTTGGGGATGTCTAGCTGAGGAAAGGCCTTATAGGCCTAATGAAAAGAAATTGGACTTACGGACGGTGAGTCGCTATTTTGTTGGATACTCTGAAAGATACAGGGGATACAGTTAGAGATTTTGGAGAAGGGACATGCCTGGTTCTTTAAGATGCTGAGTTTGCAGGGGGAGATACAGTTAGAGATTTTGATATTCCCGTAGGTGTTATTAGCATTGATCAGGACTGTGTTCTAGACCTTGCTCATGACACAACATAAGACAATATCAGAGAACCTCTCATTCAAGAGAATGTTCCGGAAGAACAAACTTTAGCACCTCAAGAACCTATGTCATTAAGAAGATCCACTAGAGAGAGGAGAAATGCAGTGCCAGATGATTACATTGTATTTCTCCAAGAACATGAGGTTAACAGGTATGATGGAAGATGATCCGATCAACTTCTGTCAAGCCATGGAAAGTTCTAACTCTCAAAAGTGGATCGATACCATGAATGAGGAGATTAAGTCCACGAAGGACAATGATGTGTGAGATCTTGTTCCGTTACCAAAAAGTGCGAAACTCATTGGTTGTAATTCAATTTTTAAGACTAAGAGGGGTTCAAAAGGTAATGTGGAATGATACAAGACTTGATTTTTTGCAAAGGGTTTTACACAGAAAGAAGGCATCGACTATAAAAAGACTTCCTCTCCGATTTCTACGAAAGACTCTTTCAAGATTATAATGGCATTGGTGGTACATTTAAATCTTGAGCTGCATCAGATGGATGTAAAGATGAAGTTCTCAATGGTGACATTGAAGAGACGATCTATATGGGTGCAACCAAAAAATTTTATGTCCGGAGATATAAAGAATATGGTTTGTAAACTTAAGAAATCCATCTATGGACTCAAATAGACATTTCTTCAATGGTATTTTAAGTTTCATCAGGTGATTATCTTATTCGGTTTCAAGATAATTTTAGTCGATGATTGTATATACCATAAGTTTTATGGGAGCAAGCATATTTTTTCTGGTTTTATACGTGGATGACATTTTGCTTGCCAACAACGATATAGGCTTATTGCACGACACTAAGAGATTTCTAGATAAGAATTTTGAGATGAAAGATCTTGGTGAAGCCTCTTTTGTATTAGAGATCCAAATACACCGAGATCATTCTTAGGGTATTCTTGGATTACACAAAAGAGCTATATCGAAAAGACCCTTAAAAGATATGGCATGCAAGATGGTAAACCAGGTGATACCCTTATAGCTAAGGGAGACAAGTTTGGTCTCAATCAATGTCCAATGAATGATTTTGAGGAAAAGGAAACACAGAAGATTCCCTATGCCTCGATAGTAGGGAGTCTAATGCATGCTCAAGTTTGTACACGTCCTGATATTGCATATGTGATTAGGATGTTGGGCAGGTACTTAAGCAATTCATGCATAGACCATTAGAAAAAAGCTAAATGGGTCTTGCGGTACTTACAGATAACAAAAGATTACATGCTCACGTATCGGAGGTTGGATCAGATTGAGATCATTGGATATATTGACTTCGATTTCGCTGGATCCTAAGATAGTATAAAATCTACGTCGGGCTATATTTTTCTGCTTGTTGGAGGTGTTGTCTCCTGGAAGAGTGCTAAACAGTCTCTTATAGCCTCTTCAACCATGGCAACAGAGTTCATAGCATGTTATGAGGCATCCAATCACGGAATATGGTTATGGGATTTTGTCACAGGACTGTGCATGATGGACCGTATTCAAAGACCACTAAAGTTATTTTGTGAAATAAATCAGCAGTACTTTAATCTAATAATAACAGGAGCTTGACAAAGTCAAAGTACATCGACATCAAGTTCCTGGTTGTTAAAGAAAGGGTTTAAAGTGGACAATTGTCTATAGAGTACATCAGAACAAACTCCATGATTATGGATCTGCTTACTAAGGGATTGCCACCCAAGGTGTTTCATGAGCACACTACTCGCATAAGTGTCATATCAGTTGAGGATATTCAATTCTAGTGGGAGTTTGTATTTTATTTTAGATGCTATTTTCATATAGCAATATTTTTTCCAGTTATTTTGGTTTATGAATATTTTAAGGTTTTTTCTGCAGAAATAAAGCCTTTGGTATTCATACTCTTATTCAAGTATGGTTTGATCTCACTAAGGTTTAAGGAGGACCAGTTGAAAATATGCATGTTAAGGTTACATCACATGAAATTTTTATGCTACACATCCACATCATAATCCATGTCATTTAGTTGTGTTAATATACGTGACCATTGATGGGTTAGTTACGATTGATGTAACGAATGTCGCTTTGATCCTATGTCTGTATGATTGATGGATTAGATTGGTTATAGATACATTACGATAATGACAGCAATGTTGAACGCGTTTGTTTATTCTTGCAAAACATAATTTCATGTGATTATAAGGTTTCACATATAGTCTAAGTGGGAGATTGTTGGATCCTTAAATCAACGTTGGACTTATATGTAAATAATTATGTGTTGTAGATTGTCAAATAAAGTTAAACCCAATTAAAAGTGATCAAATAAGGTTTTAGATAATTGAGGTTTTAATGTATTTGATAGGTTGTGGACCATTTAATGTGTAAAAATTTTAGGGTAATTTTTTTATGATGAGCTAAAATAGAAATATCAAAAGATAAATTACCTATAAGTAATTACGGTCCCCATGTCACACGATTAAGAGAAACCCATTATATTCTCCCTATTATCTCATCGTTAGAGAGAAAACAGAGAGGCTTAATCAAAAGAGACTCCATGATAGAGAATCATGTAGATTTGGAAGGCCAACCGCTCGGCTCTAAATAATGATCTATCGTCATAGATTCAGGTACGCATCCGCTATACAGTTATTTGATTCTTGATGTGTTCAACATGAGTTATTGAGATAAAGTTTATACCAAAAGAGATTTTGAATCTAACATTTTCATCTACAAACTTTTAAATTCTTTACTTCCCTTTTCAATTCGTATGGATTAATGTTATAAAAATAATTATTACACGCAAGTTTTTCTTTTGAAAAATACTACATGCAAGCTTATGAGATTATTAAAATGTTACATTATATATATTTCAACATGAGTTCTTAAGATTTATTGCGATACGATTTATGCTGAAAGGGATTTTGGATCTAACATTTTCATCTACAAACTTTTAAATTCTTTACTTTCCTTTTCAATTCGTATGGACTAATGTTATAAAAATAATTATTACATGCAAGTTTTTCTTTTGAAAAATACTACATGCAAGCTCATGAGATCATTAAAATCTTACACCTTAATATAGTTTTTACTGTTTTTGTGCACTCTTAATATCCAGTCTTTAATTTCTTCAAATTACACTTGATTTCACGCCTTTTGGTATCAAAGTCAAACCTGATGGGGAGTTTTACTGTTTACTTAATTATCTACATAATTAAACTGTTCATTGTCTATTATAGCTGGTTATTACTTTTATTGTTGCTTATTTGCTCACTTAAATAATTACTTTTATTTAATCTCACTTTTTGCCCAAGTGACAGGTTGTTTTTATGCTTGATTATTTATCTGTAATATTTGTTTATCTAATCCGTGAATCTATTTTTTTAGAGGCTGACGTATCAACATCTATTTAATTAGTTCAGGCACCTCAATAAGACCTCTTAGATACGTAAATCCTGAGAGTAGGATGGTTGTAGGGGCAAAGAGGTGAAAAGAGAACCTGGTAGTTGGTTGTAGAAGTCATAGCGAATTGGTAATCAAAATACAATATGAAATTTTCAATCATAAGAATAATTTAATTATTTTGAGCAATTAGTAGATTATTTAGAAGTAGTTCTTCTAGTAGAATTAAGTCTACAATAACTTCAATACCTGACATAATAGATGAAGAATATTTTGAATTAACAGATGATCAAGTAGATCATTGGGTATGAAATATACCCAGGATCTCTAATAAAATATATTTATAAATCTACATGGTCTGATGCTTCCTTCAAGCCTCAATATCATAGAAAAATAATTAAAAATAACAATAACATTCATCAGTACGAAAATGGTATTTGATAAAGTCAGGTAGTATAGCCAGTCTAGAACCCTTAGGAGTTCCTCTTCTAGGTCATCTATTAATGATCAAGATCTTAGGATTCAAATAGAGCAAGAATTAAAATTTAAAAATTAAAAATTAAAAATCTAAAACCTAAAGAAATAAGTTCCCAAGATAATCAGCCAGACCTAAATAATGAGTCTGAACAATATGATAAAATTAATTATCAATCTTCTAATTCTCAAATTAGGAAGTATAGCCAGTCTAGTACCCCTAAGAGTTCCCTTTCTGGATCATCTATCAATTATGATCAAGATTTTAGGATTCAAAAATTAGAACAAGAATTAAAATTTTAAAAAAAGTGAATACAGAAGCCCTAAGCCAAGAATACAAACTAAATTGAACAAGTCTAAATTAACACAATAATGACCCAACCAATCTAGATAGATGTAATTGGTTCAAAGATTCATATAATATGGATCAAAGAAAAATTATACATGTTGAATAGAAAGCGTTCATGCAAAAACACAAATTTGACATATTTTTCCTTGATTATATCGATGATATTTACGAACCATATATTAGGGTAATTCCCAAACCTAAAGAAGAATCCAATGAACCCTTCAAAATTCATTATGAAAGAATTCTAAATGAGAGAATACTTCAAAAATTAAAAATTTTGAAGACAATATCTCAGAATCAAATAGACATAGGTTAGAATCCACCTATGAGCCATCTACAATTCATGAATCTTCAAAAATATTGAGTAACCTTCTAAAAATTTAGAAATTAAATCATATGTTAAGGTTATTAACCAAGATAGCATCTCTGAATTAGATAACCGTATGTTAGAATCTACCTATGAATCTTCTACAATTAATGAACCTTCAAAAATTAATAAAATTGAAGAAACATTAAAGAAATTAGAAATTAATGAATCATCCTATTTTGCTAGATTTGTTAACCAAGACAAACCTTCAGAATTTGAAAATGAACCTGAAGAAATTCTAATTAATCATAAAATTCTTTAATCACTGTTTCTCTTTTTAAAATTTCAAAGGAAGAAGAACCAAATAAAAAAGTAGTTGAACAACTCAATACTTAATGCCATCAATACACTCTTTTACAAAATAATTGAACACTTCATTGGATTGCCAAGTAATGTTACTTTGCGTATCCATGATCAATTGACTAATCATAGGTGTCCAACCCTAAGTGATTTTAACTGGTACAAAAATATATTTTTGTCCAGAGTAATGACAAGGGACAATAGTAATCAACCATTTGAAAAGAAAAATTTATAAATGGATTATCCAATTTGTTCGCACACAAAATAAGAACTGTCCTTAGTAATATGAATTTTTTTCACTAAAATTGATAAAAAAATTGATAAGAGTAAAATTAAGTGTTTTAAATGTGGTCAGAATGGTCATTTTTCTAACACTTGTCAAGTTAAAAATAAACTAATCAGTTAAAAATCTATGAAGAAGATAAATAAGAATTGTTTAAAATCTTAGAAACAATAGATTATTACGAAAGTAGTGATGAATATTTAGGAGAATTTGAATCCCTTGAATCTTCTAAATATAACTCTTCAAGTTCTGACAGTGATTCTCTTAACATCTTAATGGGGTATAGGGTAGTTGTTGTCAAAAAATAAATATTTTAAATAAAAATTGTTGGATTTAATTAGCGAAATTCAGAACCCAGAATTTAAACAAAAATACCTAGAAAGACTTAAGAAAGTAATTCAAAAGAAATAAAATTTTAAGTCTAATAATAACAATACTGTAAACCTTTGAAAAATTCAATAAGGTTAAAGGAAGGGAAAAAGAAGTTACCTTACAAGAACTTCAGAAAGAAATTAAAAATATTAAAATTAAAATAAAAGAATTAAAAAATTCAAACACAGAAATAAAAGAATAATTAAACCTTTTAAAAATAGAGAGTTTAATTAACAATCAAGAATCTAGTGAATTAGGAGAGCCTAGTAAATTTCCAATTTCTGATAATGAGGTTGAAGAACCTGTTATCAACAATCAAAACAATGATAATTTCATCCAAATTCTTAATGTGATCAAAATAAAAAAATGGCACATAATGTTTACAATAAAAATTTAAGATTTTGATTTCACAACAATGACTCTTGTTGATTCAGAAACATATTTGAATTGTATACAGGAGAAACTTGTTCCTCCAAAGTACTTCAAGAAGATGAAAGAGTTTATGTCTTCTGCCAATGGTACTCGAACGCATATCAATTATGAAATACCTAAAGTTCATATTTACCAAGACATTGTATATTTCAAAACATCTTTGGTCTTAGTAAAAAATATGATTGATAAAATTATTTTAGGTTTACCATTCATTTTTTTGTTGTGTCATTTTACAACAAAACATGATTGGATAATTACTTATCCCATGGATGAACCTGTTAAATTCAAATTAATTTCTTTTTCTCACAATGAAGTATTGAAAACTTTGAAACAAAATTCTTAAGTTCATAAACTTAATTTCTTGTAAGAGAAAACAATTATGTTTTCTGAAAGACAAAATTGAAGAACATACTTTTCAAAATCAAGTTAAATCATTGAACGAAGAATTCCTTGTTTAGTAATTAATTGTAAGCCCCTTAAAGATGTTTTGGAATGGATAAAATACTCAATATCAAATAGAAGGGATTTAATCAACAGACTTAGGAATGTTGATGTATCCTCTAAGTTTAGCATAAAATCTGGATTTTGACAAATTTAGATAAATAAGATTGAGAAATACAAGATTATATTTGATCATTATAAATGAAAAATAATGATATTTGATCTTAGATTTGCTCCAAGTAAATTTCAGAATATAATGAGTAAACTATTTTATCAATTTACTGATTTCTCGATTGTCTGCATTAATAACATTCTTATTAAACAATACTGGTTGAGTTTTTTGATTGTTTACATTTGTGAATATGTTAAACAATACTAGAACTACTTTAGATTGTTTCCCAATATAATAAAACAAAATAGTTTAATAATCTCTGCAAAAAAAATCAAATTGTTTCAATCTAAAATTAGATTTTCAGGATTTGGAATTTATTATTCACTATTAAAACAATTGATCAAATCATGTAACTTGTTTTGATTAATCACAAATTTGCAAAACATGTTCTAAAATTACTTCCAAATAAAGTTTTGTCAGGTAATAATCTGCTCTTAGCAAATTTGATTTCAATATTTAATTTATCCAATACATTAATAGTTAAATGTTTGACTTCCTTATTTGTCATCTTTTGCAGAAAACCATTTTAAGAATCTGCAATGGAGGAATTTGAGAAATCTGACCTATCAGAATATGGGGAGATAGAACCTCGAATACTCAACCAAAACTTTTTCAAAATCAAGAAACTCAATGGTAGGGCAGCACTTTTTGCTCAAAACTTTCATTTATTAATTATGGTCATAATTGAATTGAATGTCTAAGAAATGACTGGATTAATGAATTAGATGAAATTTTGGAAGAAATTGGATTGATGCATGATTTCAATGCAACCTTAATTCAATGGTATGAAAAATGTGGTAAAATAGGTTTTCACAAATATAATGAAGTCTTTTATGATAATAGAGAAATTTTTACTGTAAACCTCTTGGAACAAATAATTTTTAAAATTGAATTTTCAAACAAAATAATAAATGAATTTTGGATACTAGAAGGAACTTTTTTCGTCATGCTTGACGGATTTCAAAAAAGACATAGATATGTTGTGAAATCCTTAACCAAAAGAATCAGCATCACTTTTCAGAAATCATGTAAGAATGATGAATGATTCAATAATAGAAGAGTCTTTGACTCAACAATTGGTCCTTAAGGCTCAAATCAACGAGGATCCTTCAGACCCAATCACCAATCAACACGGCCAGCCAATTTGACCCAATTACCCAACTTTTTAATGACAAATCATTCAATCAACCGACCAACAAATACAAAAAACCATCCCAATATTTTAGTAAAATCCTCAGTAAAAATATCTTTCATATTGAGCCATCATTCGCTCATTTGAAAAACCCTACTGAAATAGCAAAATTCTATTTCCTTCCAAATATCCATTTCGTCCCTGGCTATAGAGACAAAAATCTCAGTTTTTATAGAGATATCCTCTTAGAAACTAAATCCATAAAAATTAGCCCAACAAAGAATTCTAAAGGAAAAATCTTCTATCATTCCTTCAATATTCTCAGAATTATAACCGTGGAGGATTGGAAAATCCATCCTTCAACTTTCAAAATACTTTTAAATAAAAGACAATATAATTATTTTGACTATATTGATGCTTGACATATGATTTTCCTACATCAAAATAGTGATTTTTCCCGTTCATCGTTTATAAATTTTGACAAAAAATTCAAAATTAATTTTTAAAATTGGTTCTTAAGTTGGTGGTCACTACATGGCCTTATCTTAGAATTATTCCTAATTGATTTGCCACAAGCTTTTAAATTATTTCTGGACATATACAAACTCTCACCAATTGAAGATAGAATTCTCACAAGATGATATTATGGTAAACAGTGGGTCAAATTTGATACAAAAAAAATCATGCCCTTCATTAACCATGAATTTGTAGACATCCACCCTCAATTCAGATTGACAAAAAATCCTTATAGTCAGGCTCCATCAAAAATTAATAAGGCCATTAACCTTAATCCACCAGTCAAACCAACCGGTCCAAATCTATACAAATTTGAATCCAAACCCGAATCAAATCCCTCTTTAAAGGGTAAATCAAAGTCCACAAAACCAAAGTTCAAATTAAAGCAGGAGTTAATGCAAAAATCGCTTCTCCTCCTTGGAGACAATACTGATTCTGACTCTAAATCATCCGAAGAGTCAAATCACCCAATTAAGACACCTCAGCACAATGCAACAGTCTCAGTAAATAAAGAGAAGTAATTGACCTTTGGCAACATCAGTCTCAGTAATTGAATGACTCATTTGATAACAACAGTCTCAGTAAATTGAAGAGAAGTAATTGATCTTTGGCAAAATGCCAAAATTTGAATAAAAGAATCAAGTAATTTTGAAGATGTATTATGAAGACATCTCATTACAATGCAACAGTCATAATAGATCTACAAAACTAGTCACAATGTCTTCTCAAAAATCACGGCACAAGAATCTAAGATAGCAATTATAAAAGACTAACAACAGTGCCCTTACAAAAAATAGAGCAATGATCAAGACACAAAGACCAAGATAACAATTATCGAGAAATCTATGTAATTTGTCATTTTCTTTAATAATTGTACTAGTTGTCAAACAATTAGGCAACTATTTATGTTTTTTTACTATTCCTAGTAAAAAATAGATAAAAGTAGAAATGTAAAATATTTTTACTTTTGTAGAATATAATAGTTCAAGTAAATGATGAGTTTTCGATGAACTTCACTTTACTAGTCAGCCCTCTCAATTTATTCCTCAAAACTTGTTTTCAACTCTCAACTATTTGAGAGCAAAACTTATTTTGGAAAACAAAGCTTTCTTCCTCTCCTCTTTTGTAAATCTTTCTTCTTCTTTTTCCTTCAACATTAAATAGTGAGCGGGAGCACTATTTAATTGTTGCCAATTAATTTTACTATTTGTGTAAACTTTGAATTTTGCACCTTAATACAATTTTACTATTTTTGTATTTAATTCTTGCATCTTAATACCCACTCTCTAATTTTTCATCTTAATACTTGATTCCGCATCTTTTGGTATCAAAGCTAAACCTGGCAGGGAGTTTTACTATTTACTTAATTATCTGCATAATTAAACTATTCACCACATGTTATGGCTAGTTATTACTTTTATTGTTGCTTAATAACTTAAAAACAGAATTTTGTTTCAAAGTTTTCAATTTCTTGTTGTGAGAAAAAAAATTTGAATTTAACAGGTTCATCCATGGGATGAGTAATTATGCAACATGTTCTGCTGTAAAAGGAGAACTAGTCCTTCGTGCATAGAATTCAAGTCTGCTCCTAAATCAATAAGAGCTATTATGGTGAAATTAAAATCTTGAATTATTATTCTCACTATTATGTGCCATTTCTTGATTTTGATATGATTATGAATTTGGATGAAGTTATCATCATCTTAATTGTTGATAATATGTTCTTCAATCTCATTATTAGAAATTAAAAATTTACTTGGTTCTCCTAGTTTACTAGATTCCTAATTTTTAATTAAACTCTTTATTTTCAAAAGGTTTAATTCTTCTTTTATTTCTGTGTTTGAATTTTTTAATTTTTTTTATTTCGATTAGATATTTTTGATTTCTTTCTGAAGCTCTGGTAGAGTAACTTCTTCTTCCTTTCCTTTAACCTTATTGATTTTTTCAAGGGTTTGTGAAAGGCTTGCGGTATTGTTATTATTAGACTTAGAATTTTCTTTCTTTTGAATTACTTTCTTAATTCTTTCTAGGTATTCTTGTTTTAGTTCTAGATTTTCAATTTTACGAATCAAATCTAACAAGAGGTTTCATTGTTCTTTATTTTTATTAAAACATTTATTTTTTGACAACAACTATCCCTACACCCCATTAAGATATTATGAGAACCACTTTTAGAACTTGAAGAGTTATATTCAAAGGATTCAGCAAATTCAAATTCTTCTAAATTTTCATCACTACTTTTGTAATAATCTATTATTTCTAAGATTTTAAATAATTCGTGTTTATCTTCTTCAAATATTTTTAATTGATTAACTTTATTTGTAGCTTGACAAGTGTTAAAAAACTGGCCATTCTGGCAATAGTTAAAACACTTAATTTTACTCTTATCAAATTTTTTATTAATTTTTCTTCTAGAATAATTTTTATTCTTAGAGAAACGTTTAACAAAGTTTTTATTCTTTGAAAAGTATTGGTCAAAGTTTTTATTTTTATGGTAATTTCTCCTATAAGACTTGTTGGCCCTTCTAGGGCTTAAATGAGAATTTTTCCTATTTATTTGGGAAGGAACAATAGCGGGTAAACGATATTGCTCGCAAAAAATGTCTAATTCATATTTGGCAGTTTTATTTTTATTTTTGATTTGTTTATTGATTTTCATAGCAATACACATTTTTAAACCTTCCTTTTGTATTGTAGTAGTTATTGTACCGTAAGTAAGACTATTATAGTCTATGTTTCCTAGGTCATTACTAAGGACTGTTCTTATTTTGTGTGCAAACAAATTGGGTAATCCATTTAAAAAAAATTCTTTCCAAAATGGTCGATTTCTATCATCCCTTGTCATTACTCTGAACAAAAATATATTTTTATACAAATTAAAATCACTTAGGGTTAGTTATTGATCATGGATACGAGAAATAACATTACTTGACGTTCCAATAAAGTGTTCAATTATTGTGTACATGAGTGCATTCATGGCATCATGTATTATTTCCTCATCCTCTCCAATATATTTGTTTTAGAATCAAATTACTAAATAAATTTTGCATTCGAGTTTATTTAAAATATCAATTTCAATAGATAATATCGCTAAACCATTGAATATTTCTTGTGATATAGTTGATCTTAAGTATGATTTTATTATGTTACATATTTCATTATTTTCTTGTGACATAGTTGATCCTACTACTTTTCAATTGAATTTATTAGATTTTTATTTTTTAGTAATAAATTTATCAAGAGCTCCTCTTTGAGATTGAATTAGTTCATCTATCTTTCTCTTATTTTTACGTTTTTCACATCTAGATTGTTATTTTCTAATATATATATATATATATATATANTATATATATATATATATATAAAGTTAGGTGTGATCAGCTCTCATTACGATACGTGTCCGTATCCAATTATGTCATGTGTCATAATAAGATTAATTTTTTCAAAAATAATTTAATAATTTAAATAATTAATTTGGACTTCACATTGATTCACAGTAAAGTTGATAATTAATATCTACAACTATTTTAGATAACTAAATATTTTACCTAGAGAAGCTAAGGACTCAAACTTACGTATTTTAGTTTGTAAAATATGAAAGCTTTTGGTTTGTAAATCAAATATGAAAAGTTTTATACAAATATAAAAATTTTAAATTTTAAATTATTTAATTAGAAAAGTAAATAATACAATTTTTATTATCCTTAAATTGAAAAAAAACTAAACTTTGCTTTATGTTAGTTTTGAGTTTAAATAATCTAATTTTGCTTTTGTTCTATTATTTTTGGTCTTATTTATTTTAATACTTTATAGATTAAATTATCTACTTAAGTTTGAAATTATTGTAACTACTAAAAGCCACAAAATTTAATTATGCCACAATTTAATTATGCCTCAAAGCCTGTGTAAATTCTTATGTATGTTTTCATCATGTCCATCCATTTTTTGTTCGATCTTTAATCAAACGTTGGACTTATATGTAAATATTTATGTATTGTAAATGATTAAATAAAGTTAAATCTAATTAAAATGATCAAATAAGGTTTAGGATAATTAGAGTTATAATATATCTGATAGGGTGTGGACCATTTAATGTATAAAAATTTTATGGTAATTTTTATTTTTATGATGAGCTAAAATAGAAATACTAAAAGATAAATTATCTATAAATGGTTATGGTCCTCAGGTCATACAATTAAGAGAAAACCATTCTATGCTCCCAAATATCCCATCGTTAGAGAGAAAACAGAGAGACTTAATCAAATGAGACTTTCTGATAGAGGATCGTGTAGATCTGAAAGGTCAACTGCTTGGCTCTAAACATCGATCTATTGTAATGGATTCAGGTACGCTTTCATGATACCATTATTTGATTCTTGATGTATTTAACATGAGCTCTTGGGATTTATTAAGATAAATTTTATACTGAAAGAGATTTTAAATCTAACAAGTGGTATCAGAGCTGTTCATGTTCAATAATTGAGAATCAATTTTTTGAGTTTAGATCCATGATTATATATGTTAATATGTTATGTTTTCAGAGTTCTTGAATTTGATAAATATATGATACAATTATTAGATTTGAGAACATATATTCGATTCAATGATTATTTATTGAGTTCTTTTATTTCATAATTGTTTAATAATTATTAGATTTAAGAACTTTGTACTTTCGGTACATTTTTTGACGTATTTTTCAAGTTCAGACGACTGGCCAACATTTTTTTAGTGACCGATGGAGTAAGGTGACCGGCGCGGCGGTCTGACCGTGCCGACAAAGGAAGCCGCGACCTTTTGGTCACGGTGGCTGAAGGAAGTCACGACCATGTGGTTGTCGCAGTCATACAGAAAGTTGCGACAAGATCTGGCCGCGACAATCCGATGGAGAGCCTTGACCAGATCTGGTCGCGGCGACAATAGTCGCCGGTATCTCCAAGTAGAAGAGAAAAACCCTAGGGTTTGACATGTTCACGGGTCGGGTTGACCCGTGAATAGAAAGTTAAAAAAGGTCTTTATGGATCAATTTTATGGATTTTTTGGTTAAATTAATTTCAGAACAATTTTTAAGGATCATAAAATTAATTGTTTATCCATTAATTTAAGGACTAATTATGGTGCAATATTTAATTTCAAACATGTGTATGTTATATATATTTTGAGATGAATGAATTGAAGCAACAAGTCGCCAAAGTGACATCTATTTTGAAAATTAATTTTGTCCTAAAATATAAAAAGATATATGTATATGTAACTTATGTGAATATTTAAAATTTACTGGTTCAAATGAAGGAAAATATTTGAAAGAATTACTTATGCTTCTATGGTAATAAATACATGATGATTATTCAGTTTTACATGTGAACAATAAATGGGCCTAAATGAAGGTTTCTTGTTCGATATGTTCTTTATCATCAATGTTTGATTACTACACTAAGGCATCACTTACCAGTTAATAATTTTGGTCAAAGTCAAAATATTAATGGAGTGTTTGGTGTCATGAGATGAGCATAATGGATTGATGCATCAGACATACATCATGGAATGGAGGCGATCAAAGGACCGAGGACTTGATGATACGATGATTGCTACATTGAAGAAATTGTGTACAAGCCTGATTACTCCGCATCGTGCATACATAGAGGACTAAATGTACATGAGGGTTGACGACCTCAACGTTGACTCCCCGCAAAGCTCAAATCTTATGGCGTATTGGGAGTGTCTCCCCCAAGGATTCACCATGGAGTGTCGCCGCTGAGGTGCACCATAGAGTGCCACCGCTGTGGTGCACCCCATGGGGTGCAACTGCTGAGGTGCACCCAATAAGGTGCCACCACTGAGGTAGCACTCATGGGTGTCACCCCTAAGGTACCCATGGGGTGTCGTCCCCATGGTAGCACCATTGGATGTCACCCCATGTGTACAACAGAGGTGCATGAATCACCCTTCATAATGCAACTCGAAGATAACAATGACGTACTTCAGACAAGATGTATCGCTATGCTATTACAACGTGTCATCACATTACAAACCACCAAGTTAAGTGACAAAGATTTGGGTGGACGTATAGTTACCTGGGAACGCTTGGAGGCTGTGGACTTGTAGGATTAGGGGCGAGGCTACGTCATATTTGATATGGCATACCTCTTTCAATATGACCAATTTGAACATTGAGAGGTCCCTTTAAGAGAAGACTTTGAGTGAATACCGCCATTGAGACCCATCAGTTAGGCATATTCCTCCTAGATCATGGCCACTCCACAAAGACCCACGTGGCGTCATCCGATTGGCACATGTGAGATCCTACTCTTGTCCACCTCAGTATGATTAATTAGTTGAGGTGGCACGCTTGGATAGATGAGTTTACAACTATCAATGAATTAGTTGCAATGGTCCCCTCCTTTTTGTCACCTATAAAAGGAGGGTATCTCCTTCATTGAGAAGATGAAAAAAAATCCTAGAGAGAGAAAGTCCCACTTCTAGAGAGAAAGTATTTTGTCACCACCATTGAGTGTTTGGATCACTCCCCCTTCACCCCCGACATCCTCTCCGGCATTCTCAGGCGTTGTTTCGGTCACTTGCTAAGGATTAGACCCTCTCACACTCACCCACGTCACACCTTGCTTCTATAATCATTATCTTCGTTGAAACCTAACTTTACCGATCATCATTTTTAAAAGTATTTGTGTTTGTTTTTTGGAAACAAAATTTATCATCGCCAAAATTATCATTTTCAAATGTTTCATATGTTCTTTGTAAGTTTGAAAAAGTTGGTGATATAAAATAAAGAGGAGAAATTAGTATATAAGGAAACAGAGGAGTATGAGAAAGGTGAAAAATAACTTTATGTAGTACCTAATGATAATACTTAAACTGATGTTATATTGACTTTTTTTTCATAATACTCTATGTTTTATGTTCTTTATATGTGTTCTCACATGTTATATATAAAATAAATTTAAGCAGAAAAATCAAATAAATTTTGTTTATGTTATCAAATTTGTTGCAAACATTCATTTAAAAAAGTGGTATTATTTTACTTGTTAAATACTTCTCTACTTAAAAAAGTGGTATTGTTTACTTGTTAAATACTGATATTATTTCATTTAAAAATATGGTATTGTTTCAAACAAAAACTGTATAATAGGTTTATGGCGGTTCAGGTTGGCCAAATATTCATAGCTTGTGATAGTTGATAAAAATAATAGTATTAACGAATAAAAATATGACAATTGTACTTTTCAAGGGCCTTTTAGATTAATAGAAAAATATGTGGACTTAATGATCATCATTGTTGCAAACGTTCATTTGAAGTTAAAATTAGAAAAAAATATTATGTGCTCTGAAGAGAGCTTGTAATGATTTTTATTGCCTTCATAAAAATATTTATAAAGAGTAGTTAATTTTTACAGTTCATAAAATGTTGTTTCAGGTATATAAAAATTATAATTTGACAGCTATCATCCGTAAAATTATATTTCAAATTTATAAAATTGTAGTATGCGCTAAGAAGATAGTATGTAATAAGTTTTTTATTGTCTTCATGTAAATTATTTTAAAAATTTAACTTAAGAAACTTAATTAATTAACATTTATAAATTAATGAAATTTCTAAATAAATTAATTTGCTAAATGTTTATAAATTAATTAATTTAACTGCTGCAACTTTTCACAGTTCATAAATTATTGTTTCAGATATGTAAAGTTGTATTAAAAAATATAATTTGACAGCAATCATCCGTAAAATTATGTTTCAAAATTGTAAAATTGTATTATGCGCTAAGAAGATAGTGTGTAATAAGTTTTTTATTGTCTTCATAAAAATTATTTTAAAAAGATGTAACTTAAGAAAATTAATTAATTAATATTTATAAATTAATTATTTTTGTTAAATATTAATAAATTAATTAATTTAACACTTGTTTGTTCTAAAATAATTAATTAAAATTATAAATTAATTAATTTAATAGTTGTTTGTTTGTATTAAACAGATGTAATTTAGCAGTTGTCATCCGTAATATGTTATTTTAGATTTGTAAAATTTTATTAAATAGATGTATAAATGTTGTTATATTGAAGTAGTGCATCATTTCAAATATTTCAGAAGGGATATGATAGGATTGACATGACTCTTCAGTTTATGATTCATAATTAATAACTAATTAGAGTTTGACATGTGTCAAGTTGATTGACCCTTTAAGGTGTAATTAAAATAAATTTTATACAAAGTATTACTCAATATTATTTAAGGTGGTGTATAAATATTTTAAAATATTTAATTATTAGGTATGTACATAACACAATATATAAGAATTTCTAAAAACAGGTTATACAATATTGTGGGAAAAGACAGTATCATTAATCACTTAATTTAAAATTATTAATATTTAGTCTTTATATCTATAAAGGAAAAATAAGGAAATTACGTAAAATAATAATGACAATTTATGTTTAAAAACGTTCCACCCTCTTAACTCTATTTATGTATAGATTGTATAGTATAGATGATAAACAACTTAAATGTATAATCATTTACCGAAAAAACTGTTTTTTATCTAAGAACCGGTGGCTCAAGCAAATACAAATGGGTTATGGGCGTATTGGGTATTTGCCAAGATTGCTAACTTCTGGACTGAAACTGATTTTTATGTCAAACAAATACCAAGTATTTTTCTGCTCAATAATAATGTTTATGATCAGTTGGGCTAATAATTCTAATCTGCTGAACTGAATTAATTATAGAACTCATTGAGTAAGGTAAGAGTTGAATTTGTCGGATCAACTTAATTAAGTCAATCTTCAAAGAGCACCTTGAGATTGTAAGGCTTAACCAAACTGGTTGGTCCATTCCACATTAGCTCTGCCAATTGCTTGTTTGCCCTTTCAGTAGGATGAACAGAATCAAAATACAAGTAATCACTTGGATCCCGACATAATTGATATCCTTTTACTTGTCTCTTCCCTCCACAGCTAATTACTCCGTTGTATGGACCACTTCCACAACATGCTGTCTTCCCGTTCTTGAATCCTTCAACCACAGTTCTTTCACAAATTGTAAATTAAACCAAATAATCTTCTGCCTTTTAACTATAAGTAATTGAATTACAAAAAATCAGGGACCAAAGTGAAAAATAAGTGATAATTCAAGGGGGAAAAACCCAATTACCATATCGTTTGGGATTATTCAATCTTTGATAAGTAAAAGAGTAAGAATCTGTGATTGAATATTTGAAAGCTTTTAGCTCAATCCTTAGGTTCATGAGGAGTCGAGTGAGAGCCATGTTGTGCAATTCTGCCACTTTGTTAGCTGCTTTCAAGCAATCACCTTTTCTTCCTGCTTTCATAATTCTGATGTTTGGAATACAACCCAGAGGTCTTAACTTTTCAAACGCAAACTTCCTTCCTCCTCTCTTATATATTTCCTATCACATCAACGTTTACACAATAAAATTAACAGTTAGACTGATCTGAACCGTAGGTCATTATTTTATCGTTGTAAGTGAATTGAATTGATCTAATGTAAGAACAAAAAAAATATTACTTTAATTACTGGTGTCAAGTTGCCAATCACCATATCAACGAAACTTAAATCAGAGTAGAGGGAGTTTTTCGGCGAATGCAGGAAATGACGATAATCGTTGGTTCCGATGTTAAACATATAAACAGCTTTTGAAACAAGTCTTTTAGCTTCTTCATTGCCTAATCTCCCCTGTAACGAAATCTTCACAATCTTGAAATGATTTAGCTGTGTTTTCAGGTTTATTCCCTGAAAAAAAATAGAGGCATGATACAAAAATGTTATAAATATTGTCTAATTATGCCTTATGGTCAATGTAGTGTTTGAAACAATAGATTCGGAGTATTCTTGGAGAACTAATAATGTCATACAAAGCCTTGAAAGGTTTCAGCAAGAGCGCCAGCGCCTGCGGACGCAAAATTCACGCCGTTGATGTATTGTCTTTGTCTATTTTGAGGTTGTAGATATGGAGGAATCAACTGCAACTTCGCGTAGTTGGCTGCACAGAGCTTCAATTAGAAACCCTTTTTTTTAATGAGTAGTAATGAGAAACTTAATTTCAAGCTCTTTCTTACCAATAAAATCTGGAACTAGACGCCCATCGGAAAACCTCCCGGACGGTAACTTGAAGAAGGATTGGCCGTAAGGCTTATAATTTGCCCTGAAAGCATCAGTAGTGTTCAAATAGTTATTGTTGCCAGCATCATATAAAGAATCACCAAATATGAACAAGGCAACATGTTTCCTAAAATGGTAATGTTCATCTTCACAACTAATAGGTTCGAAAACAGTACCGAAGAAAATACAGATACATATGTAAATTTTTAAACTCATTTTATTCAGATGTGATCAGCCGATTCTTAATTTCTCGTCTCCATCTCATCGTTGTTAATTATTTATAAACTTTATAATGAGTTGAGGAGAAAAGTTTCTTCTTATGCTCTATACATGTTTCAAATTTCAACATTGAATATGAACAAACAAATTAAAAAAAAATTATTTAACCCTTCCAGTTAACTAAAAAATAGAGATGTTAATAAAGCATCATTGGTTCAAAATGTGAAGAGCCAATGACAGAAAAGAAAATGAAGGAATGAGTTGGTCCAGAATCTCAACAGAAAGTGATATTTAGTAGATATTAGTTGTCCATTCATATCTGCACGGTTCAGATCTCCTAATTATATGTAATAGTTTAATTTTTTTTGTAATTAAAAAACATGTAATAGTTGATTACATGTAATCAATTTGTCCGTTTTGTCTTTTAGTCTGACTAAATATGGACCGTCCATTTTTCTAACAGACGATTCAGATGCAACATAATCGTCTCATGCTCACCTGAATAGGAGGCGATCCTGATCTAAAAATGAATATATGAGTAGTGCTAATGGTTATCATGGGCTTGGGGTTTGCTCTCCCTGGATTGTGAGTTCAAGCCATGAATCATGTTATCTCCCAGTCATCGATCTGAAGATTTATTTTTTGATTTAACTGTGATACACTTACGAGAAACTCCTAGTCGAGGGCATGTGCAACTCTGAGATTAATTAGAGAACTATGTTCCGGAAACTCAAAGCTAATCGGAAAAAAAATGAACCTCTGATATAATTTAATGCCATCTATATGTTGTAACTATATATTAAATTCTTTGACTAGATTGTGATTCATGTAAGAATATCGGCCTTATAAGAAAATGAGAATTCATAAATTGGTGAAGAAAGATGACATACATCATTGGCTCCTAGACCAAACAAAAAGATGTCATGCATAATTGAATTGTACTAATTCAGTCAAATTGAATTGTACTCGACTAAACTACTTAATATTTTTATATGACTGATGTATGATTGAATAAGAAAACTAAATGATATATAAAAGACGAGTTAGATGTTGATTAAAAATAAATAAAAATTATTGCATTATAATTTTGGTTATGAATCTTTAATATTTTGTTTTAATTAAAATATCAAATATTTTATAATATCGAATATATTTTAATAAAAAAAGTATGGATAAACGATTTTATTTCTTATATAAGACGGAACAAGTTCTTCAGCGTTTCCCAACTATCCAACCTATGCTCTGAACTGGGTCTCTCCATTCGAATTGCTATGTAAGAAAATCCCAATTGGGTTATGATTGATTTGAGTAAGAAAATTGATTTATTTCCACAAGAAAGTACATTGTCATTTGTTATATAGCATCATCATGCATGTTTTCGTATTTATATGTTGGTTAGGTGATAGCTACATGACACATTAGAATCACGTATAACAGACTTCTTATTGTTGGGTACTATTAAACATTCTCAACTGTTTTTAACTGCAAAATCTTATGAGGTGTGACTTTATCTCACACTTATAAATTAGCGAAAGCGTCCTTCCACAATCAATCTCTCCAATCACACATTATGCAATGAGTTAGAAAATTTTAGAGTCCTTTCACCCGGGTTTACTAAAAACTTGGCCATGAGTTGGATATACGTCGAATCACTTCACCTGGATTCACCAAACATCAGGTTGTAAATCGAGAGTCAACAACTATCTTCACTTAGATTGGATTTAAGATTTGTTGATTAACATAAATCTGACTTTGATACCATTATTGGGTCGCTCCATAAAGCATTCAACATCCAAGTCCACAATGGGATGAATTGGGCTGCCCCTTAAAGTGGTGTACAAGTGCAAATTGTGTTGGTAGAAATGGAGCACAAATTTTGTATAAACCAAAATTAATATTGAGAACAATTATAACTGAAAATTTAAACAATAAATGATTACAATGAAAATAAATGACAATGAGTACAAAGAAATGAACGACGAATTATTACAACGGAAAATAATGATAACGAAAATAACTAAAAATAAATAATGAACGTTCAAGAAAATAAATTCAGGATTGTACAAATGCAATGTCCTAAAGACAACATTCATCCTCTACACGGTGCTTGGAGACTACAAATATTGTCTCTGCAGGATACAACAATCTCAGATCAAGAACATCATCTGGCCTCTCGATCTCTATCTGAACTGACAATATTTTCTCTCTCTCAGACTCAAAGATGGAAAATGAAAAATGGTAGAATAACAGTGTATGTAGTATGCATAAGCAGAAGCAATATGTCGAAACTTGTTGTTCACAGCTCTCTGTCCAGGACCTCTATTTATAGAGGGGGAACGACTTGATATGCAAGCAATGTAGTTCAAAAATTGTACAGATAAGAAGTTGCACAATATCTGCAATTGAAGAAAACATTGGGGATATTTGTTTGAGTGTTTAAGAGCTCTGACTTGATCGAAGCTACACGTGGAGAGTGCTTTGACAGATTCAAAGCCTTGCTCTCCAAGAAAATAAAGGAAATTTTCAGCAAAAAGTTCATCTTTCATCCGGACCGGACCGGACCAAACCAAACCCAGCTGGGCCAGGCCAGGTCGTGTTGAGCCGGCCGGCCAGACGGATGATGGTGACGCGCGCGTGTGTGAGGGGAGAACCATGTGCCATCTAAGTCCTCTCTTCCCCATAAAATGTGGGGTACCCCTTGGGGCTTATCCCAAAGGAGTTGTGTTGAAAGACTTAGGTCTCACACTTTCATTCACACACCACTTTTCCATTTTAATTTCTCAATCTTTTCTAACAACCCCCCACATGAATGGAATATGTCCTAACTAGACAACAACAATAGGAGAGAGAAACAAATGAGATGTGTCTTTTGAACTTGAACCTTCAGTAGTGAGAATTCATTGAATTTATTCTGAAGAACATTGAACTGTGTTCTTGAACTGAACTTCCTCTGAAGTAAACCGAGACAAAAAATTTCACACATATCTCCTCTTAATACATCAGAGTTCATATGTTTTTGTTCATTTTGGTTCTGAACAAATCTCGTGTTCGTGAGAGCTTTAAAGAGGTTAAGTCATTGAGACATCTCATAGAAGTTATCCCAATTCTACTCTCATATATGTGACAACGCTTAAGAGTATTCTGTCACTGCTCCCCTTGCAAGCACGACATCAATGTCATTAAAGTATGTCCTTTTACGTCGACAGGCAACACACTATCTTTATATCATAGAAACATGAAGAAACCATAGGTTCTTAGTGTGTCAAGTGAATCATTCATGCCAGTCTGGCTATTGAACCTATATCTTAGGATCTCCAGTCAATTAGGATATGTTACACCTGAATGATTCATTGAATAGGCTTTAGTCTCATTCTCCTCGAAGTTTGCTTTATTAGCTCCCTTGACAAATCTTCTGACAGAGGATCAACAAGATTCTCCTTTGACCTTATAAAGTCTAAGGAAATCATCTCATTAGAGAGCAACGAGTTAATGGTATTATGTCTCCGTCTAATATGTCTAGACTTACCATCATACACATTATTTTTCACTCTAAATGTCACAGTCATATTGTCACAATAGACACATATTGTCGATGCAGGTTTTGGCCACACTGGAATGCCTTCCAGAAATTTTTTAAGCCTTTCTGCTTCTTCGCAAGCCTTGTCCAAAGCTGTGAATTTTGATTCCATAGTTGAACGAGCTATACAGGTCTTCTTAGTAGACCTCCACGAGATAGCTCCACCACCTAGGATGAAAAATGTATCCACTAGTTGATTTACTCTCAAAATTGTCAGAAATGTAATTAGTATCACTAAATCCTTCTATCACAGGTGGATAGTTTGAGTAGTGCAATCCGTAGTTCATAGTGAACTTTAAGTACCTTAGTAATCTAACCAATGTACTTCAGTGCTCACGTCCAAGATTACTTGTATATCTTGCAAGCCTTCCTACTGAACATGTTATATCAGGCCTAGTACAATTCATGATATATTTTAGGCTACCAATTACTTGTGAGTACTTCAATTGAGATACTCCAACTCCATCATTCTGCCTTAACTTATAGTTTAGGTCGAAATGAGTTACTTCTGGTTTGCTTTTAAATTGCCCAAACCTCTTTTGGATCTTTTCTACGTAATGAGATTGAGTAAGAATATATTCATCTTTAGTTGCTTTACTTGAATTCTAAGAATGACATCTGCTAAACCTAAGTCTTTCATGTCAAAATTTGAACTCAACACCCTATTCGTAGAAGATATTATATCCTTATATGTTTCCAATATGAGCATGTCATCTACATATAAGCATACTATGGCAAATTGTAGTATCTTTAACATAGACACATTTATCACACTCATTAGTTCAGATGTGGGATACCTATCCAGAAGTTGTGGCAACTCAATCATGTATGATGGAATCATCAAAGATTTGACATTTTCAAACTCTGTCTGTAACTCACTATAGGCTCGAGAAACAAAGAGAAGATGTGTACGAACAAGATATCCAGCAACAAGAAGAAGGAAAAGGATTGAATATAGGAACTTCCGAACATTTGGCGATCTCAGATGTGTCGATATCAATGGTGACTCGTTATTTCAATGAATCATTTCTTCGGACATAAGAAGATTATGTAAACACTTACTCTAGATAACATAGTATGATCAAATTTCTCATGCCATTACTTTAACATTTGTTTTAACCTATAAATGGATTTAACAAGTTACAGACCTCTTGCTCTTGGCCTTTAATCGAGAACCCTTCAGGCTGTTCCATATAGATTTCATCATCCAATTCTCCATTTAAGAAAGCAGTCTTCATATTCATTTGGTGAATTTTCAAATTATGTAAAACAGTAAATGCAATCAACATTCTGATGGATATGATTATCATCACTGGAGAATAGGTTTCGAAAAAGTCTATATATTCCTTCTGTCGGTATCCCTTAGTTACAAACTAAGCTTTGTACTTTTCAATAATACCATCAGCTCTCAGCATTCTTTTGAAGATTAATTTACAATATATCAGTTTATTCCCATGAGGGAGATAAACCAATATCCGTGTTATTTTGCATAATGGAATCTATCTCATTATCAACTGCTTCTTTCTAAAAGGGAGCCTCAGGGTTAGATATCACCTCATTATAAGTTTGAGGTTCAGCTTCCGTAAAGTATGATAGAAACTCTGGACCAAATGAGGTATTCATTTGACTGCTTCTAGGCTCATGTTCAAATTCTTCAACAATATGAGCTCTAGAAGAACTTTCTTCTAAACCTCGTTTGACAGTTTGATTGTGTCTTCCTTCCTTAAATGGAAACACATTCTTAAAGAATTTAGCATTATCAAACTCTATTATAGTATTGGTACTTATGTAAAAAATTTCTGACTTAATCACCACAAATCTATATGCAGCACTGTTACATGCATATCAAATGAAAACACAGTCAACAATCTTAGGTCTAAGCTTGATTCTATTTGGCAACGGTATTTGTACCTTTGCGAGGTACCCCCACACTTTTAAGATTTTATAGGAAGGCAACTTCCCTTTCCACACTTCATAAGAAGATTTGTTAGTCTTTTTATGTGGAATCTTATTCAGTATGGTGTTATCCGTAAGCAAGACCTCCCCCACAAATTATGCGGTAGTCCAGAACTATTTATAATATAGTTCACCATATCTTTCAAAGTTCTATTTTTCCTTTTAGCCACCCCATTTTTTTGAGGCGTGTAAGGTGCAGTAGTCTGATGCAATATTCCATACTGAGCACAGAATTCAGATAGCATCGTGGAGTCGTATTCTCCACCTCGTTCAAATTTAAGCACATTGATCTTCTTATCAAGTTGATTTTCAACTTTAGACTTGTATGTCTTAACCATATCCAAAGTCTCATCTTTTGAATGAGGCAAATATATATAGCAATATTTATTAAAATTATCAATAAATGTAACAAAATATTTTCTGCCTCCCCTACTAGGTTTTAATTTCATATCACATAAATTACAATGTATCAAATCAAGTAGTTCATTTGTCCTTTCTACAGATTTAAACAATTTACTTACAAATTTAGATTCTACACAGATTTCACATTTACTTCCTTTTTCTAGGTTAGATCTAGGCAGGAGTTCTAGTCTAGCATGCCAAATATTAGACAGCTCAACGATATAAACGGAAGATGTAAAATTTTCATTAATAGCAGCAAAAATTACAACAAACACATTAAGTTTAAAGAGACAATCGGAACTATAATCCTTCCCAACAAATATTACTCCCTTAGTTAGAATAAACTTGCTAGCATCAAACACAAGTTTAAATCCATTCTTACATAAAAGAGATCCTGAAACTAAATTCCTATGAATTTCAAGCACGTGGAGAACGTCGAGGAGAGTGAGTTGTTTCCTGGAGGTGAAATTTAGCACAATCTTTCCTTTTCCCTATACAGCAGCCTCTGAGGCATTCCCCATATAGAGAACTTTATCATTTTCAACATCTTTATAGGCTGAAAATATAGTCCTGTCACTGCACACGTGCTTCATAGCAACAGTGTCAATCCACCAATCTTTGGTGTCAGTGACCATACATATCTCAGAAACCATAGCATAGAGATCGTCAATTTCCATCATATTCACATGGTTCCCTTTGTTGCTGTTACCAGGGTGCTTACCATTATTCTAGTCCTTTTTGAAACAACAGTCATTCACTTTGTTTCCGACTTTACAGCACACCCATCAACTACCTTTAATGCGTTTTCCAGAATTACCTTTCTGAGCATTGCTCGACGGTGTCTTCCTTTTCTTACTCAGTTGGTTGGATTTGTCACCTTGTACCACGTTTTCCTTCATCCCATAGGTCATCCACGTCAGCTTCTTATTGTTCTTACGGTTATCTTTCTCGATCCCTAGCCTCATGATCAGGTCCTCCATGCTCAGCTTCTTTCCCTTGTGTTTAAGGTAAATTTTGAACTCCTTCCATGATAGCGACAGCTTCTCGATAATCGTAACAACTTAAAATGGCTCGTTAATGATCGTTCCTTTGGTCTTCAAATTGTTGATGATAATTTGTAACTCCTCCACTTGATTTATGACAGTGTTCTTGTAGTCCATTTCGTACTTCAGAAATTTTCTAACGATGAACTTCTTTGTTCCAACATCCTCAGTTTTGTATTTTTTCCCCGGGGCTTGACATAATTATTTTGCTGTCCTTAACTGTGAGTAGACGCTATAGAGGGAGTCTATAAGGCCATTAAGAATACAATTATGGCAGAGGAAGTTATAGTGCATCCATGCTTCCTTAGCAGACTCGGTTTCCTTGGTTTGTTTCTCCTTTGGTGTGACAGGGAAGTCCTCCTTTAGCAGATGCGCAAGGTTCAAGGTAGTGAGATAAAATACCATCTTTTGTTGCCAGCACTTAAAATCTTCACCTTTGAATTTGTAAGGCTTCTCAGCATGCACCGTTTTTATTCAGCGGTTAGTTTCGCGATATTGTCTTTAGATTGTTGGTAGAAATAGAGCACGAATTTTGTATAGACCCAAATAATATTGAAAATGATTATAACTGAAAATTCAAACAGTGAATGATTACAACGAAAATAAATAACAACGATTACAAAGAAATGAACGACGAACGATTACAACGAAAAATAATGATAACGGAAACAACTAAAAATAAACAATGAATGTTGAAGAAAACAGATTGAGGATTGTACAAACGCAATGTTCTAAAGATAATATTCGCCCTCCACATGGTGCTTGGAGACTACGATGATTGTCTCTGCATGATACAACAATCTCAGATCAAGAACAGTAACTAGTCTCTCGATCTCTATTTGAACTCATAGTATTTTCTCTCTCTCTGACTCAAAGATGGAAAATGAAAAAAATTGTAGAATAACAGTGTATGCAGTATGCAGAAGCAGAAGCAGTATGTGAAAAATTATTGTTCACATCTCTCTATCCAGCACCTCCATTTATAGAGGGGAACAACTTGATCTGCAAGCAATGCAATTCAAAAAATCATGAAGATAAGAAGTTGCACAATATCTACAACTGAAGTGAACGTTGGGGATATTTGTTGGACTGTTTAACAGCTCTGACTTGATCAAAGCCATACATGGAGAATGTTTTGACAGATCCAAAGCCTTGCTCTCCATGAAAATTAAAGAAACTTTCAGCAAAAAGTTAATCTTTAATCTAGACTGAATTGAATCAAGCTAGGCCACCCGTGGCATACATGAGGGGAAGATCATGTGCCATCTAAGTCTTTCTTTCCACAAAATGTGTGGTGCCCATTGGGGTACCACAAGGGAGTTGTGTTGTGTTTATATACCACCAACTTTTTTTCATCTTTTTCATATAGGACAACTTCCAACAATAACTTTGACTCTTTCATTCACACACCACTTTTCCTTTTATTTTCCTTTTTTAAGTTCTCAATCTTTTCCAACAAATTGCACCATGGGAACAAAGTGCAATATCTTGCACAAGGGTAAGCTGTTGATTGTATTGGTGAAGAATTGCAATTGTGCGATTTTATGTGAGCCACCTATAAGAACGTGAGGCTCTGCCTAAAGGTTTTTGGGCGAGAGATATTCAATTATGAGGACAAAGTGCTCTGATTACTAATGTCAAGTTGCCAATCATCATATCTATGTGTTTTACCTAAGAATATAGGGAGGTCTTTCTAAAACGTAGGAAATAATTGTAGTCGTTGGTTCCGATGCTAAACATATAAACAACTCTTGAAACTATTCTTTTAGCTTCTTTTATCTCCCTATCTTCCCTGTAAGGAATTCTTTACTGTTAGAAAAAATGCCTCTGTTTTTTTATAAAGATTTTTTAGGAAACCATATTACCGCGATAATACGTTTGAATGCATTTTTTATTTGTGTATAAGAAGGTTAAAGTTCTTGAGCGTCTATAAACATAAGGCATTGCGAGTTCTATGATTTTATTTTGATAGAGGGTGGGACGTGACTCTACCCTAAAGAGAACATCCATCGGTGATGGAGTTATGTGCTAAGAGATAGATGTCAACATTAAGATGTTAAAGAGTGTTTTATCCCATTAGAGAGTACCCCATGATATTTGAATGCTAGTCAGAGTACTTTATTCGTGCTGAATATGATTTTCAAACTAGTAGGTTACTCAAGTCTGATTGAGAGTGATGACTTTTTTTTTCATAACTCATGCTATTTATACAAGGGTAATTTTAAAAATTTGAATCAAATATTTTTTGATAATTTTACAAACTTAAATGAGACAAATAATATACAATTTGATCATTTTTAAAATTTTGAGAGACAAATAATATAAAAATTAATTATTAGTATAATATAATAATATATTATATGATCAAAGGGGACAACTGCCCCCCTTCATAAATAAAGTGGCATTGCCCATATATATGTATATAATCTTTGTTTTAAACTATATATAAAATTTTGACAAAATTATTTTGGAGACGAAAACTCAAATTAAATGTTACGATCAAACTTCTCTAAACTGTAGAATTCGATTGTATGTAACAAAAAAAGAGAGATAACTAAGTAAATGGCTTCTAAAACACCAAAAAGAACAACAAAAAATTGCACCAATCGGCAATCTCTCAACATATATTAGAAAATAAAATAAAAGCAAAATTTCAACATTTTATCATAATATTTTTATATGTAACAAATACAATAATCTTAACTTTCCTACATCATATTTTAAAAATTATTTACTCATAATCTTAATTAAAGTTCATCCCTCCTACAAGGGCCAGTGCGGCACTTGTCCTCGGGCCTCAAGTGGCTCTGCCCCCGGCTAGCAGCTTTATTGGGGCGGCTTTGGTTATTTCACCGCCATTAGATCAAGCACTCTACATTACTCAAGCTTCAAACAATGTTTTGAGACTGTAAGGCTTAGATTCACTCCACATAAGCTCTGCTAATAGCTTGTTTGCTCTTTCAGTGGGATGAACAGAATCAAAGTACACATAATCACTTGGATTCTCACATACTTGATATTCATTTACTTCCCTCTTCCCTCCACAGCTAAATATTCCATTGTATAGACCACTTCCACAACATGCTATCTTCCCATACTTGAAACCTTCAACCACAGTTCACAAATTCATGGTAAATTGAAACAATTCATCTTATTCCTGCCTTTTAACTGCAAAAGAGCTTTACAATTCGGAGAGCAAAAGCAAAGTATAGCTGGTAAAAAAATAAGATTACCATGTTGTTGGGGATTATTCAATAATTGATTAGCAAAAGAGTAAGAGTCTGTAATTGAATATTTGAAAGCTTTTAACTCAATCCTTAGCTTCATGAGGGCTCGAGTGAGAGCCATGTTGTGCAATTCTGCTAGTTTGTTAGCAGCCTCCAAGTAAACACCTTTCCCTTCTGTTTCCATAATTCTGATACTTGGAATACTACCCAAAGGTGCTAACTTTTGAAACCCAAATTTCCTTCCTCCTCTCCTATATATTGCCTATCACATCAAAGTTGACACACACAAATTACAATCAACTTGGCTAAGTTTAAGATAGAAAAAATTTATGTTACTGTTAACAATAACATACTAGGATAAGAGAGAAAGATAGAGATGTGGAGACTGATACGTTTATCTCTCATCTTCATTATATGTTTTCCTCCACTCACATTATCTTATTGTTAAAGTAAAGTAACATGACCCTTTAAGATATATGCAAAAAACAAAGAATAAAAAAATTATTACTTTGATTGTTGATGTCAAGTTGCCAATCACTATATCAACGTAGTCTTCATCAGAGTACGATTGGAGGGTGGCAGAGGTTTTCGTCGAACGTAGTATGTAATCGTTGGCTCCGATGCTAAACATATAAACAGCTCTTGAAACTAACCTTTTAGCTGCTCTATCCCCCAATTTCCCCGTTAACAAAATCCTCACAATCTTGAAATGATTTAGCTGAGTTTTCAGGCTGATTACCTGAATAATATAGAATTATTGAGTGTTTATTATCCTTCAAGTTATATGAAATATCAGGTAATCACAAAAAACTACTCGAACCTTTCAAGTTATCGTTTCTGATAGATTTGAATACTACAAAATATAAATAGTTACTTGAAAAATTCAAGCAATGAGAAATTGTGAGTCATGAATGTAGATTTTTTATTTTAAAATACGGGTATAGATTTCCGGGAATCATTATCCAAGGGTATAGAATCCCAAAATACTCATAAAGATTAAGAAAAATTCATTTCATACCCCTTTTAATTTGCTTAAATGACACGAGCATTCTTCTAATTTAAAAAATGACTCAGACTTCCGTTCATATTAAGTTTCAATGACCAAAAAACCTCCAAAACCGTTAAATTTCAAATTAAAACCGTTTAAGATAACATGCAATGCAAACATTACTCAAACTAAAGTCATTTAAGATAACATGTAATACAAAAATTCTTTTTTTTTTTTAAATTCTGATAACATTAAAATTATTTTTATCAATATTCAAACATAATTTAATCTAAACCTAACAACTTGTGGCTCGTCCGTGCTTTCCGAGATGCTGCCTGTGACTCAGCATGGGAGAAGGGGAAGGGGGCGGAACTGCACACTTTCGTGTTCAGAGCATTGTCCAAGTGAATAGGCAGCGCCTACCACGCAAAGCTTTCTTGAAGAGGCTGGGCTGCTTCCTTTTCGGCGCCCGCCTTTTTTGAAAAAATAGTTGAATCATATCAATTATATAAATAATTTTGTCTTCTCACACTTAACTCACTTATTTTTTAATTAAATATATTTATTTGTGATTTTTCAAATTAGATGGGTGTCCATATAATTTAGACAAACTACTCAGTGTATCAGATAATATTTCCTCACCATTAATGATATGATATAGTGGTATAATTATCAAATAAAGGTGCGGATAGGAAAATGTAGTTTTTCTATATACGGAGTGTAATGAAAAGGCAAAAGAGTGCTTACGAAGCCTCGATGAGTTTCAGCAAGAACTCCAGCGCCAGCGGACGCAAAATTTGCACCGTTGATGTGTCTATTCTGAGGTTGTAGACATGGAGGAATCAATGGCAACCTCGCGTATTCAGCTGCAGAAAGCTGAATATTTAGTACTTTTGCTAATAGATAGTGATGAGAAACTTGATTTCAGTTTCTTACCAATAAAATCTGGAACCAGACGGCCGTCGGAAAATCTCCCGGACGGAGACTTGAAGAAGGACTGACCGTAAGGCTTATAATTTGCCCTGAAAGCATCAGTAGTGTTCAAATAGTTATTGTTGCCAGCATCATAGAAAGAATCACCAAAGATAAACAAGGCAACATGTTTCCTCAAATGGTGATCAGGTTCCTTTTGGCAGCTATTAAATTTGAAAATGCTTCCGAAGAAAATACAAAAGTAGATGTAAATTTTTAAACTCGTCATCATGTTCAGATGTGATTCAGTTGATCCTTTCTTGTCTGCATTTCACCATTGTTAATTATTTATAGACTCTACAATGAATTGAGGAAGAAGACTTTTCTTCTGATGCTCTATTCATATGTCAAATTCCAACATTGAAAATTAGTTCAGATTAACCCTTCCAGTTAACTAAATGCCATCTCTATGCCGTGACTAAACATTAAATTCTTTTACTAGAATGTGATTCATGAAGAAAATCGGTCCTATAAGAAAATGAGAATAGTAAATTGGTGAAGAAAGGAATAATGTATCATTGGTTCATCTACGAACCAGAAGAAAATAAATTATAAGTTGTTATATAGCATTGTGATGCATGTTATAATATATATATATATGTTCGCTGGGTGATAGTCGCGTTAATATGTCACCCCCACGTATAACTTACTACTTATCAGATAAATAATGAAATTTGTAATAGCAATAATCACATATAAAAAAACTATAGTGCAGTTCGTGGAGATGTCTTGAGAGTCGAAGAAAGAATGAATCGGCCTGAAAAGTTCTGAACAAGGAGTGTCCTAATTAGAATTTCATCATAATAGTAGACAACTAGACATGAAGCCTTGAGGGACTGTATCTAACTAAGCCAAACTTGATAGAATTTTGACCATTTAAGGTCAGGGTAGAAAACAGAGGAAGCAAACGGAAGAATCATTACCCAGCTTATACCAATCCAGTTTAATTGATTGCAGAGGAACAGAAAAGTTTTGGGATATTTAATATGATCAATACAATCAAACCCATAATTACAAGTATAAACAGAAAGAAAAGAAGAGGGCAATACCATATCACATTGGAGGTAGAGTTTAAGAGATGAGTTTGAATTTCAATCCATGGAAATGCCATTAATATGGATTTCAATGTCAAGTTAAGGGAAGGAAGAATATGATGTCTTTCTTATGACTGTAAGGTCGTGTTTGACTTGACAGTCTGTCTGTATTAACTAACACAATCAAATTAAATAGTATTCATATCACCGTATTAATTAATACGGTCTTGATCACCGGGACTCGAGGATGATGAGGAGGTTGTTAAAGGAGATGTGGGGATTGATTTTGTTGTCAGGAGATCATATTTGAATCCTAAAGCAGTAGCTGAGGATGATTGGTTGAGGAGTAATATTTTCCAGCTCACTTATACCATCCTGGCAAGGTATGTCATATCGTGATTGACCCTGACAGTTGTGAAAATATCATTTCAGGAGGGGCAGTACAGAAGCTAACTATTAAGATGGAGAAACATCCCAAACCTTACAAACTAGCCTGGCTTCAGAAAGATGGTGAGGTAATAGTTTCTAAACGTGCTCTTGTTACGTTTTCTATTGGAACAAAGTATAGAGATGATGTTTGGTGCGATGTGGTGGCGATGGATGCTTGTCATTTGTTATTGGGTCGACCTTGGGAGTATGATCGCGCGACAATCCATGACGGACGAGCTAACACTTACAGTTTTTTGTTTGGTGGGATTAAAATTGTTGGTGCCTAATAAACCAGTAGATGAACCCTTAGCTGGAGGACTAGTACAAATTTATTATCTTTGGCTCAATTGATGAGGAGTTGTAAGATTCAGAGACATTATTCGTGTTGATTAGGAAAGAGGCAGCGGAGACTGTACCAGTTCCAGACGCGGTGGTTCCCTTATTAGGAGAATCTTCTAGTGTATTTCCAGATAAATTACCAGATGGACTGCCACCACTACATGATATACAACACCATTTAAATCTGGTCCATGACAAGGCAGAAGACTTGGTATCTGGTCAGCAAGATGTTCACAGGGCCGTTCAGGATAACTTGCGTTCAACAAATGCATGGTATAAACAAGATGCTGATCAGACTCTGAGACATGTGGATTTTGAGGTTGGGGATTTCGTGTGGGCAATCCTGACTAAGGATCGCATTTCAGTTGGTGACTTCAACAAGTTGATTGCCAAGAAGATTGGACATGTCGATTATTGAGAAGATCAATCCTAACGCCTACCAGTTGAAGTTGGCTAGCCACATTCGTACCGCTGATGTGTTCAATATTAAACATCTAATTCACTTCCACGGTGATTCTTCTGATGATGATACGACTGCAAATTAGAGGTCGAATTTTCTCTACCATGGGGAGAATGATGCGGACGGTGTAGCGTTGGATTTTCTCTAACCTTGCGCATCTCACTGCTTAAATATTACAATTTTACTTGTTACGACCCAGTTTCAGGCCCAAAAGGCCGTTTTAGTCACTTTCGGAGGTCCGAGAGTTATTTTCGCAAGTTTTAGACATTTTTGTAATTTTTTCTTTTTTTTATGTTTAGGGTTTTCTGAGATAGTTTTGATACATTTTGTTCAGGGGTTTTCGACAGTTTTTAATAATATTGATGGAGATGTATTCTCTATAATTCCAATTTTCGTTACTTCGTGATTTATCGAAATTGTTGTCTAAATCCTGATAATCTTAGAATTCAACAAATTTTAGAAAATTAAATTACTGACAATCGTACACGGTTCAACATTATTTGATATTGTTAGATTTTATTCCGACTCCACTATATCACCAGCGTTGGGATTGTTATTAGTTAGTTTGGACTTCCAGTTATGTCTGATCAATGATCGAATAACTTTCAATTTGTACAAAAAAAAAAAACTTCCCTTCTTCAGGACATCATCTTCAGAACTTCCCTTCTTCTCCGATGCCCTTCCTGAGGTAAGGGCATCAATCATCATCTTCAATTTGACACCATCTTCCTAAAAAATCCCCTAAACACCTCATTCAATCTGGATTCACCGCCAGCCCTCTCCTTCGCCCTTCTTCCTCCGGCCTCACTTCTCTGTTACCATTCAGAGCTTCCTCTATGTCCATTCATGGCGGCTGAAAACCAAAATGTCCTCTATGTCTATCAATGGAAGAAGTAAAATGACAAAAATTTGAGGGTTGGGGTGGGTAGTTTGGGTCTGTGCAGTGCCAGTGATGGTATTTTTATTTCTGCAATTTTGTTGTAGCTATGGCGATTCTGACTTTCTCCAATTTTTTCACCCATGGAAAATTTTAAGCAAACAAATTTATATGGAAGAGAAATCGCATACATCGTCGCAGAGAAAACCCTTAATCAAAAACAAATGGCAGAGAAACATTTAAACTTGCAAAGAAGAAGAAGGTTTATTCGAAGAGGGCTGGTGGGGTTCGTCGTCCATAGGGGTGTTTGGAGAAGGGGGTTCTTCCTGTGTTGGCGGGTGTTTGGAGAAGAAGTGTCTGAGTGTAAGTATAGGTTATTCCAAATTACTAATACGACGTCGTTTCAATTGAAAGGCGTCATTCTGATTCATTTTAACTCTCATTTAACATAGTTAGAGTTATAGTTTTTTGTTAAACTAGATCTCTAGATTAACCATTTTGTAAAAATGGAACCATACATTAATTTTTGTTTCCCCTTACCCTTGGCCCACATTCCATTCAAAATGTATCTATGCAGTTACTAATTTTCTTCTACATCTTCTTCTTCATCTTCTTACTTCTTCATGTAACAGTAAAATATTTATTTATTTAATTTTTCATGTTCATAAATTTTCTGAGAATATATATTTTTTTGAAATGGGTCTTTGCTCATTTTTACAGATCTGAACCAGAAGATCTGACGACAACCCAAATCTAAAAATGGTTTTTACCTATTTTTACAAATCTGAACCATATCTAGCCATAAACCAGATCTGAAAATGAGTTTTTACCCATTTTTTGGTAGTAATTCCTTCTTCTGGTTACCTTTCAACATCTTACTTTTTTTAATCTCTCGACGTTTTATTTTTGGAATGTCATTCATGAGGGCACACTAGTTTCGTGTACCTATCGTGTTGCAATCGTGTAGACTGCATGATGAGTACATTAATATCGTGTATGTATCGCGTAGACTACACGATGAGTACATTAGCATCGTGTAGACTACACATTGAGTACACTGACATCGTGTAGACTACACGATGTATACATTGACATCGTGTAGACTACACGATGGGTACATTGATATCATGTAACCATCGTGTAGTCTACACGATGGGTAAACTGACATCATGTAGCCATCGTACAATGTATAAGATGGGTACACTCGTATCGTGTAGCCATCGTGTAGTCTACACGATGGGTACACTGACATCATGTAGCCATCTTGTAGTATACACGTAGTCTACACAGCGCTAGTGTAGCCATCGTGTAGTCTACACGATGGGTTTTGCCCATGTTAACCCTTCATACATTTTCTGAAGTTACATGTTTACCCTTCACCTCATTTCTCATTTTTTTTTTCATTTTTACCACTTCTTCATTTTCTTCTACGTTTTCTTCTTCATTTTCTTCTTCATCTTCTTCTTCATCTTCTTACTTCTTCATGCAACAGCAAAATATTTATTTGTTTTCTTTTTGATGTTCATGAGTTTTCTAAGAATATTTATTTATTTTCTTTTTTCTAAAAATGGGTTTTTGCCCAATTTTACAGATCTGAATTATATCTAGCCACAAACCAGATCTGAAAATGGGGTTTTACCCATTTTTGTGCAGCAATTTCTTCTTCTACTTCTTTTTTGATGTTTTACTTGTTTTTAATCATTTGACGCTTTATTTTTGGAGTATCATTCATGGGGGTACACTAGTGTAGTGTACCTATCGTGTATACTACGCATTGGGTACACTGGCATCGTGTAAACTACACGATGGGTACACTGGTATCGTGTAACTATCGTGTAGTCCACACGATGGGTAAACTGGCATCGTGTAACCATTATGTAGTATACATGATGGGTGAACTGGCATGTGTAGCCATCTTGTTGTCTACATTATGGGTACACTGGCATCGTGTAGCCATCGTGTAGTATACATGTAGTTTACACGATGAGTTTTTACCCATGTTTACTCTTCATACATTTTATAAAATTACATGTTTATCATTCACCTCATTTCTCCTTTTTTTTTTCATTTTTTCCACTTCTTCATTTTCTTCTACATTTCTTCTTCATTTTTTTCTTCGTCTTATTCTTCATCTTCTTACTTTTCCATGCAACGGTAAATATTTATTTATTTTCTTCTTCATGTTCTTGAATTTTTTGGGAATATTTATTTATTTTTATTTTTTCTAAAAATTGGTTTTTGCCCATTTTTAGCCTACTTTTACGAATCTGAACCATATCTAGCCACAAACCAGATCTGAAAATGAGTTTTTACCCATTTCTGGGTAGCAATTCCTTTTTCTAGTTCTTTTTTTACGTTTTACCTTTTTTTTAATCCTTCGACGTTTTATTTTTAGAGTGTCATTCATAGGGGCACATTAGCGTCGTGTACCTATCGTGTAGACTACGCGATGGGTACACTTCCATCGTGTAGACTACAAGATGGCTACACTAGTGTTATATAGAGTACGTGTATACTACACCATGGTTACAAAATGTAAATGTACCCATCGTGTAGACTCACGATGGGTACACCACCATCGTGTAGACTACACGATGGGTACACCACCATCGTGTAGACTACGTGTATACTACACCATGGTTACTAGATGTAAATGTACCCATCATGTAGACTATACGATGGGTACGATGGCATCGTGTAGTCTACACGGTGGGTACACTGGCATCGTGTAGCCATCGTGTAGTCTACACGATGGGTACGCTGGCATCATGTAGCCATCAGATAGTCTACACGATGGGTACAGTGGCATCGTGTAGACTACACGATGGGTACACTGACATCTTGTAACCATCATCTAGACTACACGATGGATGCACTGACATCGTGTAGTCTACACGATGGGTAAACTGGCATCATGTAACCATCGTATAGTCTAAATGATGGGTAAACTGGTATCGTGTAGCCATCTTGTAGTCTACACGATGAGTACACCGGCATCGTGTAGTCTACACGATGGATAAACTGGTATCGTGTAGCCTTCATGTAGTCAACACGATGGGTACGCTGACATCATGTAGTCTACACGATGGGTACGTTGGCATCGTGTAGTCTACACGATGGGTACACTAACATCGTGTAGTATACACGTAGTCTACACAAAGCTAGTGTAGCCATCTTGTAGTCTACACAATGAGTTTTTGCCTATGTTTACCCTTCATACGTTTTATGAAGTTACATATTTACCCTTCACCTCATTTCTCCTTCTTCTTTTTTCAACTTTTCTACTTCTTCTTCGTTTTATTCTTCATCTTATTACTTCTTCATGTAAGAACAAAATATTTATTTATTTTCTTCTTCATGTTCATGAATTTTTTGAGAATATTTATTTATTTTATTTTTTCTGAAAATGGATTTTTGCCTATTTTTACAGATCTGAACCTGAAGATCTGACGACAACCCAAATCTAAAAATAGGATTTTGCCTATTTTTACAGATCTGAACTATATCTAGCCACAAATCAGATCTGAAAATGGGGTTTTACCCATTTTTGGGCAGCAATTCTTTTTTCTAGTTTCTTTTTCGACGTTTTACTGTTTGTAATCCTTCGACATTTTATTTTTGGAGTATCATTCATGAGGGTACACTAGCGTCCTGTATCTATCGTATAGCCATCATGTAGACTACACGATGGATACGCTGGCATCGTAACCTACATGATGAGTACACAGCCATCATGTAGCCATCGTGTAGAATACATATTGTGTACACTAGCATCATGTGTAGACTACAAGATGGGTACATTGGCATCGTGTAATATACACGTAGGCTACACTATGGGTCTACAGGAATCGTGTAGACTACACATTGGGTACACTGGCATCTTGTAGATTACACGATGGGTACATTGGCATCGTGTAACCATCGAGTAGTCTACACGATGGGTACACTGGCATCGTGTAGCTATCATGTAGCCATGGTGTAGTCTACACGATGGGTACACTAGCATCGTGCGACCATCATGTAGTATACACGTAGTCTACACAATGCTAGAGTAGTCATCCTGTAGTCTAGACGATGGCTACACTACACGATGGTAGTGTACCCAATCGTATAGTCTACACGATATATTCACGACGCCAACGTACCCCCATGAATGACACTCCAAAAATAAAATGTCGATGGATTAAAAAAAAGGTAAAACGTCGAAAAAAAACTAGAAGGAATTGTTGCCCAAAAATGGGTAAAACTCAATTTTCAGATCTGGTTTGTGGCTAGATATGGTTTAAATCTGTAAAAATAGGTAAAAACTCATTTTTAGATCTGGTTTGTCGTTAGATTTTCTGGTTCAGATCTGTAAAATGGGCAAAAACTCATTTTTTTTAGATCTGGTTTGTAGCTAGATATAGTTCAGATCTGTAAAAATAACGAGAAACCCATTTTCAGAAAAAAAAAAAAAAAATATTTTACTGTTGCATGAAGAAGTAAGAAGATGAAGAAGAAACGTAGAAGAAAACGAAGAAGAAGTGAAAAAGTTGACAAGCAAAGAACGAGAAATGAGGTGAAGGGTAGACATGTAATTTAATAAATGTATTTTGAGTAGAAGGTGGGCCATGAGTCAAAGAAAATAAAAATTAGTGTATGAGTCTATTTCTGTAAATTAGTTAGTGTAAGGTCCTGTTTAGCAAAAAAACTATTAAAGTTATGATTTTAATTGTGAATTTTAGATAATTTAAGGTTTAAATTATAACGATTTATAGTTTAAGATTTAAAATGTTTATTGACGTTAGTTTCAGTAAAAAAAATGTAATTTTTCTTAAAATTTATTTACACCAACTCGCTGGAAGAATAATATCTCTGCAGTAGAAAAAGTACTGTACGTACAATTATAACTAGAATCAGTAAATTTGAATAAGGCAGTGACTCTGGTCTGGTAGGACTTTTTCTACCATCTACCTTGGCCTTGGGTAAGTAAACGTTCAACTAGTCTAACCAGAGCCCATCAGTTTGGATTTTTCTGGTCAAAATTTTGTAATCATATATTTTTAATGTTAATTGCAATACAAACAAAAATGAATAAACCCTAAGTATCTAGAGAAGAAATAGTCTGCACTACCGCGGCCACCCTCCATTATTTTTTATTAGCACTAGTTGTAGTATGGGAACATAGGACAAGAGGAAGGTGCTACCAAGCCAATCAGAGCTGCTGCTTCTGCTAATAAAGTAGAACAGTTTCTGGCATGCCCCCACACATGGGAATTGAATCACCTCCTAACCCCAGATAATTTTCGTGTGATCTGAGCTATTGAGATCAGAACTGAAGGCCAAATAAATCCTTTAAACCGTCCTGATCATTAAGATCTCAATCAACGGTGCAGATATGATAAGACAACCTCCTATTGTTAGAACAGGAGGCAATCCAGATCCCAACCCGTGTATGTTATTCACAGCTGCAATGCAGACTGCAGACTTGAGTAGTAACAGAGTTCATTAGCATTCTACGTGTTCCCATACTTGAAATGGCACTCACCCCAACCAAAATTTTTTTAGTATTCCTATTATTAAATTTTTAGAACACGAGACAAAATTCACACTTGGAACCAGATACGTAATCATCACAGTATCAATCACTTACAAATTAGTTCTACATTGACCCCAAGGACAAGAGAAAGACCATGCTATAATTGCCCTTTGATGTTTACCAGATGTATAGGGGGCTAAAACCACACAAATGGATCTAAAGCTAGTGAAAATCCTTTTCTATAGCTAAAATTGCAACGCAGATAACATAGTCATATAGAGAAACAAAGATCATTCAAGCTGTTAATACAGACATCTGATTCATTATTAAAAATTCAAAAGTCTTGAACACATAATGGAACCTGAGTACCTTACTCTCCATACATGGATAGCTATGTCAAAACAGAGTCTTCTTCACAAATGGCTAATGTATGCCGACAAACATAATAAACTACAACACCATCACAGATTGATAGCAACTCCTGCAAAGCAGTAAATACGAGAAACCATGTCTCTTCAAAGAAAACGATCAAGAAAAGAAATGAAACTCACTAGCAGGTAACAAGTAACTTTATTTACATAAAGTAACAACAAGCCGGACAACTTCGCTTAGAAAACTCCCCCAGCCATGGCAGGAAGGTCCTCAAAACTCCAAAGATCCACCGAGTTTCCACCATCTTGAGTTATCTCTCCACCGAGAAACCCATCCATTGAAACATCCCAGCTACCCTCATAATACGGCATCTGAAAGAACTTCATCTGAGACTCGAAAGCGGAAAGCTCCTCAGATAGTGTCTTGACAGTATCTCCTCCAGAGGTTACATCCTCTGGGATAGATTTAAGTTTCTTACATAGATAGCTATCCTCCGCCACAACATTAGAATCATCGATCTCTACCGCACCTGAAAAAACAGAAGAGATCTCTGGAGTCTTTGCACCTTGCTCTCCCCACCCAAAGTCAGAACAACCAAAGGAGTTGCTCCCCTGATCTGAACTAAAGTACAAAGGGACAGCATCAGATGTTGCACAGGTTTTCATTTCACCATCTCCATTAGCAGGGAATGAGTTCATGTAACCACCAGACAGGTTGATCAGTGGTTTCTCCTCCAGAAGACCCATATTGTCGTAGTAGTCTCGATCTGGCATGCTAACAAAATCAAAACTCTGCTCCAGACTTGGTGAAATGGTACTCGAATTTGTTTCAAAGAGTGGTTCCTGTGATTTAACCTTCATTGACCGTTTGACGGTGGTTCGAGGAGTTTCATCAGGAAAGTTCACCTTAGCTTTCTTCCCACGGATCCTTCGTGCTTCAGAGTCATATGCTCTAGCAGCTTCTTCTGCAGTGTTGAAAGTTCCGAGCCAAACACGAACGCCTTTCCTTGGATCACGAATCTCAGCTGCCCACTTACCCCATGGACGCTGCCTGATCCCTCTAAACTGATTCTTCCTCTTTCTTTTTGCTGATTTCTCGGCTTGGTCAATAAATTCCACAGATTTTGCAGCTGATGTACCTATGTCATTTGAAAAAGAAAAGGGAACTTCAAAATTTATAAACTTGAGGACACACTTCAATTAATTAAAATTTAGCATGTGGTCTGTCGCCTAATGTTATATATATAGTCAATCTCATCCAAATCAATTACAGTAGATCAATCAATTATTGGACCCAGATTAATTAAGACAAAAGAAAACATTCAGAGAGACAGGTTGGACCAAAGCACACTTGATCTGTAATTGAAGGTTAACATCAAAAAGATAGTTTGAAGATTCAGACAAAATACTGCATTAAATAATCCACTGTCCCTCGTGCAATGAAAGCTTAAGACAAGCTATTTTATCCACACTTGAAAGCATTCTTCGATTTTAAATCGGTGTATTAAATAATAAATAAGCAACAGCGGCACTTTCTATCATGATTAAACACAATTCATGACATATCAGCATTTAACACACTGATTTATTTAGACAATAAGGTTTTCGGTTTTATCTCAGTTTCTTGCTAACCAAACAGAGGTTTATACCTCCATAAAAATAAATTTTCCTAGTTAAAGAACACTGTACAAGTTGATCTACGTCTAAACGTTTTAAAATACATCTCTAACTGACACAGAATGTAACCGCTAAAAATAACATAGTAAATAATAAACCGATGATAGCTTGAACCTAAACCATCAATTTCATACCCAAAATAGGCGGAGGATCATAATCAATGAGCACCCCAAATTACCAAGATCTACTTCTTTTTCATGAAAATCACAAAATCTGACAAGCATAATTATTAAATTTTTTATGGTAAACAAGCATAATTATTAATTTGAGTTCTTACTGTTATTATTCTATAAAAAGTAACCAAACGAACTGGTTCCCACACTGGCAGAGCATGTTTAACAGTACACATAAATAGAAAGTCGAAACTAATTCTTCTTTCTTCAGTAATGCATAGATTTATGCAAATTACTACATAAACTGATCATTAAAATAAGAAAATAAATCGGGGAAAATTTTTTCTTACCGCGAGTGGAAGAGCTTGAAGGCTTGCGAGCAGAGAAAGCAAAGGACTTGACGTCGACGACCTCTTCATCGTAGAAATCGACATCGGATTCGTCCTTGAATTCCTGGAAATCAGCCTCGAATTCTTCATCGACGTCGAAGATCTCTGACGTTAGAGGCTTCGACAAGTTCTTCCCAGAAGTGGGTTTCTTCAGGCTAGGCCAGAGATAGTCGGCAGTGACTCGCTGAGACCGAGTCGTCGGAATAAAATCGGAGATTATAGCACCACCACACATGATTCCGTCTCAGGTATAAGACAATGGCCAACAAGAAAAGATTTTTGACAAGAAAATGCCTAACAGTGAGAATCTTTTGTTTTGCTGAGAAAAATGATAATGTTAGAGAGAGAGAGAGAGAGAGAGAGAGAGAGAGAGAGAGAGAGAGAGAGTTGAGGGTTTTACAAGTTTTGGGTGAGAGTTTTTATATGTTATTCATTGAACGAAAGCTCAAGTGGGGCTGTGTAATTACTACTATCCCCTTGTTGCTTCTGGTGAATTACATTGTTGTCTTAAAGTACTATGTTGCCCTCAACTTGGGATCACATTTACAACACAATATGGAAATTGGAAGGTACGTATGCACGTTGGAGCAGCGTTTTCTCGGAGTCCATTTCCCTTTTATATTTTTTTGTTTTTATGTGACAGAATAAATATTATTTAGATTTTAACTTAATCTACTCATTTAAATAAATATTTTTTTCAATGTTACATTATAAATTTTAAGAGTAATGAAAGAATATGATTAGAACCATGACTTTTAAAATATAAGTGTGAATGCTTAATCAACTGCGTCAACCCAACTTAATTTCAAACAAATATTTATATATGTTGTTTTATTTGAACTAATTAATTTTTATTTAAGTTTAGCTAGCAAATGTTTCAACAACTTTTTAAATAAAAAATTGTTACCACATAAATACATTAAGATTACTGAAAAAACGAATGATCTCAATTGAATATGATTCTAACATGATAGTGACTAACACGAGAGATCCTCAATCTTCTTATCAGTGTATTAATGAAAAAAATTATATAATATGCCTAAATTAACAATGTTACAATATAGTTATTAATATTTTTTAATATGAAGCTTAATGGTCAAATATACATTATTCTAGGACATATGCTGAAGGTGAAGCTCATTGGGTTTTTTCTGTTTTTTTTTTGACATTTCAAAATGATGTTCTTGTCTCTCTCTCTTCCCTGTATTTGAATAGAGAGTTGAAAGAGTTTAGTGGGGGAAGAGGATGAAAGAAATTATAGTTCTTAATATTCCACATATGACCTTTCGTGGTACTACCCCTAAGGCTAGCTTTTACCTAATAACTCTGATTTTTCAGAAGTTGTTTCATCTGTTTTGACAATTAAGCATGTCAAAATTTACCCAACTCTTTTTAAATGCATTCTTTTTGGATTTCAATTTACATCGACTTATTTTAAATAATAAATTACATTAACCTAACGTTTAGTTTGTTTAAATTACGGACGACATACTTTTTCTAGCTTTAAACTTTGAGACTCGTTTTTAGTTTTAAACCCTATACGAATATCATCTTTAGTTAAATTTTATAAAGGACAAGTTCATACAATTCTACATATATATTTTTAAGGGATTCATATTTTCAAGCAACAATTTATATAAAACTATAGTATGTAAGTAAATAAAATTAACAATATGACAAATAATAATGACTTATCAGTATATTTTTTTTAAAGGTGCAAGTTGGAAGGATGATTTCGAAAAACAATACGGGTGAACTTATTAATAGATAAAATAAAATTAAAGAGGAGCCCGTGTGAAATTTGAATCTAGAATGAGTGTAGGTATAACTTAACACACTATAAATGATGTAATTCGCCACTTTTTACATTAACTCTTTTGCCTCCCCAGCATCTCATTTGAATTCTTTTTCTTTTCTATTTTAACCTTAAATCAACAAATAAACAAATGTAACAAAAAAATTTATTTGTTTTAGGATATGTACCAAAATTTTTGAAGAGAGAAACAAAGCTTATTATTAGTAGTAGTATGCAACTAGAACGGGTAATCCTTGATTTCATCTTTTTATCACGGCCAACGCAAGTTGACAAAAAGAACTAAAAATGGTAATATTGTAATAGTAGACCAATAAATGATTTTTTTTATTAATGTTACATTATAAATTCTAAAGAGAATAAGTAATAGGACTCGAACTCATAACATATAATATATAGGTGTGTGACCTTAACCAACTGCGTCAACCCAACTTGTCAATAAAAAATTGGTTTGGATGAAGAAATGTATTGCAAGACAGCTTTAACCTCAGGGTCCAAGATATATATATATAAGGATAACTCAACTATTGAGTAATTATTGAATCTATCGGCCACAATGTAGCCTGAGACCCACATACAAAATTATAATTCGTTGATTTAGATCTAAACGGGTCTGATTTATTTGAAACATAAATCAAAAAATAATTTTTTAAATCAAAACAAATTTTGACGGTTAATTTGTCATCTTCTTCCATGCATGAAACTCTATTTTGACTCCAAACATTTGTTGCACAGCTAACATATTTGTTCAACTCTTAATACATTTATTGAATTCTCATTTAACAAATCTCTCATTATATTTATTTAACTTCTTAATATATTTATTGAATTTCTAAACACATATATTTAACCCTGATAATATACTATAAAAGCATCCTCGCATTGTAGAATACTCCTCTAAATAAAAAGAAATGGTAAAAAGTTTCAAAAATTTCATTGGACAGCTTAGATTGTTCTTAGACAAAAAAAGCTTGAATTGACTTCTTTTTTTTATTCAGATATCCTCCGTCTAATTTTTTGAAACGTCCGTTAAAACTGAACAGGATATCTACTGTACTGACGAACATTGAATATCAGGTTCATGCACTTGGTGATGCTCCGGTCCAAAGTCTAACCAGAATTTTGCCCCGTAAATAGAGGAATATGAGAGGAGAGAGATATAGAAGACAAAAGCTTTAAAAAGAGAAAAAAAAACAAAAAAAAATGGTCGGGTGATTATGGGAGGCTGGGAGGGGGGACCCACATAATTGTACTGTGGGACACATCAGACATCAGCCATGACATAGTTGACGGATGGGATTGAGCTGTTCATTGGGACCCACTTTTTCTTTTTTATTTTCTTGTTTTTTTATGCTGTGCTGATTGATCATCACAGGTATTCACGTTTTTTGTCTCTTTCTTTGTGTCCTCATAACTTTTATTTCTTTTAATTATTATTAATTTTTTCTTAATTGATTCCTTTTATTTAAAAAACAAAAAAAGTTCTTTCTGCTAATCGCCACCTTCCTCTCCAATTTATTGGGATACCTACGCGGCTATGTCCAGGACTCCCATAATCTTTTAATAATATAATTTATGTCCCCCAAGTAAATTTTTTGGTTCATTGTTTTTTAGGGAAAATTTTAAGTTAAAATACATTTTATCCTTCAAAATATCATTGCTTCTAAACTAGACTACTAAAAATACTATTTATTCTCTAATCTAGTTTTGGAATGTTTAGTTTACTTGCACGTGTGACAGGCACGTGATTTAAATAATAAAAAGTATTAATGTAATAATAAAAAATATGAAAAAATACTAAACATATGTGCAAAAAAAAATTATATAGAGCATTGTTATTTTCTGTATAATACATAAAAATATTTGAGATTTCGTTGAAATATGTAAACTTGATTCAAACACTATTATTTTTAAGGAAAAATTACAGTTTACATCCTCAAACTATAATTGACACTTCAACCTTAAACTTTAAAACGTTACAATTTAAACCCTCAACTATTTGAAACTCTTAACTTTGACTGAAAATATAACTCTGCAAGTTAGTATTTTAACAAAACGACGTCGCTTTTTCCTATCTGAGGCGATGTCATTTTTTATGAAGTTATCCCTAATAAATAAAATGAAGTCAGTTTAGATAGGAAAAAACGGAATCGTTTTGTTAACAGTGCAGTAAACGAGGTTACATCTAGGGTTAAGATTGTGAGTTTCAGAAAGTTTAGAGTTTAAACTGTAATATTTTAAAGTTTAGGGTTTAAAGTGTGTATTAGTGATAGTTTAGGAGGTAAAGTGTAATTTTTCATGTTGTTACCGAAAATCTCGTGATGAGGTGGTGTTTGGTCTCTCCTCCACATGTGGATCCTTCCCGCCTTGAATTCTGCATAACGCAAAAGAAAAACTCTAAAGATGAAGAGAACCGGTGGTGGTTTTCTCGTCGAAGAGCCTCCGATGTCTAAGTCAGTATCCTGGAGTAATTTTGACAGAATTTTACTTAGGAGAGAGTTGCGTACCTTACACAACCTGTAAAATGTGATATTTATACCCGACCTTGGGAGAGAGATACATGTCGAGTAAGCTTTAGGCGAGGTGACAACTCTTGTTGAAATGACGAGCTGAGGGTGGCATTAAATGTATTTGTCCTTCGAGCTGACGTGCATTAAATGTCGATTTACCTTTAGTCCTATAAGACATGGTTGACGCGATCGTTTAGCGGCTGACTCGACGCTCTATCATGGCGATTTGAAATCGACCGGTGCCTATTGCAAATTGAAGAACGCCACATGGAGCAGTACTTTTGGTGAATAATGATGATACCTAGGACAAGGCTAGTTGAGCTCCTATGTCAGTCCTTTCCCTTGAATCCTCCTAGTTCATGCACATGGCGCCTTACTATTGGTAGTCTAGGAATGCCCATAACAGTTGCCTCCAGTTGAAGATTTGGTGTGTCCCACAGGTCTAAAGACTCCTTTGTTCGATGTTCTTCGATATCGCCTCGAGGTGGTCGTCTTATTGTTGGCACGCACATGGCCTTGTTTCCCTTGAATCTTTATTGTCGGTCTCACCCATGAAGAGGTGATGATGATTAAATATACCACTTTTTGTTGTTTTGGCTTGCGAAGAAATGAAAAAAGGCCCAGGGCGACTCAGCCCATGGGTTAGACCACACCACAGGCTGAAGTCCTTAAACGATACGACCCTCGGCCCTTCAATGTCTCATGTTGTTCCTTTAAATTCGCTTCGCTTGAACATCTGAGCTCACCCCCTTTCCCCACGATTGGACATCATTAAGGTCGTTAGATGGATGCAATGGCACTGATTGGCTACACGGGTTGGGGCCTATAAATTGGTGGTCCCCCTTGATGAGTGTGTTTCACACTCATATCTCAGATAATCTTTACTTTAATTTCATTGGTTCTTTAGGTTTTATTACTTGATTTATGTTTATTTTTATCTTATATGTTATATATTCAAATGAATTTGGATTGATTTGGAAATATTTGGAAGGAAATAATGCGGATAAAATGAGGAAAGGACGGACCTAGGCAGAAATCTAGCATCGCGACACTAGCATGTGACAGTAGAAGTAGTAAGCCAGCATCGCGATACTGGCGTGACGATGATTTTTATTTTATTTCATTCTCACTCCAATTCTATCCTTATGAATTCCTAGCGTATAAATAGATATTTTAGGGTTTTTAGGAGACTTTTTAGACGTGGGAGGCAGAGAAGATAACTTTTTGGAGAGAAAACGAAGACGGATCCAATTGAGAGACAGATCTCAATTTCATCCTCAAATCTAATTTTTCTTCTCTTTTCCTCTATATTTATGAATATTATTAGATTTTTTTTCTTATTTTAGTATGTTCTAATTTTCTTATCTAGGGCTACGACGTAAGCAAACCATGATTGATCATAAATTTTGATTTTTAAATCAATCGATGTTTATTCAGTATCACTGAGTGTTATAATCTGTTCTTAATACTTATGATCGTCTCGCCAACTATTGCATGATTTCAGATTTAATTTTGAGACTGAGAAGTGATGATTAAATTTACTCTTTTTTATAACACCATTAGAATTTCATAAGTTAGAGATAATTATGGATCTAGTGTAGCAATTGTAATTTCTTGTGCTTAATGAGTTTCATTATATTTAATTTTGACAGAGATGTGAGATTAGTATTTTTGACTCATTGTTATCGATATTTAAAAAGATTGATAATTACGTTAGAGAAATTCTCTATCAGTATTATGATAAATATTGATTGACTGAGTTTTAGAATTTTGATCATGTTTGGTTTGGCGAAATAAAAAACCCTAGAATTTTTAATTATTCAAATTTGAATTATTTATCCTTATCATATATTTTTAATTTATTTTTTTATTCAAAAATCTCAACTTTTCAATATTCTCAATTAAAATTATGATCTAGTTGATTTCAATAATTAATATCAATCAATCGTGTGAACAATAATCTATTTTATAAAATTTTATTACCTGATGACGATAATGTATACTTGCACTCTAGAAAAATCGTAACAAGTTTTTTTGGCGACGTTTTTGGAGATTTATCTTATTTATTAATATTGGAGTTACATATCTTTAATTTTACTTTGAGTCCTAATTTTTTTAATTTACGGTTGTTTACTGTTTTGAATTTTCAGGCGTTCTCTTACGTGAGACAGTTTGGAAGCGAAAACCTGATTCCTCAGAATTCAAAAATCGAGCGAACTTATCCTTGAAATAGAAAATTGAGGAGACAAGCTTCTAAGAAAACTCAAGAAACCATGGGATGGCGTTAGAGAAAATTTTGAAATTGTAAACAACCAAAATAACTGGCAATTCGAGACTATGTTATGCCAGTAGTCAATGAGGCCGCATCTTCCATCAACGCCCCGTTATTAATGCAAACAATTTTGAGATTAAGCCGGTTATCATTCATATGGTGCAAGGGAATCAGTTTAGTGGTTTGCCTAATGATGACCCAAATGTTCACATAGCCACTTTTCTCAAAATTTATGAGACCTCCAAGCACAACAATGTCTCAACTGATGCAATTAGGCTGATTATTCTCATTTTCACTTTGGGATAAGGCTAAGAGTTGGTTGAACTCTTTACCCGCTAAATCAATCACCACTTGGAATGGATTTTCAGAGAAATTTTTGGCAAAATTCTTTCCACCTACTAAAACAGCCAAGATGAGGAATGAGATCATTACCTTTGTCCGATATGATATGGAGTCTCTTTATGAAGCTTGGGAGAAGTTTAAAGAGATGTTGATAGGATGCCCACATCATGGGCTCCCTGAATGTCTACAAGTTAAAACTTTCTTGACATGGAGGAAAACCAATAGATTATAATTATTCTTGGTAGACCATTCTTAGCTACATGAAGAACTCTCAGTGACGTGTAAAAAGGGGTACTTATCTGAGAGTGCAAGGAGATCATGTAATTTTTAACGTCTTCAAAGTAATAAAACACTCAAATGATATGAATAATTGTTTGTGGGTTGAAAGTGCAGAAGTATGTCTTGAGGAAGAAATCCACACCAGTGAATCGAGTGGACCATTGGAAGCATATCTAGTTAGGGTTCTTGACAAGGATAATCTAGAGATTTTAGAGTATATTAATTAGTTGGAAGCACCTTCATTCATATTCATTAAGAGGTCTTGTGCAGAATTGGGAGAATGTAACCCTAGATACCCACCATCAATTGAAAAATCATCGGTGTTAGACCCTCATCTTCGATACACCTTTATGTGAGAATGTAAACCTAGACACCCACCATCAATTGAAAAATTATCGGTGTTAGACCTCCATCTTCGGTACACCTTTATGGGAGAAGCATCCATTCTTCTTGTCATCGTCTCTGCTTCATTAAACGGTGAACAAGAAGACAAGGTGTTGAGGATGTTGAGAGAGTAAAATAGGGCTTTGAGGTGGTCAATTTCTGACAAAGGAAATTCTAAAGTTAGTGGATAACGGGCGAAACTTGGATGATCATTAAATTTCACTGAAGACCTTAAAACAAGCGCTACTAAGAGGCAACCCACTTTTATTTATGTTATTAATTTTTTATTTATTTAGTTATTTTTTTAATTATTTATTTTACTTATTTTATTTTATTTTGTTCAGGGTTTTTCATTAAAAAAACTATGGACAAAACATTTAGCATTGTGATGCTGGCCTCCCAACTGTGTGACATCATACCTTGGACAAATTTGGCTCATGCATCATTTTCCCCTCATTTTGAGATAACATGAACGATGCAGAGACTGACGAGGATGAAAGCTCATCCTTATTCAGGGAAGTCCTCTCTACTTACTCATTTTACATATTTCTTTTCGTTGAGGACAATGAAAGTTTTAAGTTTAGGGGTGATGGCTTTAATAATTTTTTTTTGACATTTTGTAGTAGACAACACTAATGCTATGATGGGATCGATTTTTATTTATTGATAAATTTGATAAAAATGATGAATTTGTATCTGTGTATCTTTGAACCATTTATTGATTTGCATTTCACTTGAGAATCCTGACATGTTGAGCACTTAGCTGAGCGTTTGATTATATTTTTCTTAGAGAAGGTTTATGTGACTTAAGGAATCAGTTTGATTGTTGTTCAAGGTGAAATTCTAGGTTACACTATACTTAGGACATGATTTAGGCCATATTTGAGTTGTTTGGGTTTTTCAAGCCAACATGTGCATAATTGTTTCCATAGTTATCCTTTGAGATTTAATAGCTATTTTTATCACCCATGACAATTTCATAACCTTATAAAAAAATTTCCTTAGTAACCCTTTTTACTCCTAGTATTTGGATGTTCTAGAAAAATACTTGGAGCTATGACAATCAGGGTCAATTTGAGGATTTTTGATTGATTTATTATAAAAAAATTATGAATAAGTTTGATTTTTTGTAGCCTCTTAGACTTGAGTAACTAAGCTCGAAGGGGTGTCTCAACACCTAATACCTTAAGATCAACTGGTTTGGGAGTTATTAGCTGAAAGCTCATTAAGGAAAATAAAAGCTTAAGGAAATCAAATTAAAAAAAAATAAGAAGAAGAATTGTTGGTTATGGTTGATAATTCAAGAGGTGGAAAATGACAAGTTTGGGGGCAGGACAAGAAAACTAGGTTAAACTTGTTGATTCCTAGAAATGCATACGTGACTGTGGGTAAATATTGAGCCGAAATAATATAATTTATCCTGCCCTAAACCCTAACCACACATTATAACCCTACGAAAATCCTAATGATCCTAAGTGTAGTGGTTTGTCTACATTAGTGGAGAGTAATATGAAAAATTGGCTAGTGGAGTTCTAATCTAGTATTAGATTAATAAATTCACTTTTATAAGACTTGGTTGCATGAACTCATTCAAGACTAAGAAGTTGGATGACTTAAGGCGACACACACCCACTCAAGATTTTTCAAGGTTTAATGTAAGTTTGTATTTGTGTTGAAATTCTACATGATCATAATTCAAAAGTTTTTCTTGGGTTATCGCTATTTTGAAATCTCTGAGACATATTTAGTTAGTCAAAATATTTCATCATTTGATCCATAGTTTTGTTTAATTAGAGTTTATTGTTTTCTTGTTTGATTTTTTTAATTTTTCTTTCGCTCAAGGACTAACAAAAAGTTAAATTTGAGGGTATTTGATGAGTGTGTTTCACACTCATATTTTAGATAATCTTAACTATAATTTCATTGGTTCTTTGAGTTTTATTGTTTGATTTATGTTTATTTTTATTTTTATCTTATACATTAGATATTCAAATGCATTTAGATTGATTTGGAAGACAAAAATATGGATAAAATGAGAAAAGGATGGACCTGGGCAGAGAGCTAGCATCACGATGCTGGGCATTACAGGAAGTCAGCGTCGCGACGTTAGCATGCGGCCAGCAGAAGCTGAAAGACACCTCCGCGACGCTGGCGCGATGATGGTTTTTATCCTCATCAACTCCTACCATTTTACCCTTCTAATTACCTCTTGATCCTTATGTATCATTAATCCACTAGTGAATGACTAATTTATAATCTTATAATTTGAGCTCAATAATCATTCAATTTCAGAATTAACACTTAAGAGAACCAATATACGATCCGTTAGGAAAGCTTGGATTCCAAATCTTGTAAGATCAAGTTTCCAGCCATTCATATCATTGAATCTTCAAAACAAAAGTCACTAACATGCTTTCCAAACAAACCTTAACGAGTGAATCAAAAGATCCAGTAGACATACATAGGAGTTCATGACTACTCAAGATTCAGACTGATCTACATATGATCATCGAATTGATGTGTATTAAATCTTTATGATAATCTCATTATTTAAAGTATATTCACTAAGATGTCTATCCACATCAATGATCCGGATATAGATTACATGCATTCATAATATTTAGTGAACCTTACTAACAACCATTTATTAAAGATTTCATACTTTAATATGTTACTCACAATTTTATTAATTATCTATGATCTTAAATCATCTCATACTAATGCAAGATCATAATCTCATTAATGAATATATAATTTTCAGATATTTATATAAATTATTCAACAATAATTTAAAGAACAATTATAAGAAAAATATAATGTTCATTAAATTTTATATAAAAAAAGTCGATACACATACTTTGAGGGTATAACCCCAAATAATCTCCCACTTGCCCTAAAACAAATGTGGCATCTCTCTTAATCACAAGTTATGTTCCGAAGTTATCTTCATAACAGTCACATCCTCTCGAAGCACGATCTCTATTACAAGATGATATTTCCTCTGTATGTGTTTTCCCCTCTTGTGATTCCTCGGTTCCTTGGCATTTGCTACCGCCTCACTGTTATCGGTGTACATGATCAGTGGCTTGTTCATATCTAAAGATACTTTCAGATCAATATAGAACTTTATGAGTCATACTGCTTCTTTCGCAACTTCACAAGCCGTTATATATTCAACTTCCATAATAGAATCTACAATGTTGGATTGTTTAATACTTCTCCAGACTACAGCTCATCCACCTAAGGTGAATATTGATCAAGATGTTGACTTTCGATGTCTTTCTGTCTGGTTTAAAATAAGAATTAGTATATCTAGTGGGGTTCAGGTATCTACTTGAATAAACAAGCATATAGTTTTCCGTTATCCTAAAATACTTGAGAATGTGCTTTACTGCAATCTAGTGTTCCAAATCTGAATTCGATTGATAACGACTGACAATTCCCACCACATAACAGATGTCCGGTCTCGTACACAACATTGCATACATGAGACTTCCAACTGCTGAAGCATAGGGAACCTTTCTTATATCCTCTTCCTCTTGAGATATCTTAGAACATTGTTATTTGAATAGGACTTCATGTCTGATCGGTAGTTGTCATTTCTTAAAATTCTCAATGGAGAAATTTCTCCAGCACCTTATCAATATAAGATGCCTGAGAAAGTGCCAAGAGCTTGTTCTTTCTATCCCTTATGATTTGGATGCCCAGAACATAGCTCGCTTCTCTCAAATCCTTCATTTGGAATTTCTTAGCTAACCATTTCTTTAGTTTCTACATCATTCCCAATGAGTAGAATATCATCAACGTAAAGAACTGAGAAACCCACTATTTTATCTTTGATGTATTTATAAAAATAGGCTTCGTCAACATTTTTTTCGAAGTCATAAGACTTTATAATTTCATCAAATGTAAGATTCAAAGATCTAGATGCTTGTTTTAATCCATAAATGGATTTAAGCAACTTACATACTTTCTGATCTTACCCCTTTTGTGCGAACCCTTCTGGTTGTATCATATATATGCTTTCTTTAAGAGAACCATTTAGAAAAGTTGTCTTGATGTTCATTTGTCATATCTCATAATCAAAACTCGTGGCTACAGATAAAATGATGCGAATGGATTTTAGCATGGCCATAGAAGAGAATGTCTCTTTATAATCGACCCTCTCCCTTTGTGTATAGCCCTTGGCTACTAACCGTGCCTTGAAAGTCTCTATTTTCCCATATCCACCTCTTTTCTTCTTGAAGGTCCATTTACATCCAATGAGCCTGACATCTTCAGGTGGATCTACATGTTTTCAAACAGAATTGGAATACATAGATTCCATTTCCTGTTTCATGGCATCTTGTCATTTCTCATTTTCAGGATCATCCCTTGCTTCTTCATAAGATAATGGATCATCCTTATCAGTGTCTGACACTAGAACATGTGCCTCTAGTTCGTAGCGAACTGGTTGTCTCACAACCCTCCCACTACGACGTTGCATCGGTGTTTCCTTTGCAGGAACCGTGGTTTATCTTGGTTGTCGTTTATCAATAGAAATTGAGGTTGGTTTGAGCTCATCAGCCGCTAATTTCTCGAGAACTAATTTGCTACAAGGTTTGTAGTTTTGCATATATTCATGCTCAAGGAAGGTTGCATTTGTCGACATAAACACCTTTTGATCCTTGTAACTATAAAAGTATCCACATCTAGTCTTTGGAGCATAGCCTACGAATATGCATACCTCAAACCTCAAGTCTAACTTTTCAATCTTGGGTCTAAGAACGTGAGCTGGACACCCACATATACCGAGATGACGTAAAATAGGTTTGGTGCAATTCTATAACTCTAAAGACATCTTTCTTACAGACTTAGAGGGTATTACATTCAAAATGTAAGTTGTCGTGTGTAGTGATGTCCCCAAAATGTTAGTGATATCCCAAAATGTAAGTGATAGTTATGAGTAGCTTAACATCGACCTAACCATATCTAATAAAGTTTGGTTTCTCTTATCTGCAACATCATTTTGCTGTTGTGTTCCAAGTGCTGTGAGTTGGGATAGGATTCCATTCTCCAATAAATAAGCATTGAATTCTAAATTCAAGTATTCACCACCTCAATCGGATTGAAGAGTTTTTAATAATTTAACTAATTGCTTTTTAGTTTCAGTTTTGAAGTCTTTAAACTTGTTAAAAGTTTAAGACTTTCTTTGCATTATGTAAGTATAACCATATCTTGAGTAATCATCAATAAAAGTGATTAAATACTCATACCCACTTCTAGCTTGTGTATTGATCGGCGCACATACATCACTATGTACTAGTTCAAGTGGTTCCTTGGCTCCTTTGGCTGTTTCCTGTGAAATGTCTCTTGATCATTTTATTTTTTAGACATGATTCACAAACATGAAGATTTTCAAATTTTAGTTCTCTCAGAGCACCTTAATTTGTTGACATGTTTAACATATCTAGATTAATATGTCACAACCTAAGATGCTAAAGATATGTGTTATCATCATCATGGGAAACTCTATATTATTTGTTGCTTTTAGCTTTTACTACTTTATATAATTCAGAATTATTTAATGTGCGTTCGGTCGATTTAAGCATGTACAGTCTATTTATAACTTTTGTATGAAAAGTATTGAATCAATTCTTTGAAATAATAAACTATTTATTAATAAAAAAGCTTCAAAAAATTGTTCTTGCAAAAAAGAAAGAGAAATCAAAATTTTCAAAAATCCAGGAATATAATACACATAATTCAAAATCAAATAATTATGTCGAAAAAGTAAACGAACTGTCTCTAATGCTTTAGTTGACACGAGCGCACCAGTGCCAACTCTCAAAATGATCTCGCCATCAGCTAGCTCCCTTGACGAATCAAGCACCTGCAAAGAAGAATATACATGGTTAGTGGCTCCTGAATTCAGTATTCAGGATGATAAATCGTATTCCGCTAAGCAAGTTTCAAGAACAAGTAAATCATATTTACCTTTCTTTTTCAGCTCGGAGAGATACTTGTTACAGTTTCTCTTCCTTTGACATTCAATCTCACTAAACATTTCCCTGCGAGTTCTTTGTCAATATTGTTCTTCTCGCCTTTGGATGACCTTTTGGTCATCTTTACATTATTATTCTTACTTTTGTCCTTACCATTATTCTTCTACCTTTTGTTACTACTAACAACAGAAAGAGAAGGGTTTTGCTTGGTAACATTTACCTCGCCCCCAATGGTAGCCCCTGTGTCAATAATTCAAGTATTGGCTGCAGGTTTATCAGGACTTTCTTCAGCAAGAATAAATTCATTTTTCTAAAAAACTAGCAACATGTTCAAGTTGGATTTCCATCTTATGCAATTATCGCCATTCAATTTCTCAAGCGCGAGTAAAGCAGTAACAATGTTGCACATGGTAGACATAATAATTATAACTGAAATTTAAAATATAAAAGATTCAATTTAATTGATAAATATCTAGCATTCAAAAGGTAAACGTGATGCATGAATGCAACATAATAAACACACAGAAATTAACATTTACCAATCACGATAAAATAACCCAATGATGAATGTGTTGCCTTAGGGTTAGTCAAATTAACATCAGACTGTTTATGAGATATTCCGTCCTTATTAATTAAAACTTAAAATATCTCATATTTTCTCTTTTAACAATAAGGAATCGCTTGTTCGGTCAAGTCACAACTATCCACATGAAATTTTAATTGTGACTTTGTGATGTAACCCATCATTTCAGATTCCATGACTTCATTTAGAATATGCCGCCTTAGGGTCGGTCGGTCAAAACTAAATTATATGACTTCCTCCTCTTCTTAAGAAGTTCAACCTTGGTGTTGGTATAACTCGAAACCTTTCTTAGAAGGATGAAAACAAAGCCATCTCGAGGCCTTTACTGCACCTCACGATGCTGTACTAATGATGGAGACCATAGGTTACATTGACATATCAACCTTCTCTCACTCACTATTTTAGGATTATGTGTTTTCATTTAACTAATTAATTAATTTCAAATTAGTCTATCGTTAAAATAATAACCCTATGATAGATTTAATAACCAGTTTTGTCAATCTCATTGGTCTAAGTTCATTTAACATTCTAAAACGCCTAAGTCAAAATTAGGTAAACTTAGATTAACTAATTAATTATATTCATCAAACTTTAATAAAACTCTTTTACTAAAGTTAGTTATCCTAAATGTTATTATGACCCTTAGTGTGGTGTGATTACCAAGTTTTAACTAATTAAAATCTAACAGTTTACATGCAGTTGATTTCATAAAACAATACATATCAACATATTAGGACAATCCTAATAAATCATGTTTCTACTGATTAGATGCATGGTTAAATAAAACTGTGTGAAATTTTCATGTATGACATGCGATCGAATAATGCATGTACATGTTATCAAACAAAATAATTATTTAGAAATTAAATAAAATAATAATGGACCGAGTGACTATTGGATATTTCTAAATTACAACCCTTGAAATAAAAAAATAAAATTATAAAACGGAATTCAAGAATACATATTTCTCAAATATTACTTTCTCCTCGTGATGTCCATCTTCATGATCTTCAAGCATTAAACAAAAATCTATTTAATTAAGAAAATCTATTTTCCTTAATTAAAATTAATTTCTATAATTATCCTTTTAAAATTAGTTGACTTTGATTTAGTAAAATAAATATTTTATTTAATTTAGTCAAACTTAGGTCAAATCCAATCAATCTATTAATTTTTAATTTTCATAAAATTAAACATTAAAAATTTAATTTTAAAACTACATTAATTTTAAAATTTAAAAGGATAATAGATAGAGATAGGGTAATCATCTAACTCTACCGTGATAGGGTTGGTTTATAACAGGGTTTGTGTGAAACTTCCCTAAATCTGACAACATTCGCCACCGACCACCATCACCACCGTCTGCCGCCGTCGTCCACCACTGGCCGCCGCCGCAAACTACAGTCAGCCACCTACCGCTGTTTTTCCAGCGACGTTGCCGGAACATTAAATTCTGACAACACTGTCGAAAATACGGAATCGACAGCGCCGGTGCTGGAAATCTAATTTCTAGTGCCGATGCCAGAATTATAAAAGAAATCATATTTCTTTTTTTTTTCTTCCGCCGTTCGTCTCGTGCGTTCTTCGTCTTCTCGCGATCATAATAATTACAATAAATATTAAAAGAAATTACAAAAATATCTACACCCCACGGCTTACACAAGATCTAAGGAAACATTAAAGGATCAAAACCTAACCCAATAATCACCATACAATTAATGATCTATTATTTTCTATACATTCAAAAAACATAACCATCCATTCATTCATACACATCTCATATTATATGAATAATGCAAGAAAACTCACACAACATTTAACATATAAATATATAAAGACCGCTCTGATACCACTTGTTGGTCGTCACGGCGCGTGCGCGGCGGAAGCGTGTGGTGTGTGGCCAGTTTAAAAAAGTAATTTTTTTAATAAAAAATTGAATCTTTTAGTAAAATAAAATCGCGTAACGCTACGATAACAATTTTTTTTGTATTAAAAACTCATTTTTAATCAGTTATGATCCATAATGTATTTATATATTAAATTAACAACATAAAAGATTAAGAATCATATACCTCTTGTAGTCTAAATCAAGCGTCCTCGCGAAACTACTCGATTCTCTGTTCCCATGAAATTGTTTCAATGATCAGCAAACTCTGAGATCTACACCAAAAATCTTTCAAGTCAATTCTCAACGCACTAGGACATGTGTGAGCACGTGGAATATAACGAAAACACCTTTCTGTCCCTAGATTGTACTCAACACATGATAGCTAGAGATTTGACTGAGAATGACGTTTGTGAGACGATTCTCTAAAAGAACATGATGATGAATCTTTTAGAGAATTTGATTAACTCTTAATCATAGAAAAGCATTTTTTTATAATTGTGTTCTTCTCTCAACTCTTGATTGATGAACTGATTCTCTTTGATTCTATCATTTGATTGAACTGATTCATTATCTTAGGCCATTAGAATGATATCTGTATATTTTTATTGATTATGGCATATCTGATATTTTGGGATAACTAAAATAATATTTAATTATAAAATTATCAATAGTAGTGGGACCTGCTGCTATTGTGCACAACTACATTGCGACATGGCATTGCAGTGTGCCCTAGGGTAACACAGTGCCTCATGGCACCACTGTAGCGCCTCATGGCACCACTGTAGTGTCATGTGACACTACAGTGTTGCACACCCACTCTGATACCCAATCAATGATTGGCGCGTGACAATTACTATGTATTAAATATTTAGTTTAATCAAATTAAATATCTAGATAATATATTTAATTGATCTAAATTATTACCTAATAATAATTTAATTATTTAATTTAATAAATTAGATATTTTGTCTCACTTATCGATAATTAAAAAGAAATCGATGATTATATATATATATATATATATATATATATATATATTAATTTGAAAATCATATATTATCAATTAATTAATCACACATAATTATCTCATAATAATGTACTTGCCCGAGAATAAAAATTCGTTTACAGGTAAATGCTTTTCTCTTATCCTGAAATATTCACATGCTAGACTGCGTAGTACAGAGGTGACTTGAGAACCATGGACTTATAATCCTAAGCTTCAATAAACTAGATTATTAATTAAACTCTTTAGTTAAATAATCTTATTTATTAATTCTATTATTACTCCACTATAAATATGGAATTGCACTTTTAGATATTACATATTGTATTTATAAAGTACTCTCATGTAGTCCACTGATATTATCATTTCACGTAGTTAAGTCCTTCAAATTATTGGTTCATTAATTACAACTAGTCAAAATTATCATTTTATCATTCTAATTATCTCTTGATCTTTAAGTACCATTAATCCACTAGTGAATGACTAATTTATAATCTTATTAAAAATATGAGTTCTAAATCTTATAATTAAAACTTAAGGGAACCAATATACGATCCGTTAGGAAAGCTTGGATTTCAAATCTTGTAAGATCATGTTCCCAACCACCCATATCACTGAATCTTCAAAACAAAAATCACTAGCCTATTTTCTAAACAGACCTTAACGAGTGAATCAAAAAATTCAGTAGACATGAATAGGAGTTTTTGACTACTCAGGTTTCAGACTGATTTACATATGATCATCAAATTGATGTATATTAAATCTTTATAATAAACAACACTTTGATAAAGATATTAATTCACATCGGTCTAGTCATATATAATCTCATTATATAAAATACATTCACTAAGATATTTATCCAGATCAATGATCTGGATCTAGATCACATGCATTCATAATGCTTAGTGAACTGTACTAGCAACCATCATTAAAGATTCCATACTTTAATATATTACAGATAATTTTATTCATTATTTATGATCTTAATTCTCACGTACTAATACAATATCATAGTCTCATTAATGGATATGGAATTTTCAGATATTTATATAAATTATTCAACAATAATTTAAGAGAACAATCATAAGAAAAATGTAATGATCATTAAATTTCAAATAAAAAAGTCAACACACATAATTTAAGGGCATAACCCTGAACATCTAATTGACTGTTGGGTGATTTGGAGGTTGCATCTCGGTGAGGGTTTTACTCTAGACGAAATTGATTTTCATGTTCCAGTTGAAATCCCCTCCTAAGGACAAGACGGTGTAGGTGCCTCCTCGTGGCTTAGGTTGGTATTACCTTAGCAATCGTATTGGAGAGGTAAAATAAATGGAAAAGATAGGTGGCTCGTGATTTCTAGGTTCTGGGACGATCATCCTGGGGATTCAGAGGTTGCGCCCGTGGTCCATCGGGTCTCACAAGTGAATTTATGTTTCCATATGAGAGAACATCCGCTTGTTGCTGATCTAAGTCGCTAATTTTCTTCATTCTTCTTGTAGCTACTAAGAGGAGGCCAGAGGAACTTCCTGCCCACCTCTTGTCTCAGATTTCTAGCCTAGCTAAGCTCCCTGTTGAAGCTTCTGCTTACGACACCCTTCTTAGCCCTGCGTCTTATTTTAGGCGGACATGTATTTGGACCCTCTAGAGAAAGTAATCGTCGACCTTCATGTCGAGAGCTGCTTGAAGGATTCTCCTATTCGTATAAGTATAACCCTCAATCACTCTTCCATTCTTTTTGTTACCTTTTTTTATCTTTCCTCTCGTACTCGTGATTCCTTCTTTACAGCAATGACCGGGGATAATTCTTCTTCCAAGAAGCAAAGGAAGGAGCTCGACACCTCCAAGATACAGAAGATGGAGGAAATCCATGCTAAGGCATTGGATCCATTGAAAGGGAGAATGGTTTCCTCAGTACCTCATCCTTAGATTCCTCAGTCTCTAGCTTTCGGGGCGCCGTCATTGATTTTGTCTGTCCTTCCTTATCCTGGGCAAGACCCGCCATGTCCTGAAATCCAAAGGACTCCCTAGAGCTTCTCCCGACTTCCTCATCTTTCTGCCCCACCTGAGATGATTATTGTGTCATCCTCTTTAGTCCGAGGCTCCAGCATCGGCCTATGGGTAGCAAGGGTCTTACGTTAGTTAGAAGCGCAAAGGTACAGTTCCTCTAGAGGGGGGTGAGCAGCTCGAGGTCTAGGCCCGAACCCAGAATGAAGTATCCAGGGTGTTGGATTGGGTGTCCAAGCACATCAATCCTGAGAGAGGAATCGTCTTCCCTTCTTGAGGGGCTCGGGGCAGGGTTCCCATACAGTTTCATGGAGCATCCTTGATGTTAGTTCTGGATCTGACGTAATACCTTATTCTTTCACCCTCATCTGGTTCCTAGCTTATCTTTGCTCTCAATGTGGTGATGCTGGCGCATTTCGGCCGCTGTGAAGATCATGAATTAGAGTCTATTTGAGTATCCGGGTTGAAGTTGCTATGGACGAGAGGACTAGGGACTTCGAATCCCTCTGCAATGCCTATGAGAAGGTCCAATTAGAGGTTGGGATGTTGAGAGGCCTCGAGAGGGAACTGGCCTGACTTAAGACTGAGTCAGGTTATACCAAGTTCGAGGCCGACCAGACCATTAACGCTCATAGGGAGCTGGAGGCTCGACTGTCTGATTGGGAGAAAGTTGTCTCCAATCTTATACAACAGGAGAACATCCTGAAGGACAAGATTCAGCTCCTAGTGGATAAGCTTTTTCGTGAGATCCATTCCCGAACTCAAGCTGAGAACAGGGAGAGGGAGGCACAGCAAAAGCTTGACTTGACGGAAATAAAATCAAAGGAAAGTCATGATTGGTGGACCGGAAGTCATGCTAAGGGAATACAAGATTTTAAGGCATCCCCAGAGTATCAGAAGACCCTCCTTACAGAGTCCATCTAGGGTTATGCGAGCTATCGTGATGAGATGGTCAAATCCCATCTTGAGTGGAACTTGAGTTTCCTTAGTTGCCCGCCGGATCCTCCGCCAACCCCTGTGCATTTAGCTTACGAGCGGGTGATGATCCCTGGTGCCAGGGAGGCTCAGAAAGTTGCTGGGATGTAGAGCTCTCCTCTTGTTCATTTGGATTTCCCCAAGTCCCCGCCTAGCTGTCTCGGGCTTCCCAGTCCATGGAGCTCGTCCGACCTCGTCGAATTAGATGCGAAGGTCTTTCCTCATTTACCTCTGGGTCACCTTAAGTAGGAGGCCCTTCCGCCACTGCCTAACTCCATCGGGGTTTTTGAACGGCCAAGGTTCCTTTGGCTCCTTTTACTCATGTAATTTTCTTTTGTTTGTATTTATACATTTCGCTATGTACTTTTCTCAGACCTTGTTTCCTCCTTTAACTTGTATGAACTTTGATTTCATCGATCTTGTCGTCTCTGTCTTTGATCTGACTTCGAGTCTCCTTATTAACACATGCCAATCTTGAGTGTCGAGGGATCCCTGGCTTTTACTTTAACTGATGATTTTTCCTCTGGGCGAGTTCCCCTGGATTTCCTGCTCAGTTGGAGGATTTTCCTCTATTCTTCCAAGGGTTTCGTTGGATATCCCCACTTCTGTTTGGATTTTCTTCTCGTCTAACGAACTATTGTGCTTGGCAGACGTCATTCTTTGATCCTGACTGGTGGGCTAGAGCACTGCGCCAGTCATCATTTATTTGAATCCCGACTGGCCGGTTAGAGTGTCTTTCCAGTCATAACTCTACTTCATGGGGTTTGGTCGACATTTCTTCTTCGACCACAGCTCATTTTTCGTCTGATGAGTTGGTGTGCTCGACAAACATCCCTTTTTATTTATCCCGTCTGCTGAGCTAGAATGATCATCATTTATCCCTTCTTGTTTATCCTGACTACCACGCTAGAGTGCTTACAACATCACTTTTTTTGTTTATCCCAGTTGTCGAGATAGAGTGCTCACCAATCATCACTTTTTGTTTATAACGATTGCCGAGCTAGAGTGCTGGCCAATCATCACTTTTCGTTTATCCCGATTACTGAGTTAGAGTTCTCGCTAGTCATCACTTTTTCCTTCAATCTTCCACGGTGAAACGAGTTCTTCATTGATAAGCTTCATGTGATTACAACTCCTCACCCTTTTGTGTTTTCTAAAGGAGTGGAGTTCCTGCTTACACGAATAAAATATAATATAATTTTAAAATATTTGATAATATATTATTTAAGAAATATTAAAATTTCAGTACTACAATAATATAAGAAATTCTCCTCTCCTCCCACCTGCCAAATCACGTCTACTTCTAAATGTGACTTGGGGGGAGAAATATTTTTTGACATAAATTACCCTTACAATTATATGGATTTCAAATTGATAAATCTGTTGGTATTCTTTCTACTAAAATCACATTTATCATGTCAATTATTTACACTATATTAGTTGTGAAAAATTAAGAGATAAATTAGTTTAAATAAATTAAATTTGTTAAAGAATTAGATAAGTGAATAGTTTGATATTGAAATTAATACTTCAAATCTTCTTCTTTTTAATTTTTTAAGTCTACAGTATATATAAATGAGACTAAGAGGAAAAATCATTTTTTGACACGCTCTCACTATTATATAGAATTCTGAATTGATATGTATCCTGATATCTCTATACTAAAATCACATTTACTATTTCAATTATTAAAAATATATGAGTTGTAAGAAATTCAGAGATAAGTTAGTTTAAATAGATCGAATTACATGTTTAATAGTTCAAATATTTTTTACCTTTTTGAGGGAATAAAATCCATCAACAACATAGTAAAAAAAACTAATTAACAAAAATCAATATAAGCATCAAATCAAAATATATGAGGAATCACATCAAACCAAATATGACAAGGAATCGAAGCAGATGTCAGCTTCACAATACGATCAACAACCAAATTACAATATCTAAGAAAATGACAAACTGAAATATTAATTAAAAAAATTATGAACTCTCTATAGCAACACAAAACCTTTAATAAAAAAATATCATCAACATTTAATAGATTGATATTTTAGTATTTGACATAACAAGTCAGAAGTTGATCAAACACTTTTATGTATAGCCCTATTCATATTTTTATACATATTATTTATTATTAATTAAAAAATTAATGTTTGGGTAGAATAAGATGAATTATGTGAGGAAGTCCACTAGGCCAAATTGTTAGTTGCTTACAAAATGAAGGATAGTAAATCCCACAACTGGTATGAAAAGGAAGGGCCTTATTTTTATTAATCCAACATTGAGGCCTATATTTCTCTAAAATAACAATTAGTTGAGACATAATTAAATAATTAATCACATTTGAGTATTTCAAGACGCTGACGAGACTAAGTTTGGAGTGGGGTGGACACGCTTCACATAAAAAAGATGAATAAAAAATTAATTAATTAGACATAATAAATGAGAGTCACCTTCCGTTTTAATCAAGTGGCCCAGTTGATGAATTAGTGCTCATCAAAAGCTTATAAAATCAGGATATGTCTTGAGACATCGATGACTATCATACTTAAGAAAAATTTATGAATAACTCATTTGGTAATGAGTAACCGATGAATTTTTTCTATCTGCAATCTAAAATTCATAATAAAATTTAAAACTTCTTTTAAGTTGAGACGATGAGGATTCAATATCGAATGAAAAGTAGCGAAAATCTTAGAAAGACTAGTTAAAATGCCAAATTAGCCTTAATGAAGTTGTGATGTTTCGTTTTTTGGTGACCGGCGGGTCATTGGTACCGGGTGAATAAATTACTAACTAATGGGTAGGCCTTGGCCACTTGGCCTATCGGGTAATCTCTCTATATCGATATATATGATAAATAGGGAGAAAAACCTCTAAACGATACTCAACTCAGATCTTTATGTATATTTTTTTTACTCATATCATACCCAAATCTATTTTGAAACTCATATATCCTAGACGTTAGGGTCAAGTATCTATGAGTACCTAAACCCGTATGAAATATTGTTATCCCTAGAAATGTCACTTGGGCAATATCGCTTAGGCTAGCCTATAATCCATAAATCTTGACTCATACAACGGCCATGATCAACTCTTTAATTGATATAATCATCCCATGGTGATGTCACGGGACCATCAAGTTTTCAAACAAGAGTGAAATGAAATGCTCTTGAATCTCAACATTGATGAGAACACGCATTTTTTTAACATGTCTCAAGTATAATATGACTTTACCATTTCTGTATTGGTTATAAAGCTAGTTATCATTTCTTTAACATTTAAGTTGTAATGAATAGAATGATTTAAAATTACAACTTGATTGGGTCTATGTTTAGTGTTGTTTGGTGTGCACGTAGTTTGATTGTTATGGTTGTTGTTCAGGATGATGTTTTGAAATGCGTCATATATCATCTAACTTTACTCATTTTCTGTAAGTTATTTAACTCTGATTTCACTTTCTAACACTTAAATTTTAAACAGAAGAATGACTAAATGTTCAACTACTTTAACCCAAAATTCGATTCCACTTATCAATTGCCTTCCGCAAAGATTTTGATATTAGGGATTATCGTAAAATCTCTACTACTCATAGCAAACGTTAAAAACAAAAGTAAATCTTGGGTAATGACTCCAAGGAGATCTTCACATCTTGACTTTACAAACTTTAGAATATAATATGCCAAAGTAAGTGTGTTTGTTTATAAAGCAAAGTAGTTATCTATTGTCGTAATAGAAATTTAATAATTCAACGGTTATAATACTCATCTCAATTTAATTGAATTATTGAAGAAGAAGAAGATAGGACATGTATACAAGTTATTTTCACAAATGAGTATTAAAATGTTAATATTGGAGACTTCCATGCCAAGACAATATCATTATCAATTAGACGGTCTAAATTGAAAAGGAGAAGTGAATGGTTAACTCTACACAGAATGAGTTAGTATAGTTATTTATTAAGCCTCAATCTAAGTCAAAGGTCATAGATTTCACTCATGTTTTCTCAATCTTACTCTTGATAGAAAAAATGTGAATAACTACAAAAACGGTCATTTTAAAAGTATCAAATTGTAGTTTGTGTGTGCATATATTCATAACAAATCACTAGTTCTAATGACATACGATGTTACCCTTAGGAAATGTTTGAACCCAAAATTCGAATCTCAAACTGGGAGGAAGCAAACCCTCTAAATTCAAATCATCCTCCTTTACCACTTAAACCATTCAATTGTGGTTAATATAGCATATGTAAAGCCACATACATAGAGAGAGACGTCGGTTGGATAAAGACATCCCTGTCAAGTTACACCGATGATGAGCTTCTAAAATCCAAGTCGAGCTGACTGAGGGACCACCTGAACTGAATTGCTCTCCATTTACTGAACATGAGATGTTGATATCGAAGTTTTGCATTTTGTGAGATACCTTTCCTCAATCACAGACAGGTCGCTTTCCACTCTCAGCTTCAATGGATGATGTTAAATTCCATGAATTACCAAAATGCCATCTTGTGTGCCTGAATGTTATGGGAAAAGAAATATCTTCTGTTAAAGAATAGTTAAAATAAAGTTCATTTATATTCACGCCGTCTTGCATAAGTAGATAAAAATGAGTAAATTACACCGACATTCACGTTGAGTACCTCCATGTAGAGGGATGGGCTTCTTAGCCCATTCAACATTCAACAATGGGTAAAATTTGACAGCCACTTAAAGTGGCATGTAAGTTCACTTTGCTGCACTAGGTTAGCCGCCTAAGGATTGGGCAAAGAGAAGTATTTGTGTGTGTGAGAAAGGCGAATGTGTAGATGAAAGCATTTTTGTATGTAAGCCACAACGTGAAGTTGTGAATATTTTGTTTGTGAGCCGTCTAATGAGATAGGTGAAGAAAGTGAGCGATGATTTTCGGGTTATCCCATGAGAGAAGAGAGATAAAGGTAGTGCTGATTTGAAGATGTGTCTAATGACCTAGAACCATAGGCAAGATGTGATAAGCTAAGACATGATAAGTTGCATAATCCCACCTGGGTGAAGTTGTATGTGATGGTTCATAAGTAAAGGATGTAGTTGCCAATGGTACGAGGCCTTTGGGGTAAAGCCCAAGCACAAAATCATGCATGCATAGGCCTAAACTATATCATACAAAGTGGAAGTCTCGGTCGTTACAATGGTCATAGAGTTATTACCCATCCAAATGTTTAGTTGATGGGGACGTCGAGCCCTAAAAAAGGGGATGATTGTGGTAGTCAAAATCTCTTGAGCCATAGAACAAGACGGGGTAAGTTGTGCAATCCACATTGCCTTTATGAAGTTGTATGTAGTGGTTCATACGTAAGTGTAAATGACTTTTTCGCTATGAAAAACCTTACGAAGAATAATAAAGATAATAATTTAGAGAGAGAGAATGAGAGAGTAGAGACATCATTGTTTACGTGGAAAATCCTTAAAGGGAAGAAAAATTACGAGAAAAACTATGATATTCTCTTGTATTTTATGGAGGTCTGTGTTATTTTTTGTATGTTGTTACATATGCCTATATTTATAGGCCTTCATCAGTTAAACAGAATATGATACAACTTATCTAATTCTATCTGAAAATAGGATCAACAGAATATTCCACTAAGATTAACTTATCAACATTAATAACTTAAGCAATTCTTGACCGTCTGATCAATCTAATGGTCTTGATTAGCTTCTCTTTGGATTGTCACGTTGGCAGGCCATGTACTTTCATCTGATTGGTCTCTTCTTCATAATAGCCTCCTTGATCCTATGATTCTCGTTCTATCTTCTCTTCGATGGAGTCTTTGGTTTAGATCTTGCCACGTGTCATGTGAAAGTTTGTCTGTTCATTAGCCCCCATTACACTTCAACGAAATTTTATTCATTGAGGTGTAATGATTTGTCTTTTCTTATTCTGATTTTACGTTTGCCCATTTCTGTTCTCACGTGCTTCTTAAAATCATGCGACGTTGTTTTTCCGTGTAACTTTTCGTTTGTCCGTTGTCAGTGGTGGTTTTTTCTTTTCTTTTTGCCATTACATTTTTCTGTTTCTGTTCACAAATGCTTTGCAGTTGTCGAGTAATTTTTTATCAGTTCACTGTCGATGATGATTACTTCTTCTTCATTTGCTGTTACGTCTTTTTGTTCTTTTCACTACGGACTCATTGATAGACTTTTCCCGTTTCTTCATTATTCATTTTTCTTCTCTCCTACATTAAGATTTGTGACAAGAATGTTGTATAAAAATAATAACATAATAATTTATTGAAATGAGTAAGGAGCGAGTGTACCATTTCATAATTGCATCGCATGAGTTTGAGTTTGATGTTCTGCATTTGTAGGTAAAGTTTCTACTGTTTCCTTATTTTCTTTTTCCTCCTCTCGTTTCGTATTTTCCCTTTGTACTTTGCTTTGATCAATATGATTTACTCTATTTTTGTAATTTTTATTCTATTGAACTCCCTTTTGTTATACTTCATTCAAAGACTTAGTAAAATTTGGGGATAAAAATCCAGTTCTATGCCAAATTCAAGTTTTAAATGAAATTCGTTCTTAAATACTTAGGAAACTTTTGGCTCCTAGTTCTCTTGTGAATAACTATGTTCTTTTGTGAAATCTGTTCCCGAGGATAAGACTTTAACTTCTTTATGATGTACCTGCTTTCTCAAGAACTTAAGTTCAAATAAAGAACCAAGACCTCGTCCATTCTGAGAGAAGGAATTATGAACTGTCATTTTCTTTTGAAGGGAGGACTTAGGTTCAAATAAATAACCATGACCCAATTTTAATTCTTGGAGAAGGAATTACGAACTGTCGTCTTCTTTTGAAAGGAAAACTTATGTTCAAATAAATAGCCATGACCTCGTTTTCATTTTCTTCTAAGAACGGCATCTGTAGACACTCCAAAAAACTTAGGCTCCTTCCGTAAAACCATGACCCCGTTTTGATTTACTACCGATTCATCGATAGAGTTTTTTCTGCTTCATTTCCTTTCTTCCGCTTCGCACTTTTTAATTCGTATTTCTCCATTTCTCCTTTTCGGTTTCCTTTTTGTGCTTTTAACTTTTTCTTTCATTTTCTCGTTTCCTTTTTCTTTACTCCTGACCTTCCTGTTCTAAAACTTTGAAGCCGCGACCTTCCTTTACTTGGCCTTCTTTCCTCGACCTTTCTTTACTCAGCTTTTCTTACTATCATTTCTTTACTCAGCTTCCATTTCTTGACATTTCTTTACTTGGCTTGACTTTCTTGGCCTTTCTTTACTTGACTTTTCTTTTTTGACCTTTCTTTACTCAACTCTTCTTTTCTCCCTTTCTTTACTCAACTCAGTCTTTCTTTTCACTTTTCTTTTCTGTCTTTTATTTTATGCATTTGTTTACTCAGCTCTTCTTTTCTACTTTCTTTACTCAGCTCAGCCTTTCTTTCACTTTTCTTTACTCAACTTTTCTTTACTGAGCTTTTCTTTACTCATCTTTTTTCTTCTTTCTTTACTCATCTTAGCCTTTCTTTTCAATTTTCTTTACTTGACTTTTCTTTACTCAGCTCAACTTTTCTTGGAATGGATTTTTGTTTTGAAACTCTTCTCCTTTTTTGAGTTATCTATTCTATTTCTTCTGTTCTCATCTTTTGTCCATCACGACTTGTGTTTCAGTTCCTTTTAAGAGTATGACTTATGTGTTTCCCTTCTCAAGGACTCACATCCTAGTTCCTTCTGGGAGTAGAACTTATGAATTGGAACTTTCAAAGACTTACACTCTTAGTTTATTCTAAGAGAGTACTTATGAACTACCCCTCCCAAAGACTCACGCATTTAGTTCCTTCTGATAGTAGGACTTATGAATTGCCCCTTTCAAGGACTCACACCCTTAGTTCCTTCTGAGAGTAGGATTTACGAATTGCTCCTTCCAAGGACTTACGCCTTTAGTTTCTTCTTAGAGTAGGACTTATGAATTGCCCCTCCCAAGGACTTATGCCCTTAGTTCCTTCTGAGTCTAGGACTAATGAATTGCCCCTTCTAAGGACTTACGCTCTTAATTCCTTCTGAGAGTAGGACTTACAAATTGCCTATCCCAAGGAATTATGCCATTGGCTCCTTCTGAGAGTAGGACTTATGAATTTCTCATCCCAAGGACTTATCCCCTTAATTCATTCTGAGAGTAGGACTTACGAATTGCCCTTCCCAAGGAGTTACGCTCTTAATTCATTCTGAGAGTAGGACTTACGAATTGCCCCTCCCAAGAACTTACGCCCTTAGTTTTTTCTGAGATTAGGACTTACAAATTGTCCCTCTCAAGGACTTACGTCATTAGTTCCTTCTGGAAGTAGGACTTATGAATTGCACATCCCAAGAACGTACACCCTTATTTTTGTTGTCGAAGAAGAGAAAGAGTTGATAGTCTGTACGATATCATGCAATAAGTTTTTATTGAGAGCTCCAAATCAATTTTCGTGCGATTCTTCTAAAAGTTGATTTTCATATGCTTCCAATAATATATAATTTTTCATGTAATTAGCTTCCAATTGATGTTATATAATTTTCAAATCTATCTGTTCTGCATAATCTATCTTCCTGAACAACATTCATGAAAATTATTATAAATTTTATTCAGGAGCTCCAAATAAAGTTCTGTAAAATTCTTCAAGAAGTATACATCCGTATCTTTTTTTAACAATATATAGTTTGTCATATAATATTGTCTAAAATAAAGCAGACTAAAGATTTAATTTAAAAGATGTGAATAGTCTTACTTTTCTGAGCGATATGTATAAAAACTATCGTAACTTTTGATCAAATTTCCAAATTGAATTCTGTAAAATTCTCCAATACGTAGACTTTTTCATCTTTCCGATGATGTAAGATTTACCATGTAGTTGACTTCTAATAAATACAGTTTAATTTTCAAAATTGATTGTTTCGCATAATCCACTTTCTTAAGCAGCCTCAATGAGAATCGTCATAATTTTTTCTCAAGAGCTCCAAATCAAATTCTGAATTTTTTTTTCAAGCAGTAGATATCTATATTTCTAATGATATATTTTTTCTATGTAATATTATCTAAATTTATACACTCTTAAAATTAAATTTGAAAATCATTTATGTGTTTACTTTCTTGAATAGCACCAACGAGAGTGCCACAACTTTTGATCAGGAGTTTCAAATTGATTTCCGTAAAATTCATCACAAAGTATATTTTCGTATCTTTCCAAATTTAAGGTTCATCAGGTAGCTGGCCTCAGTCAATCACCTTAAATTCCGAATTTAAGCTTTAAATCAAGTTCTAAAAAATTCTTCAAGAATTAGATATCCATATATTTCTAACAATATATTATGCCATTTAAGTCTATTTAATTCAGTTAAAATAAATTAAATCTAGAAGACGCGATTAAGTTTACTTTCCTGTACAAAAACTATCATACTTTTGATCCGGGGCCCAGCTTGAATTCCGTAAAATTCTCCATGAAGCAGACTCCCATATATTTATAATTATGTGACTCGCCATGTAATTTTTCTTCTAGATTTTTTTTTTGTTTCAGTTCCCGTTGTCGCTTCTGTTGTTAAGACATTTTCATTCCTGTTGTCAAGACATTTTGTTCCCACTTAAGGTGATTCTATTTCTGTCATCAATACATTTCATTCCCGTCATCACGAACTTTCCATTTCCGTCGTCATGACATTTTCATTGTCGTAGTTACAACCTTTCAGTTTCTACATCATGACATTTCCATTCACATCATCTCGATGTCTCTGTTCCCGCAATCAGGACGTTTCCATTCTCGTTGTTTGTACATCTTTTATTTTCCTCATAAATTCCATGTGAAGGACTATCAAGTTCTAGCCTTCCATTCTAAAAATTTGAATGAATGTCTTTTTAGCTTTCTCATTCTATAATGAAGTCGCAGCTTTCCCGTTCTGAAGTGGCAGGTTTCTTGACTTTTCCATTCTGAGAAGTTTGAGTGTGGTCTTCTGTGCTTCGCCTTCCTTTGCTTGGCCTTCTGTTTCTTGGCTTTTCTTTACTCGGTTTTTCTTTACTTGTCATTTCTTTACTTGAATTTTCTTTAATTGGCCTTCCTTTCCTTGATTTTTTAGTTGTGAAATTCTTCTTTCATTTTTTTTTATTTCTTTGGTCAAAGCATCCACGAGGGTGACATTTCATTGTATGATATTGTCCCTCGCGGTTGGTAATGACGGTGGCCATTACCTCAATTTTCCAGATTCGATCCTTGACGAATAATATTAATTGTTTTTTAAACTCGTTCTCAACCATTTTTCCATTTTCAGTTCCGTATTGCCTTTTCCATTTCTGCTCACAACCGTTTTTCTCATCTCTCAATGAAAGCACTAAATCGTAAATGATTTTTTGGGTATGGAGAACCCTTTACGAAAGGATAACAAAGATAATAATTTAGTGAGAAAATTAGAGAGTAGACAACATGATTTATGTGGAAAACCCTAAAGAGAAGAAAAATCACGGGAAAAATTAGGATATTCTCTTGTATTTTGTGGAGGTCTGTGTCTCTTAGGTTTGTGGTTTTTTTTTTTGTATTTTGTTATATATGCCTCTATTTATAGGTTTTCAATCAGTTACACAAAATCTTATACAACTTATCTAATTCTATCTAAAAATAAGACCAATAGAATATTTCACTGAGATCTAACTTATCAACATTAACAACTTAAATAAATCTTGACCGCCTGATCAATCAAATGGTATTGATTAGCTTCTATTTGGATTGTCACGTTGACAAGCTATGTAATTTCATCTGATTAGTCTATTCTTCATAACCGCGTGGTTGATTCTACGATTCTCATTCTATCTTCTCTTCGATGGAGTCTTTGGTCTAGATCTTGTCACGTGTCATGTGAAATATAGTCTGTTCAATAAGGGATTGAGTTTCTTTTCCTAATGTAAGAGGCCTTTTGGGGTAAATCCCCAAAACAAAACTGTATGGAGACTTAGTTCCAAAGCGGATAGTATCATATCAATTAGAGCTTTAGGTCATTATAAATGATATCAGAGTTATGCCTAGTCATATGTGTGGTAACGAGGACGTTGAGCCCCTAAAGGGGGATGATTTTGGTAGTCAAATCCCTTGAGCCCAATCTACCTGAGCCATAGGGCAAGATGGGTTAAGGCAATACAATGTTAACTATGCAATCCACATCAACCGTGTGAAGTTTTATGTAGTGGTTCATAAGCAAGTGATGGAGTTCGTGATGGTATGAGGCCTTATGAAGTAAAGCCTAAGAACAGAATCGTGCGGGTTTAGTCTCTGAGCAGATAATATCATACCAAATAGAGTTTTGGGTCGTTACAGTTTGTTCGTGGTCATCCTCAACATTTATTCTCCAGTCTATGATCTTTACAGTTTGTTATATGAGCCGCAATAGAGGTGAGCTTATTTGATTTAATTGTGTATATACTTTTCCTAGTGATGATTAAAGATTTGATAATCCCAACAAGTGGCATTAGAGATTGTATCTCTCGATCCCAACAAATCTTTATATTTTGTATTCATTAAAGGAAATATACACTAGTTTTAAAAATAACACATATTTTTTCTCTAATTGATATCTCACTATATCTTGATTTAATAATTATTGGTTCCACTGATAAGATATAAGTTGTAGCATATATAAGCAAATACAAAAAAAGTGCAAGTCGATATGATTTGTTTTTCACAAAAAATATCATAGAACTTAATTATTCACAGGACAAAAATGAAATTAGATGAGTTGTCAATGCCAATAAAACAAACTAGATGAGAAATTAGTGTCATTTTTAAAAAAATAGGTGACTAGTTTATATTAATTAAATTAAACTTCTCATGTATATGTGTTTTTACTATTTGAAAACTCTGATCAAGCAACAACAATTAATAATTAGAGATTGTATCTCTAGATCTAGCAGCGGAAGTGTATTTACTTTTCGCAAAGATGAATAGAGATTCATTCATCCCAACAAGTGACATTAGAGATTGTTTCTCTTGATCCCAACAATTTCATATATTCATTTTAAGGGTGTTTACTCTAGTTTTAATAAATATATATAACTCTTCTGTGATTGATATTTCACTATTTTTGATTCAATCATTATTATTATCTCACCATGTATATAAGATGTAGTATATGTAAGCAATTAAAATTTAGAATATAACAAATAATAATGAGCATTCATTATGATTTTTTTTAAAAGTGTAAGTTTTTATGATATTTGTTTTACAAAAAATGTTGTATGAGCTTAATTATTCATAAGTAAAATGATATTAGATGGATTGTCCAGGTAAGTTTTGATACTAGAATAATTGTTTATATAAATAAAACAAACTATATGAGAGGTTGATGTAATTCCTTAAAAATATGTGAATAATTTATATTAATGAATTATGGATTGGCATCATATTAAGCACTTGATTAGTACTAGTCTCTAACTTTTAGTACATCACTAATGAATTATAGCAACGTAACACTAAGGTAACGTCCTTTCAGACAAGTTTATACATTAATCTAGAACTATCTTGAAGCTTTGAAACTACTTTATTGATTAGATTATGAAGAAATTAGGTCCCAAATAAATATTTTTTTTACCTCTTATGTCCCATCCTACCAAAGAAGTTGATAGGTTAAGTTAAGATAATTATAATCAGTGATAAGAGTGATAGAGATGGATTAAAATCAAAGGAGTGGTCCAAGCATATATAGGAGTACGTGTCACTCATCATTCTTTTGATTATTTGATCAAAATGTTTAAATGATTAAGATTAAAGTATATAAAAAATTTCATGAATTAAAAGATAACACTACAATTTTATTATAATTTCAGTAATTCAAATGATTACAACATTGTGCCATACATTGTCTATTTCTATCGTTTGTGTTAGTTATGAAATTTTAGTCGTACTCTGAGTTTAAACAATAAGATAAACTTTGACATTTCAATTTAGTATCATCTTTTTGTTGGATAGGATTTATGATTGTTGGACGTTTTATGGTACACAAAGGGTGCATTAAAATATGTCTGATATCGCTTAACTTTGACCATTCAATGTTGGTCGTAAGCTTTTAATTTCCATCTTTTCAATGCTTGAATTAGTTTAGTGTTAGGTTTGAACTCTCATATAAAGGGAATGATTTTCTTCTCAAACATGTTGAATCTCTGCTGGACCAGTTTTGGTAAGGTTTTAAAGAGACAATATTATAAGGCCTAATGTGTCGACCCTGGAGAAAGTAGTGGACCTCATTCTGTTACTTAGGGTTGGCCTCAGGAGTGGTCCATTATATGATCTTAGTATTCACCTACAAAGGGAGATCTCAAACGAAAAAGGCCTATTTTCATTAGGTTGGGCCTCCTTACCTGGATGACGGCGTTCACTTTTAGTTTTTTAATCATTTTTAAATTTAATTAAGTTAAAAATCAAGTTGTGTTGACTATAATTTTTTATTCTCCTTCCATTTTTTTCTAAGATATTTAATATTAATGGTCAAATAATAATAAATTAATCATTTGAAACAACTATATATTTATTTTTAGTAAGAAAACCTTAGATTTCATTATCCATTCAAAACAAAATTTATTAGACTAATAACATTATAAATCTATTAAGTAAAAAAATATTTACATAATATATATTAAAAATTTTAATACTAATAATAACAAAAAGTATAAGTTTACACTTTTATTCACTTTTATTTATGATACAAAATACACATATGTTATTATATACATGAATAAATCATGTGATAAAATATGAATAATATTAATTTAGGTGTTTTTGTTATTTATCACTAATTTTCATTTTTATTAATCTATTTTGTTTCTATAAGTACTTGTACAATTTCTTATGAAAATTATTATCTCTAAATATATTCTCATATATTTACTTATATAATTTTCACTATGTGAATTTTCAAAAGATTGACCAATCGCTTATTATTAAGAGGAATTTGTTCTGATTTAAAAAATATATATTTATCAAGAAAATAATTAAATATAAAATAAGAGTAAATAAAAATTTCTTCTAACAATGTGAGATATTCTCAATTGCTTACATAATTATCTTTTCTGTTTTGAATATTTATTAGCAAGAAAATCTAAATTTCCACTAACAACGTGAGATGTTCTCAATTTCTTATATAATTATTTATTTTGATATTTTGTTTTGAATTATTATTAGCATATGTGAAGATATAACAACTAATTATTTTTCGGTATAATTTTTATAAGAACTTATATAAATTATTATGAAAATTATTCTTTAAATATTGTTTCATATATTTACTTATATTATTTTCATTGAATGAATTTTTTAAAAGATTGACCAAGTAATTGATAATGATAAATATCCTCTCTCTCACCACCAAGTAATTGATAAAAAAATAGTTTAATATTGGAGTAAATCTAGAGTTAAAAATAAATAATGAGTAGGGTAGATAGCATATATATCTCTCTCTCTTCTTGATTCATTAGGTAAATAAAAAAATTAGTTAAATATTGAGGTAATGTGGAGTGATTGTATTTTGATAAGTAATTTTTTTAAACAATAATCTTATTTTTCAGGTTAAGTGAATTGATAGGTGAATACAAATCTAAGTAAATTAACATTAATTTAAATAGACAATTCTACATATTTTTAGATATTTTGTTTTACTTAGATAAACATATCTAACCATTTTTAAAATTTATTAATTATCTATTTGGTTATGATTTTTTTCCTTAATTAATGCTCATATTATTTATAAATAATTATACAATTATTTTCATTAATTATATCTAATTTCAATAATTAGATTTTAGAATGATATATATCCCTATAAGAAATTGTCAAAATAACAGTTTTCACACAACCCATTAGATTTTTATCAACATTTTAAATTCTTTGGATTTCTATCAATTTTATCTTTTTAAAAGTTATATCATTCTTTAATAGACGTATTTACCCCTATGATAAACCATTATTTTTTTCAGGTTTTAGATTAGTTTTTTTTTCCTTATAAAATGAAAGTCATTTATTTATTTTAAAATCAAATTTAAACGACATTAATTGATCCCATTTTTATTTTCAACTTTCAAACTTAATCATTAATTGATCTCGTATTTATTTTGAAGGTCATTTTTATGCTTTCATATTTTTTGAATATAATAGATTTCCCTTTTTTATTATATTTAAAGTATTATTTACTTTTGTTTCTATATTTATGGTTTGAATTATGAAATATTGGGAGTTACTTCCCTGTATTAAAAGTAACCATAATCTTCCTATCCATTTAATTAAGTGTTAGAATTTTTAGTTTTCTAATCAAGAAAATATTTCACTTTTCAGATGTTAGTAGACATTGGCTAAGAATATGTCATGTTATTATAGAATAACATTTATTCATGTTAAATGAATATTTACTTCATTAAAAAAAGGGTTAATATCATAGGATCATGTGCTTTGGCCCCAAATCAACTTACCTCCCTAAATTAATTTCATTTTTAATTGGTCGTTCAACTTTCTCCATCCATCAATTTACCCCATGACTGTTAAACACACGCACGGCCCGTGCTTATTTTTTTCTCCAATTTTATCAATTTCTTCAACCTCATAAGCTACTTATCTCACATGTTTTTCCACCAAAAAATCAGCCACAAATTACATTTCCCTCTTCATTGATCTATCAAAATTTTAACAAATTCTCCTCTAGTATCAGCAAAGGTTGGGGTTTAAAAAAAATAGTAACGATTCGGGATTAGAAAAAAAAGAGCAACATTTATTCATGGAGAAAAATAAATATGTTTGATAAAAAAATAGCAACGGATCAGATTTAAAATAAAATAAAACATTTATTCATGCAGGAGAAAAGTAAATATGATTGATAAAAAATAACAACGGTTCGAGTTTAGAAAAAAATAGCAACAGTTTGGATTTAGAAAAAATAGCAACGGATTGGGGTTAGAAAAAATAGCAGCGGCTCGGATTTAGAAAAAAATAGCAACATTTATTCATGAAAGAGAACAATAAGCATGCTTGATAAAAAATAGTAACGGTTCACATTTAGAAAAAATAGCAACGATTGAGGTTTAAGAAAAGTAACAACGGATTGAGTTTAAATAAAATAGTAATATTTATTCATGCTGGAGAAAATAAATATGATTGACAAAAAATAGCAATGGTTCGGGTTTAGAAAAATAGCAATGGTTCGGGTTTAGAAAAAATAGCAACATTTATTTATGGAGGAGAAATATAAATATGATTGATAAAAAATAGTAACGGTTTGGATTTAAAAAAAAAAACAACGGTTGGGGTTTAGAAAAATAGCAACGGTTATTCATGCTGGAGAAAAATAAATATGATTGATAAAAAATAGCAACGGTTTGAGTTTACAAAAATAGCAATGGTTTGGGTTTAGAAAAAATACTAACGGTTCAGGTTTAGAAAAAATATCAACATTTATTCATGAATGAGAAAAATAAATATGATTGATGAAAAATAGTAATGGTTCAGATTTAAAAAAACAGCAACAATTGCGGTTTAGAAAAAATAGCAATGATTTAAGTTCAGAAAAAATAACAATATTTATTCATGCTGGAGAAAATAAATATGATTGATAAAAAAATAGAAATGGTTGGGGTTTAGAAAAAATAACAATGGTTCGGGTTTAGAAAAAATAGTAACGGTACAGGTTTAGAAAAAATAATAACGGTACAGGTTTAGAAAAATAATAATATTTATTCATGAGGGAGAAAAATAAATATTATTAATAAAACTGAAACCGAACATGCATGAGACTATACCCAAACCGTTGCGGAAACTAGATGGGAATTTGTCAAAATTGTGACAAATTTGTAAGGGAGAGATGAAATTTGTCGCTGATTTTTAAATGAAAAACATGGGAGATGAGTAACTTATAAGATTGAAAAAATTAGTGAAATTGGAGAAAAAATAGGCATGTGCCGTGTATATGATTATTTAACAGTCATTGGGTAAATTGATGGATGTAGAAAGTTAGATGACCAATTAGAAAGAAAAATTAGTTAAGGGGGTAAGTTGATTTTGAGACAAAGCTATGATATTAACCCTTAAAAAATATAATTAATGTAAGTACTCATTGACACCGAGAAACTATATTATTAATACACAAAGACTTTGTATTCATGTTAATACATAATTGCACGTAAATAATTTTATGTATTTAAGAAACGTACAATTACTATAAAAATACGTTGATACTGAAACTAAGCCACATTAATTACTTATACTTAACTATTTACATGTACATACAATTGGATGGCATATTTTTGCTTGATTGGCCATTTTATGATTCGTCACGTGTTCGCTGAAGAGAAACAGAACAAGAAGAGAAATGAAGAAGCAAGAAGCAAGAAGATACAGAGAGACCAAGAAGAGATAGTCGAAGGAAGAGAGAAAGAAGAAGAAGAAATACTATTATTATTGATTAATTAAAAAGATTAAACAAAGGTCTAATATATAGACCTTAGGATAATATTCAACTGCTATAAACAATAACAGCCACTAAAACTGACTACCTACCTTTACTAAAATACCATTTATCTTTATCCACACTTCAAGCACTACACTTACTGTTACCTAAGCTATTACATTGAACATGACTTAAACCAATATTCTTCACATCCCCTCAAACTAATGCCACGAATGAAATGCATCAGTTTGTTCTTTAGGAACTTAAGATTTTTCTTGACAACTCTTTCTCTGACAAAATGAAAATCAATTTCAACATGTTTAATTCTAACATGAAAACTAGGGTTGGAAACAAGAGTAGTAACATAAAGTATTGTCACAGAATAAGATAGGAGGAGAAGATAAAAAGAAATGCAAATCACAAAGAAGCTGTCTTATCCAACTTAGTTCAGCAACAGTGTTAGCTAGGGACTTATATTCAACCTCCGTAGAAGACCTAGCCACAGTAGATTACTTTTTAGCACACTAAGAGATAGGATTATGACCTAAAAAGATAATAAACCAGTTGTGGACCGTTTGTCAGAAAGATCCCCAGTCCAGTCAGCATCACTAAAGGCCTCAAGATGGAGAGAACTAGGTTTAAACAAGACACCATGATTCACAATTCCAACATTATATCTTAGAAATCTCTTAACAATAGGGAAATGAGCAGAAGTGGGAGAATGCATAAATTCACAACACACGGTTGACAACTAAACTAATGTCAAGCCTCGAAAAGGTTAAATATTGCAGAGCACCAACAATCCTTCTATGTTAAGTTACATTCGAAAAAGGAGACCCAACATGTTTATATAAAAGGGATTGGTTAGAACAAGGAGAGTTACAAGTCTTAGCATCAATTATACCAGTTTTCAAAAGGTCATTAGCATACTTATACTGATTAATAAAGATACCAATTGAAGATCTAGAGATTTCAAGGCCTAAAAAATATTTGAGACTACCAAGATCAATCATATCAAAAGATAATTGCAAAGTATGAACAAGATTATTCATATAGTCATTATCAGTTCCAGTAAGAATAATACCATCAACATAAAGAAAGAGATATGTGAGAGACTTAGTTTCAGCTTTAACAAACAAAGAGGAATCAACCTAAGAAGCAATAAAATCAAGAGTAAGGAGATGAGAAGTGAACCTGTCAAACCAGGCTTTAAGAGCCTACTTTATGTAACCTGCACACATAATTAGGAAAGACACAACTAACAAAGCTTGGAGGCCAGTTTTAGTGAGAAGAAAGAGAGAGAATTATTCTAAGTGTGGGCTTTTTAAAGACATAACTAAAGGTTTCAGTATAATCCAATCTTTCTTCTTGATGAAGCTCTTTGGCAGCAAGTCTGGCCTTGTGCCTGGAAACAGTTCCATCAGGGTTATACTTGATTTTGTAAACCCATTTACTTCCAACTAAGTTCTTATTTCTAGGTAAAGGGACTGAAGACCAAACTTGATCTTGCAAGGTTATATACTCTTCTTGCATGGCATTAATCCATTCAGGGAGTTAAGATACACAATTAAAAGATGCAAGCTCAACATACTTAGATATATGAGAGGCAGCCAAAGCGTTTCTCTTAAAGATACCATATTTAGATCTGGCTTGCATGTGATGCTTGTTTAATTGAGAGGATTCATTAATGGTTGAGTCAGATGATGCATGAGACATAACAGGTTCAATGTCAATAGTCAAGTTATTAGATATATCAAGATATATATTAGAACTAACAGGCAGCATATGAGAACCATCAGAGTGCATACTACATGGATCAGAAGAATCAGGTACATCAAAACGGTGCTTAACTAATTCAGAGAAAACATTATTGTTTCTATCAATTTGGTTCCTTGAGTAGGAGAAGCAATAACAACCTTAGTAGTAGACTTACCAATAAATGTTTCATAAGGAAAAAAAGGTTATCATCGAATATAATATGTCTGGATGTATATGACCAAACAGGATCATAACAAATATAACTTTTAAAGCCTAATGCATAACCAAGAATGATACATTGAACAGTTTTGGTTGAAGTTTGTGTGAAGTGTAAGGCTTTTGGTTGAAGTTCATTTTTACTTAAACCTCTGTACAGGACCTATCCTATGGACTTGTCCTAAATCGGGAAATAAGATGCATCAAAGAGAAAAACACAATTATTGTCCTTACATCATTTGTACACAGAAAGTAAATTGACAGAAAGATCAGGCACACAGAACAATTTAGATAAAGTAAAAGAGTGTGAGGAGGTGGGTAAGATACATGATCCAATATGACTAATGGGTTATTTTTTACCATTTCCAATGGTAACATTGTCCTCTCCATTATCAAAAAGCCATATCTGAGGTTCTTGATTTGAAGATTAAGAAGCCATTGTAGCCATGGCTGTGAGGGTGGATGGAGGATTCTTCCCTTGATAGAAAAAATTCATCATATGAAAGCAATCGACTGTAGAGTGCCCTGGTTTCTAGTAGACTTGACATTGAATCTTTCCACCCTGAAGGGTTTCAGAATTGAAGCTAACACCGTTCTTCGACTGAGTTGGTGCATTGTTGAAAGGGCATCTTCCCTTCCTAGAATTAAACCTTGAGCTATTGAACTTTCCCTCTCTAAAAGGTCTAAACCCTCTTCCTTTGTTGCCTCCACAGTTGAAGTTAGAGTTTTGGGTAACCATCAGAGTCGTGTTCTGAACCAAATTTTCATGTTGCTTATGCTGTGAATCTAAGATTTTTTCCACTGATTTGAGCAAAACATGGAGTTCTTCTAGACCTATTGACTCAACCCTAGTTCTAATCGAAGTTCTATAACACTATACTCATTGGGTAGACCATTCAAGGTGAAGATCAAAATGTCTTCATCTTTAAGAACAACTGAAACAACGACTAATTTATCCTTCATCTCCTTGATTCTTTGTATATAAGAAATTGATATTTTCATTGGTCTTCTTGGACAGTGTCTGAATAGCAGTTTTTAGTTGTAAAATATTGGATGTAGATATGGATGAATACCTAATTAGAAAATCCTAAATCCTAAAATTAGGAATTCCAAATTCCTAAATTTAGGAAACCCTAATTCCTAATTTTAGGAATTATGAATCCAGTGGGGAATTTTTTGTCTAATTGAACAATAGTCTAAGTTTACAATTAAGGGGCTTTCTGATCAAATTGTATACTGATTGAGGCTGTTTGAATTACAGTAATGGCTCCATATCCATTTTTAATTCATGTGCATCATAATGGGCTATTTGAATTGTCGACTCCTACAAGATACTTAGGAGGTAAAATCTCTATTTTGTATGATTGTGACTCGAATACGATGAGTCTGCTAGAACTAAATGATATGTTTGACTATTTTGGTGCTTATGAATATAGTACCATGTATTATGTAAAGACTGAGGAGGATATGGATTCTAGTTTAATAGAGATAAGGACAGATAGAGATGTAATGCAAATGTGTAGGGTGGTTCATCTGCGAGACTTATACATGTTTATGTTGCACATTCACCTGAGTCTTTGAATGCCAGTAATTTGATTGCTGATAATTTGAATGTTGATGATGATGAGTGATAGTGATTGGTGTGAGGGGAGTAAGAGTGTAGGCAGTGACAATGAATCTAGTGGGGGCAGTGATAGTGATGCAAGTGTTATGAATATTGACTTAGAGGATGTTGTAGACAGTGATTATGAGATTAGTAACAATAAATTTGATGTTGGAGGGTTTCAGCCACAAGTGGAGCTTGATTATGAGGAGTTAAATTCTCCTCGCAATTCTGATGAGGAGAATTTTGAAGTATTCTCATAATTCATGCGCAATGTTGTTTTAAATTAGGCATGGAGTTTAAAGACAGAACTGAGTTAGAGATGTTGTTAAGGCCTATAGTAGACAAGGTGAGTATGATTTGAAGTTTATAAAAAATAAGGCACGTAGATTATTGGTCAAGTGTACTGGCGATGACTGTCTGTGAATATTATATGCATCATTGATGCAACAAGACAATAGCATGCAGGTAAAGTCTTTTAATTCATAGCATAGGTGTGGTAGATTAGTTCTATCACAAAGATACTATGTTGCCACTTATTCTGATTTTATACATCCATACTAAAGTCACCAATGATGAAAATATGGTGTAGCCTCCAAAATTCAAAATGCCACCTAAGATGCCAAAGAAACAAAGAAAAAGAGACAGTGATGAGCCAACAAATCCAATGGTGTTGAAGAGAAGGAATGAGGTATTAAGCTGTAGCAAGTGGTCACACATTTGAACATAATAAGAGGACATGTAAAAGGGGCTCCAGTTGCTGCAAAGAAAAATGTTGGCCTAAGAATGAATAACACTACTATAGGAACCAATATGCGTGCAAAGATATTCATCAGATTTCGAGTAAGCTTCTACTTTACATGTAATATGTTTTTTTCATGTTCAATATATGTTTGATTTACACTTTGATTTATATTTTAGATTGCTCTGAAGTAAGCATTGTTGCTGGAACTCAAGCAAGCAGTTCTGTTACTACTACTAAAGTTAAACAACCACTCAAGCAAGCAACTCTGGAAGAAGACAAGCAGTGCTCAAGGAAGGGGAAGAGATGTTGCTGCTATGAAAGGTCAAGGAAAATGTATAGGTGATGCTGTTGGAAGTGAAGCAAGATGAAGAAATTTGTGATTCTATTTTATGCTATTGTAAAATGTTTTTGTGCATTCTGTAAACTGATGTTAATATGTTCTGGATACTATTTTTTGTGTGGGATTTAAGGGATGTTAATAGGTTATGCGTGCTGTTTTTTGTTATGGATTAGGGGTTGTTAATATGGGTGCTGGATTAGTTGTTTTGTGCATTCTATTTTGGGATGTTAATAGGTGTTGGAATATTTTGTGCTGCATTCTATTTTGAGATGTTAATAGGCGGTGTGATGTTTTAGGCATTCTGTTTTGGGATGTTATAGGTGCTAGATTAGTTGGTGAATTTTAATATGTAATTTCAATGACAATTTGAGTATATTGCAATGAAAGCTTCCATTAACATTTTGATGAAATTTGAGTATATTGATGTTCATAGGTGTTGAATTAGGTACAAAATAATGTGGTATCCCACAAAAGTAAGCAGGAACTCCCACAACACTACACAACACCGAATTTTGAGACAAATCCCGTGTATAAATATGAAAATTACATAACAAAATCCTATTAATCTCAAGAAAATTACATAACAAAAGTAGCCATCAATCTCAAGAAAATTACGTAACAAAAGTACCTATTAGTCTCAAGAAAATTATATAACAAAATCCCATGTAAACACAATTGCATAAATACAACAACATAAACGGTCAATGCTACAACATCAAAATATGAGATTCAAATTGTCATGAACACAATTAGATAAACAGATAAACTTTAGCCTAATTTACATAAATCACCACTAACATCTTCTTTGGGGCATCCTAATAATAACATACACACAATTACAAATCATGGTAATAGTAGAAACAACCACATCCTCTTCATTTCCTCATGATATTGGTCATTCTTTTGCTCGAACAATTTCAAAATTTTTCTTTAAAAGTTTAATCTTTTAATTTGAATTTGGTAAATCATCTTCACACCAAGAAAAATATCCACAACCTATATCATCCCCACCCTAACAGTAAAACAATATTGGATAGATATTCCAAATATTCATCAAAATTCATAAAATATTATAGTAGCATAGACTCACCAAGTATGCATAACAACTAAAAATTCCCTCCCTGGGTTTGCTTGTGCTCACGATGTCCTGATCTAAGCACCAACTCCACAATAACATAGTGGTGGTCGTCGGCATTCATGTGAAACGGGTGTCGTTGAGGTTGAATAGCCATAGAAGAGAGAAAGGGGGGAGAAGGAAGAAAACCTAGAGATTTTTCTTACGAACTGGTGAGAAGAAGATTGAGGGAAGAAGGCATAAAAATCTAATTAATCGCGGACTAGGGGAGGAAGAAAATGGGGGAAGAAGGACCCAACCCTAATCGTGGCCTTCACGGAGATGGGGGAGAAGTATCTCAAAATGCAAGGGGTTGTTGTACTCGAAAGGCTACAACAATGGTTGTACTCGAAAGGCTGTGAAGAGGGAGAGGGAAGAAGGAAGAATAAGGGAAAAAATAGGGGGTAATTTGGGTAAGGGTTAAAACCACGTGACTGCTCAAATAATAAAACTGTTAATGTGGCGTTAAATAATTTACCACGATACGTATTATCACGTAGGATACTGTGACGGTCCATTAATTGTTTTAAGCAGAGTATCTACGGAAGGGTAAGCGTGGGACAACAATGTAACCGTAAAGTTAACTCTGCTACTTTTTTAAGTGGTGAGTTGAAAATGAAAACTAACCCAAACTACAGAAGATAAAACTGTAATTTATCCTTTCTTTTAACATAATTATGTCCGTTTTCAACATTTTAATTCCATCCACAATATCTTTGTTGCTTGTGCAAACATAAAACTGACTGCAATTTTTAATGATAGGCTTCATTCAAGTAATGTAGGAAGTTGTATCCCCAACCCAAAAGGTGAGCTCAGATGGTCAAGCGGCTTGTTTTCCTTGGCAACGACCAAGCTTTATAGACGTGACAATTTAATATCTCATACTCTTTAGACTTCTAATTCTGAATGGTCTTGAGCTTGACCCCAAAACATAAGTACTGTTAGAGATATTTGACAAGGGGTATGATAGATGCATGTCCCTTACTGAGTATCAAGGCCAATCGTTCCTTCTACTTGTTTCTCTATAAAAAAACAAAAAGAGTAAACAGAAGTGATCTATGCAGTTCTTCAGTGATGGAAAGAGATTTTATTTGATGAGATAGAAATTCTCTTGATTAAACCGAGTTGGTAGCCCTTTATGTAATGATATAATGTAGATTTATTTTCATTAAAGAATCAATCTTATTAATCTAAAAATAAAAAAGCAATCATATTTAGGCAATGTAATATCTGGATTACAATTTTATTGATAATTTAAAGGGTCCACGTCTCTAGAGTGAATAATGTTTTGATTTATATTGTTGTCAGCATTAGTACAACAATGGTATAGTGACTACTATTATTAGGTTTTCGCAAAATTATAAACTTCATTGAAATTGAGGTCGGCAGTCTAGACCGTGACCATCTATGTATATCTGCATCATTTAATAGTATTATAGATCGTTTGGTTCGCACAATCTAAAATGATTATCGTAATTCAATTACTGATAATTTAATTAGGTGAAAAATATGATTGACATGTTTGGTTGTGCACGGTAATCTATCAAATGATGGATGATAATTTATGATTGCTATTCTTATGGACATTCTCCAACGATCAATGACACAACACCACGTGGCACGCCATGACAGAGGTCTCTACACTAGCAGAAAAGGAATCGAATGCATGAGCCTCCAAGGAAAGAAAAGTGACATGACCAGGTCAGTCTCAAGATAACTCGGGCAACACCAACCAGCTAAGCTAAGAGCAAGTGAAGAGGATATGACACATTTGAGATGAGCACCAGTTAGGTTTAATCACCATGATGAAGCGTCGAGTCAACCCCCAAGCAGTCTCATTAGTCACGTCCGGTATGACTAGGGGCATATCAACATTAAATGCACACTTTTTATGTCAGCTTGGAGGGACAAAGTCATTAAAGGCCGCCCCCAAATCGTCAAATCAAGGAAATGTTGTCACTTCACCCAGGCTTCTTCGACATGCATATCTCCAAAGCTTCAGGTATAAATACTCTATCTATAACAGTGCAAGGTGAGCAACTCTTCCCTAAGAAAAACTCTGTCAAAATCACTCTAAGATACTGACTTAAGCATCATATGCTCTTAGGTGAAGAAATCACCCCCCCCAGGTTCTCTTCGTCTTGAGGGTTATTTGTCTGTGTTTTGCAGATTCCTAGGTTGAGAGAGTTTACGTGAATGAAAGAGATTGCATAAAGCTTCACGACTAAACTTTTTGGTACAAACAAGTATGTTTGGTATAGGTTAAATTTTATTGTCATTTGTGTAGGTAACAAGCAGTTACTTAAATATCCTTTTAGTTATATATTATCTAAAAAAATATTTTGACGTGCAATTTTAAAATTAATTTTATTGATATTTAAATAAATTAATAATGTTGGACTAAATTTAAAAAAAAAAATGAGTTAAATTAATAAAATAAGAGATATAATAAAAAATTATTTTCACGTGAATTTTTAACATTAATTTTTTAATTATTTTTTATTAATATAATGCTAAACTAACCTTTAATAAAGTTATTTTAATCAAATTAATATGGGAGAAAGTCAGAGAACGAAATAGTTTTTGTTTTATTTCATATGAGAGTAAGAAAGTAGTTTTGTTTGATATTAGAATTACAATTGCATTGTAAATTAGGATTGCTTTCATTTTCTATTGCAATTTAATTACCTCAAAAAATTATAAATTAGGATTGCATGTAAATTAGAATTACATCAGATTACTTCAAACAAATATGTTAATTCAATTACAATAAGATTACAAATGAGGATAGCATGAAATAAACGAAGCCTACACGTTTTTTGTTAAGAACAAGACCTATGAGTCGAGTATCGAAAACTTTCATAATATATTTAGTGATAATTAGATATATAGTAATATTATAAGGCATAATTAAATTTGTGTCAAGGATTTTACAAGATTAGTTTTTGTCAGATTTTAAAAATATTCAAATTCTGTAAATCTAGCCAACTGTAAATACTTTCAAAAATTTTTAAAATCAACAAAATAGGTAAGTTTCAATTAATAAATTCAGAAAACAAGGATTCCCAAAAAGGGATTTACGTTTCATTCATTAAATTAAAAAAAAAATCATCATCTCTTTCTTAAATTGAATCAATTTTGAACTTCTAAAATCTTTTCTCTCCCCCCTAAAAAATTCAAATTTTGCACTCCCAAAATCCTCTCTCTCACATATGATTATATTAAATTACTAGAACAACCAAAATCCTATCTTCTCGTAATAGTACTTTATCTAAAGAATTTACGCATCCATATAAACTGCTTCTATTCAATTTTCATTACGGTTAATAAATATTATAGCTGAATATTGGAATTTTCTTTTGAAAAAAATCTGAGAAATAAAGTTTGATGAATAAAATTATGTCATTTACATGCATATTTTACATATACATGATTAATGCATAAATTAGATTTGATTTACATCTAACATGTTTTTACATATCATTTTATTGTCCATTACTATACGTATTAACATAAATAATTCGTATATCAAACATAAAAATATTATTTCTAATTAAAAATTCTATTCCATATTATTTTGGGAGTCTAACTAATATGCATTATGGCATGGCATGTATCCTGTAGGCTTCCATGTTAGCCCTTCGTGCTCACCCTGCTCCGCAACCTTTGGCTTGGACACTGAAGTGTTGGTGCGTTGAGCAGCTAGATGGACGTGTGAGAAAGTGGCAATGTTGAGGTTCTTCAAATGCGCTATATACTCATTCACCATTTCGCATATGCACATTTTCACCAAATCTTCCTCCTTCCATTCTTCCTGGCAATCCAATGCTTTGTCCTTGAACCGTTTGATGTAAGTCATCAGGTCCTCATCTTAGTGAAACATTAAGGATGTTGGCAAATGTTAATAATATTTGTTTAAGTCATGTTCAACGTAATAGCTTAAGTAAACGATACGTGTAGTGCTTTTAAGTGTTGATAGAGATAACTGATATTTTAGTAAAGGTAGGTAGTTAGTTTTGGTGGCTGTTATTGTTTATAGCCGTTGAATATTATCCTAAGGTATATATATTAGACATTTGTTTATTCTTTTTAATTAATCAATAATAATAGTCTTTCTTCTTCTTCTTTCTCTCTTCCTTGACTATCTCTTCTTCTCTCTACATCTTCTTACTTCTTGCTTCTTCATTTCTCTTCTTGTTTTTCTTTTCTTCATGGCATCAAAGTCATAAGAGACCTACGTCCAAATGGCCGATGATTCCACCGTAACCTCTCAATTTGCCTCTAAGATTCAAACTCCCCCTCATAACCCTACTTCAGCTTCTGTCACGAATGGGGTAGACTCCCAACTTCACACTTCCATGTTTATTCTCTCAAACATCTGTAATCTAGTCTCCACCAGACTAGATTCCTCAAATTTTATTTTGTGGAAGTACGAGATTTCTTGGATTCTAAAAGCCCACTCTATATTTGGGTATATAGATGGCTTTATATCCTATCCCGATTAGTTTCTTGTAGATGAAAAAGGCCAGACTACCTCTATTGTAAATCCAAGATTCAGTCTTTGGGTAGCTCAAGATCAAGCTCTCATATAATAAATTCCACGCTCTCTCCAATGGCGCTCTCCTATGTCATCGATTGTAGTACATCGCAATTAGGATTTTATTATTTTAGCAATTAGGGTTCCAGTGGGAAACTAGAGTTCCTAAATTATGAAACCCTAAATCCCTATAGGAACCGTAATTCCTAAAATAGGAAATCCTAATACTTAAAATTAGGAATTAAGGTTTGATAATTTAGGAATTAGGGTTCCTAAGGGGAATTAGGGTTTTCTAATTTAGGAATCCTAATTTCTATTTGAAGAACAGAACAAAATAATAACTCGATCACACCCAAAAGAACAATAACTCGAAGAAAACAAACTCAAAGAACATAATAGAACATAATAGAACAAACTCGAAGAACATAAAACATACCTCCTCGAAACAAAGACAACCTCCTCAAACCTCCAACCTCCTACAATCATTCACAAAGAAGAACAATAACTCGAGCATACCCAAAAGAATAATAACTCGAGCATACCCAAAAGAAGAATAACTCGAGCATAATAATTGCGAAGAGGAGAGTGATTTTTCGCAAACCTTAGTCGCCTAATTTGGGGAGAGTGATTTTTCGAAGACGTGAAAAATCGAAAAGTAATTTGGGTAAGGGTTAAACCTACGTGGCTACTCGGGTAATAAAATGTCTGATGTGACATTAAATAATTTGTCACGTGCGGTAGCCATGACGGTCTGTTAATTTTTTTAAGCGAAGCACCTACGGAAGAGCAAACGTACATCAACAATATAACTGTAGGGTCTACTCTACTACTTTTAAAGTAGAGGGTTGAAAATAAAAACTACCTTAAACTGCAAAGGTAAAAAATGTAGTTTACCCTAAAAGAAATTAAGTCCAGCTAGAAAATGCAAAGCAATCGACCCATGGCCATGCATTAAAGCCTAAGATCTGAAAATGACTGGCTTTTTTTTTACAGCTAACTTGCTTTTGTTAAGGGGTGATTTCTCTTTTTTACAACTAAATTGATGATATAAAAGAGAGTGCATTTAATGTCGATATGCCTCCAATCATGCTGGACGTGGTTGATGCGACCACTTGGGGGCTGACTCAACGCTTCATCATGACGATTGACCCTGATTGTTGCTCATCTCAAATAGGAAGATGTCATGTGGAACGCTACTTTTAGCGAATATGATAGTGCCTAGCATAGGGCTAGTGTATGCAAAAATTTTGTTATTAGAAAAATTGAACAACGAAAATTGATTGACAAATATAAATTTTGTATTGATAATTTGAATGAGTACAATCTTTATTTATGAATTCTTTACAAAAGAATAATCCTCTGATTCTTCTCCTATATTGAACTTCAATTCGAGGCTTGATAGTGAATTTCTCGGATTGAAGGTTGAGTCTTCTACGCTTGTGATAGTAAAAGACTTGGATGAGTTCTTCTTGAATCTCTAGGCTTCGAGCTAGCTTACAGATCAATCGAACTCGTTGTGTAACTTGAACGTCTTGAACTTAAAATGAAACTTTGTAGAATACTTGAAATTCTTCTTTCTGGACTCTAGAGTTTCTTCAAGTCTTCTAAGAGATTTTGTGTCTTTGAAAAACTTCTGCCCTTGTTAAATGAGACTCCCACCTATTTATAGAGATTTTGAGAAAGGTCGTGACACATGACTGGATTTTACTAGTTATTTAAGATTACACATGTCACCATTTTATTTGATGTGTTGTGTCATTGAGACATGTGACATTTTCTCATTTGTCATAAATCAAAGCTTTGTTAAATTGCTTCTTGAAACTTGACATAATTTAACTGATTTTTAAAGATGACACGTGCTAATTTTATAATCTTATCTTCTTCTTTCTTTTTCTTCACCAATTTACATATAAGAAAATTTGGGATAAGCATCAATTTTGAATTTAGAATCAACAACATATCCATGAGAAAGCAATTGTATAGAAGAAGATAAAGATTCAATCAAGTAGATCTTAGGATTTACTAAAATCCTGGAGATGGGTGATTTTGAATTGTATAGTTTGGAGAGAGAGAGAGAGAGAGAGAGAGAGAGAGAGAGAGAGAGTAGAAAATAGAGAAGTTTGATACTTGATAAACATCTATGAGTTATATGATAAGGTTGATAGGATAATCTCTTTAAATTTTAAACGAATTTCCCTCATTTTGGTGCATCACCTGTGGCTCCTAATTCACATATTGAAATCCTATAAATAAGCTTCGGTGTAGAAGAAACTGAATAAGGCCTTTTTTTTATTCATGCTTAATTCTTCTTGCCAAATTGCTCTACTTTTTAGGTACTGATAACCAACACTTGCACAACTGTTCAATTTGAAGTTCATATATGCTGTCTTCTTCTCCTTTTCCTACGTATACTCCTCTTTGTGCATGAATAGAACCACTCTGCCAACAATTCCACCAATTTTTTGGGATTCTCGTTATTAACTTCATATGTGAAAAGTTTTGCTTGGCTCTTTTTTAATTCTCTTCCATCATTTTCTATGAACAGGACACGCATGTGATCTTCATCTTCAGTATCCCTGCCTCATGTTTATTTTCTCTTACTGCGTCATTTAAGAGACATTAAAGTTTCCTTCATCTTCCGTTATGCTCATGTTTATTGCTTTTTCTTCACTTTTTCGAATTGTTGGTTTTAAAAAAAAAAACAAGTTGGCTTTCATTTATCATAAGCTTCGCTTGATTGATGCTTTTCTTCTCTCTGAACACGTTAATGTGGTGTCAACTTCATTGCTTTTTTTACTGATCTGCCTTGCATATAGTCTTTCATTAACTCCATGTTGGTAATTGACCCATATTTTATAGGTTTAATCAAAGAGACACTAGGGATCTTCGATCAGATATGCTTCCTTGAGAGTGGAGATCAAAATTCAACTTGACGTTAAAGGTGATTCTTTCTCCCCTCTATTTTTTATTCATTGTTTTCATACATCTTATTCACTATTATCTGTGCTTTATGTAAGTAAATCATATATGTCAAACTACTACAATATTGTTTGAATGTCATCGTTCCAAAGTGGTGATGGCTCCCATCTTTAGCTATGTTTCATCTTTCCTTGCAATGGCATTTCTCCAAAGTACGAGAGTTTTATCAAGACTTTGGTGACGACACCTTTTCTCGCAGTGGCGTTCCCTTAGAGTGCGAGGGTTTCCTTCGCCGACTTTGGTGATGACACCTTTTTTCCACAGTGGCGTTCCCTTAGAGTGCGAGGGTTTTCTTCGCCGACTTTGGTGATGACACATTTTTCTGCAACATCGTTCCCCTAGAGTGCAAGGGTTTCCTTCACCGACTTTGGTGATGACACCTTTTTCTGCAGCGGCGTTCCCCAGAGTGTGAGGGTTTCCTTCACCAACTTTGGTGACGACACCTTTCTCCGTTCCCCCAGAATGCAAGGGTTTCCTTCGCCGACTTTTATGATGACACCTTTTTTCGCAGTGGCGTTCCCCCAGAGTGCGAGAGTTTCCTTCACCGACTTTGGTGATGACACCTTTCTCCGCAGCTGCGTTCCCTCAGAGTGCGAGGGTTTCCTTCATCGACTTTAGAGATGACACATTTTTCCCTAGTGGTGTTCCCCTAGAGTGTGAGGGTTTCTTTTACCGACTTTGGTGACGACACCTTTTTCCACAGTGTCATTCCCCAGAGTGCAAGGGTTTCCTTTGCCGACTTTGGTGATGAAACATTTTCCCGTAGAGCGTTCCCCCAGAGTTTGAGGTTTTACTTCGCTGAATTTGGTGGCAACACCTTTTTCCGTAGTGGAGTTCCCCTAGAGTGCGAGGGTTCTTTCGTCGACTTTGGTGATGACACCTTTTTCCGCAGTGGCGTTTCCCCAGAGTGTTTGGGTTTCCTTTTCTGACTTTGGTAATGGCACCTTTTTCCACAGTGGCTTTCCCCCAGAGTGCGAGGGTTTCTTTTGCCGACTTTCGTGATGACACCTTTTTCCGCAGTACCGTTCCCCCAGAGTGCGGGGGTTTCCTTTGCCGACTTTGGTGACGACACCTTTCCTTGCACTACCATTCCCGAGCACATGAGATTTCTTAGAGCTTTGTTGATGACCATATTACGTCCTTTCAATGACGAAGTGAAATTTCAGAGCTCATGAGATTTTTAGAAAGCTTTTGAAGTGTCTATCTTTATTCATTTCTTTTATTCTATTCTTTTATCCTTACATTTGTTACTTGATCTTTATAATACATTGCCTTTATTTTGTTGGACTCAATACAATGTGCGAAAAATTTGACCATGTGTCACATTGGTGATTTGTTTTTTTGAATTGGACCAATGAGGTTTGCTCTTAGGCTACCTACGTACCCTTGTAGAAAGAGGATCAAGTCAGACCATAGTTCGTTGAGGTTTTTTTAACTGAACTAAAGAGATTTGCTCATAGGCTGTCTACGTACCCTTCTAGAAAAGGGATCAAGTCAGACCGTAGTTCATTTTTTTTCTTCTAGTATCATTAAAAGTCTGAGCTCATATAGGAAATCATCTTAAATAACCAGTAAAATTCAGCCACGTGTCACTAAACCTCTCTCAAAATCTCTATAAATAGGTGGGAATGTCATTTCATAAGGGCATAAGTTTTTCAGAGACACAAAGTTTTATTTCAAGTTTAAGACATTCAAGCTACACAACGAGTTTGATTGATCTATAAACTAGCTCGAAGCCTAAAGATTCAAGAAGAACTCATCCAAGTCTTTTACCATCACAAGCGTAGAAGATTCAACCTTCAATATGAGAAATTCGCTATCAAACCTCGACTTGAAGTTCAATATAAGAGAAGAATAAAAGGATTATTCTTTTGTAAAGAATTCATAAACAGAGATTGTACTCATTCAAATTTTCAATACAAAAATTATATTTGTCAATCAATTTTCGTTGTTCGATTTTTGTAATAATGAAGTTTGTGCATACAAATTTCTGGCACGCCCGGTGGAACATCTCTGCCTTTCATCTCTTTCTCCTTTCAAGTTTAAAGTTCCAAGTTTCTTACCATCATCAAGTTCAATGGCTTCAAAGAAACATTCTCAAATCACCAACTTTATTGATGTTAAATATTCGATTCCTGTTGTTGATCAAACTGTGATCACAAACAATACCAACCAGATGATAAATGCAATGAAAGACTTATTTAGTGGCCTGATGAATCGTTGTCGCTTGAGAATTGTTGGTCTTCAAATTAATCAGCAATCTTGCTCTCCATATCACAAGCCAAAAAGACAACCAATTATCTCTTTGAATTTACTTGTGGAAAGAGTAACATTGCTCATGTGAAAGTCTTGAAAATTGGGGAAACCCCATCATACTATGCTGGTTCGAAGACTATGTCTGTCATTATGGCTGATGCAACTACTATTGAAAAAAAGGTCGCTGAGATGGAGCGAAAGATCTCTACTTTAACAAATGTGGTCGAGGATAAAGATGTGCAGATTGCTTCTTTCATGAATAAGTTAGAAGTCGAAGGTGAAACAAGTGGAACTCTGTCACATCCTCCAGGTTTTTCCAGTACTAAGCTTGCTAAAAATAAAGGTAAAGAAAAGTGTGCACAAGGATTTCATCAGACTTATGAATCTACCACAATTGCTTCACTATCTATTCAAAAATTTCAAGACATGATAATGAAGAGCATTCGAGCTCAGTATGACGGTACGTCTCAGAACTCCCTCTCATATTCGAAACCTTACATGACAAGAATCGATAGCTTGAGGGTTCCAAATGGATACCAACCTCCCAAGTTTCAATAATTCGATGGAAAAGGAAGCCTAAAATAGCACATTGCCCATTTCATTCAAACCTGTGAGAACGTCGGCACATGTGGGATCTTCTTGTAAAGCATTTTATTCGTACATTGAAGGGAAATGCTTTTGACTGGTACACTGGTTTAGAACCAGAGTCAATTGACAGTTGGGAACAACTCGAAAGGGATTTTCTCAATTGCTTCTATATCACTCGTCGCACTGTTAGCATGATGGAACTTACAAACACCAAGTAGCAAAAAGATGAACTTGTAGTCTATTACATTAACCGGTGGCATTCTCTAAGTCTTGATTGTAAGGATCGTCTATATGAATTTTTTACAGTTGAGATATGTATTCAAGGAATGAATTGGGGACTTCTTTACATTCTTCAAGGGATAAAGCCTCACACATTTGAAGAGCTCGCCACTCGTGCTCACGATATGGAATTAAGTATTGCTAGCATAGTAATCAAGAAATGTTTGTTCCAGCCAACAAGGTAGAAAAATCTCATAAGGCATCGACTAAAGATTCAATGGTTTGCAATATTGCACCGTTGAAGATCTTGGGAAAGCCCAAAAAAGATAAAGAGGTTGAGAGTCGTGAAGGAAGAGAAAGACATCGATTAACTTTGAAGGAGAGGGCAGAGAGAACATACCATTTTCCAGACTCTCACGTGGGAGATATGCTTGAACAACTCTTGCAGCAAAAATTGATTGAATTGCTAGAGTGTAAACGACCTATAGAGATGGGGAAAATAAACAATCCTAATTATTGCAAGTATCATCGTGTGATTAGTCATCTAACTAAAAAATGCTTTTTTTAAAGAACTCATTCTGAATCTCACAAAAGAGAGGAAAATTGAATTGGAGATCGATGATGTAGCTCAGTCTAACCATGTTACGATCGTCAATGGAGAAAGCCATGTTCAATCGTCACTTGGTCTTCGAATGACAAATGTAGAGCTAGTCCAATTTGGATGCTTTGAACCAGTGGCTATTCAACTCCCTTCAAAATTTGAGGAAAAAGAGAATAATAGATGTTATGTGAAGAGTGATGAAGAAAATGAAGGACGGACCATTGTAACTCGTCGAAAGTGTAAGAAGAATCAAGCTTCACCAACCAGACACTTTCATCCTAAGAGGATCCAGAAAAGAAACTCCCAACCTTTTCCCAAGAAGAAAGTTGTGAAGAATCGAAGGCTGTAAAAAGTTAAAACTAAAGGTAGTGAAGAACTCGTAAAAGGACATCGATTTCCTATCTCATTCATAGAATACTTTCTAAGAGGATTCGTTAATGAGGAAGGAGATGAGACTATTCCAGTAGTTTCCTGCTTTGCGATTGAGAAAAATGATGCTAGCAATGAGGATGTCAATACACTTGTAAACCGTTCTGAAGCAACATCAAAGGTTTGGCCGGAAATAACAGCTGGATAAAACATTTGTCAATTGTTACATCTCCGGCGAGAAATAAGGGAAGCATTCACTGAAGCTTTACAAAATCCATATGAGTATATTTTTCAATTTTCGTTCTCCCAAAAACCAAAAAAATGCGTGTATCCTATCCACCTCTTGCTTATCCTCAATCAAATTCACATATAAAGATCTATAATTAGGTTCTAAACCTCTTAACCGACCCTTGTTCGTGTATGGTTGCATAAAAGAGCTACAATTTACTGATTGATGATGGTTCAACTGTCAATATAATGTTGAAGTCAACATTAAAGCATCATGGCATCCTTGTAGAAGAGTTGTCAAAAAGTCGTCTCATGATTCAAGGTTTCAATCAAGAGTGGCAACGAGCAATGGGCATGATTCAACTAGATCTTGAAGTTGTAGAATTGAAATAAAACACGTATTTCATGTAGTTGAATCCAAGATAAGTTACAAATTACTCTTAGGGCGACCTTGGATCCATAGCAACGGGTAGTGCCATCCACTGTGCACCAATGCTCCAAATACTACTCAAATGGTATAATAAAAAAGGTCAATGCTGATACGAATTCTTTCACATAAGCTGAGTCTCATTTTGCCTATGCAAAATTTTACATGGAGAACGATTCCTTAAAAGAAGTTATGCAGATGGAAGTTTCGTTAATGGGAATAAAGAATCCAAATAAAGAAGGACTAATGGAAATAGCTATCGAAGAATGTTTATCAAATAAGTTACAAGATAATACTCTTCTAGACCAGATAAAAGTTGAAGTTGAAGTCGTTACATGAATCTTGCCAAAAAGGCTTACAACGCCTTTACTAGTTATTTCACCGGTATTGCAATACATCCCGCTATCACAACGCAAGAAAATACAATCACCATTTGTCGAGTGAAGTTAAATACCCTACATGGAATGCAAATATTGTCCCTGTGAAAAAGAAGAACGGACAAATTCTTGTCTGCGTCGACTTTCGCGATCTCAACCATGCATGCCCAAAAGATGACTTTCCATTGCCTATAACAGAGATAATGATTGATGCGACCACCATTCATGAAGCACTATCTTTTATGGATGGGTCTTCTGGCTACAACCAAATACGAATTACTCCACAAGACGAAGAGTTAACTGCCTTCCAAACTCCAAAAGGAATCTACTGTTATAAAGTCATGCCCTTTGGATTGAAGAATGATGGTGTTACTTATCAACGAGCGATGTAGAGAATATTTTATGATTTGCTTCATAAAAATGTTGAGTGTTATGTTGATTACTTTATGGTAAAGACGAAACAAATGAGAGTCCATTTACAAGATTTACGCAATATCTTTAATCGTCTTAGGAAATAACAACTCAAGATGAATCGACTCAAGTGTGCTTTTGGAGTTACATCAGGCAAATTTCTTGGCTTTGTGGTAAGACATTGAGGCATAGAAATAGATAGACCAGTCAAAGATAAACGCGATCCAGAAAATTCCTGAGCCATGATATCTAAAGGAAATTAGAAGTCTTCAAGGATGTCTTGCCTACATTTGAAGATTCATATCAAATTTGGCAGCACGATGTCAATCATTCAATTGTCTAATGAAGAAAGACATCAACTTTGAAAGGAATGAAGCATGTGTAAAAGCTTTTGCAAGCATCAAGAAGTACTTGCTTGACCCTCATGTTTTGGTAGCTTCGATACTGGGCAAACAGATTGTATTGTACATTGCTGCAAATAAAATCTCTGGGAGCCCTTCTAGCACACAAAAATGAAGAAGAAAAGGAAAAGGCATTGTACTACCTTAGTCGAACCCTAAATGGAGCTGAGTTCAACTACTTGCCTATTGAGAAGACCTGTCTTGCTCTCTTCTTCGCCATTGATAAGTTAAGGCCTTATATGCAAGTGTTCACTATACAGTTGATAGCTAACGTTGATCTCATTAAGTATGTTATTTCTAGGCCAGTGATCTCTAGACAACTAGAAAAATGGGCTGTATTAATTCAACAATTTGACGTCGTTTACGTACCTCAAAAGGCAGTAAAGGGGCAAACGTTGGCGGACTTCTTACCAGATCATCCAGTACCATCAGAATGGAAACTGTCAGAAGACCTTCCTGCTGAAGAAGTATTCTATGTTGAGACATGCACTCCTTAGATAATGTTCTTTGATGGCGTGGCAAGAAAAGATGGAGCCGGAGCTGGGGTAATTTTCATCACGCCGAAAAGGCAGATCTTACCATACAGTTTCTTATTAAGTGAATTGTGCTCTAACAATGTAGTTGAATATCAAGCGTTAATAATTTGGCCTTGAGATGGCTCTAGAAATTGGAGTTGACAAACTTGAAGTGTATGGTGGCTCAAAACTGATTAAAAATCAATTGAGGATGCAGTATGATGCCAAGAAATGTAATGCTTGCCAATTTCATGCCAACTCCATTCACCAACCACCAGAACCTTTGCATCTAACAGTAGTGTCTTGGCCATTTGAGGGGTGGGGACTTGATCGTGTTGGCCCTTTGAATATAAAGTCATCAAGGGGGCATACTTACATACTTGCTAGAATAGATTATTTCTCAAAATGGGCAGTAGCTATACCTCTAAGGGAAGCTAAGAAAGAAGATGTTATTAATTTTATTAGAACATATATCATTTACCATTACGGTGTGCCCTAATACATCATTACCGATAATGGAAAGTTGTTCTTTAATAATCTCATGGATAAGCTTTGTGAGAAGTTTGATTTCAAGCAGTATAAGTCGTCTATGTATAACGCACCAACAAATGGGCTTGCAGAGGCATTCAACAAAACGCTTTGTAATCTTTAAAGAAAGTGGTGTCCAAAACAAAGCGAGATTGGCATGAGAAAGTCGATAAAGCTCTTTTGGCATATCGAACCACCTTTTGAACACCAACACTAGCTACACCATATTCTTTGGTCTATGGAGTGGAAGCAGTTTCACCACTTAAATGATAAATTCCATCAATTTGAATTACCATTCAGGAAGGAATGACTGAAGAAGAAAATGCGAGGCTACATTTGGAGGAGTTAGATGCACTTGATTAAAAGATACTCGAAGCACAACAATGCCTTGAATGCTACCAAGCTCGGATGTCTAAGGTGTTCAACAAAAAAGTGTGACCAAGATCATTTCAGGTAGGTGACTTAGTGCATGCTATTCGCAGACCTATCATCGGTACTCATCACACAGGAAACAAATTCTCTTCTAAGTGGGATGGACCATATGTTGTCCAAGAAGTTTACACAAATGATGCTTACAAAATTATTGATAGGGACGATCTGAAGATTGGTCCAATCAATGGAAAGTTCTTAAAGCACTATTATTCTAGAAAGATGACATGACGCTCCTCGTTGCACGAGCCAAAACTACATGATTGTCACCATTTTATTCGATGCGTTACATCATTGAGACATGGCATTTTCTTATTTTTCATAAAATAAAGCTTTGTCCAATCACTTCTTGACACTTGGTATAATTTGACTGATATTTAAATATGACACGTGGTAATTTTTTATTGATCAATTATTGACCCACCAGCTTATGACATGGTGAACTGTGATTGACCTAAAATTCCATGTCCAACAGCTAGCTGACCTCCTGCGTTAGATCATCTTCACGTTGCTCTTAGCTTGCAGTTGTCGGTGTTGCCTGAGCTCTTTAGAGGACTAACATGGTCAGGTCAGTTTTCTCCCCTTGGGGGCTCAGGCATTTGATTCCTTTTCCTAGTGTAGAGACCTCTATCGTGGCATGCCACGTGGTGCCATGTCATTGGTTGTTGGGGAATGCCCATAACAATAGCAATAAAAAATTATCACCCATCACTTCATAGATTATCATGCACAATCAATAAAATTCCAATGGTCATTTAAGATTGTGCGAACCAAATGAACCATAATGTTATTAAATACTGCAGTTTTACATAGATGGACGGAGTCTACACTTTCGACCTCAATTTCAATGAAGTTTGTAATTTTGTGAAAAACTAATAATAGTAGTTGTAAAGGATTTTTCCACTAATTAGGAATCAAAGGGAAAAATATTGATAAATGTTGATTTATATGAGTATTAAAGAGGGAGAGAGAGAGAGGGAGAGAGAATTTGAGAACAAGAGAATTTAAGGAATAAATGTTATGAGTTCTATTTGCTTGAGTTCTATTGAATGTTTGTGTTTCATTTAACACACTGGCCTTTATATAGGCTTCCTAATTTACATGAACTTATTAGAATAATAATGAAATGGATGGGACATTTCTGCCAGGTATAACTCTCCTTCCCTTCCATATTTATCATTTTCATCTGTCTCATTCAACCACCAATCAATCACAGTCACTTAGTGGTTTCTTATGATTCAAGTGAGTCAGTCGTAGCCACTTGCTGGCCTGCCATCGTGTCTCATCCGAGTCATTCAGCTAGTTAATCAATTATGCCACTTGACTGTCATTCTAGACCCCTTTCATCTGTTCCAATTCTTGAAGGTGCGGGCCCCTTGTCAGTCAGTTCCTGTTAACTAGTCATATTTCCCTGTTCTAATGCTTTCCCTGCTCTAATGCTTCTCCTATTTTGATGTTATCTTTATGTTCTGATACACTTTCATGTTCTACTGTGTTCTTTCCATTCTGACGTTCTTACCTCGTTCTAATGCTTCACCCTCTCATTTGCTTACGGGTGTCTCGTGACGTCAGTCTTCTTTTCCGCTTTTCTATGACTTTCTGGGAGCCATTTGGTTGGCCTACCTTGTCAACGTGGAAGTGGGTGTTTTTTACCTGTTCAATAGTAACTATACCAATATTATACTAGTGCTGACAACAATTTAAACCAAAACATTATTCACCCTAGGGACGTGGACCCTTTAAATTATTGATAAAATTGTAATCCAGATATTACACTGCATAAATAGGACTGCTTTTTTTTTAAGATTAGTACGATTGATTCTTTAATGAAAATAAATCTATATTATAACATTACATAAATGGCTACCAAACACAGTTTATTCAAGAAAATTTCTATCTAACCAGGTAAAATCTCTTTCCTTCAATGAAGAACGACATAGATCACTAGTGTTTACTCTTTTTTATAGTGAAACAAGCAGAAGGAAGGATTGACCTTGATACTCAATAGGGGACATGCAACTCATTAAGCATTATAGAAGAAATAAGAAATTAGTCATTTCTTTCTAAAAGTTTCAATTATACTATTTCACTATAAAAGATATGCTTATGGGAGAAAAAGAGGATAAATTATTATCGTCTCTTTTGTGCATTTTTAGATTCTTGGGAAGTTCTGTTGTGGGTGTTGCTTACCGCACATTATTTTGTGTGTGAGTGTCCCTCTTCTATGCATTGTTTTTTTTTAGATTTTCTATATCGTCACTACTAGATTTTCATTTTGGGAGTGAAATCCATGAAGAGATTTGTATGAATGAGTTATTTTAGTTGTTTAGATTAGTTAAGTAAGCCCCCGTGCTCGCTTGAAATCATAAACTATTTCATTTTATTTATATTGGTTAAGTAAGCCACATAAATTTTGTTTTTTTTTTTGAAAAAGATACATAGGCTATTTAGTTCAAGTAGCCGCAGCTTGACTGAAAGGCCAATTTATATCATTTTCCTGACCCTTTAGAATAATATAATTACAAAGGTTGCTTCCTTCAATGTATTCTTCCTTGCCAAATTTAGTGTCTTTAGGAAAAAAAATTAAAAGAATATTTTCTTTACGTGTATGTTTTTATCAAATTAAAATTGACATGCAAGCAACCAATTGGTTCGCAAGAATTATTCCATATAGTCAATATCTAATACATTCTATGAGAAAAGATAGAAATCGTTGTGTCATTACTGTCTTAAACATATAGGCTTAATTAATGTTAATCTACACAGTCTCACCTAAAACAAATTTTTAATGCTATCGTGGTATGGATCTCAAATGGTCAAGAGTTTATTCTCATTATTCCAATGGAACCAAAAGGTGAGAATATAGTTCGTTATAATTTTATCTGTTGGCTCATAGTTCTTTTTCTTCTATTAACAACAGATATAGTTAACCATCAGTTTGGTATACAATCTGGGTTACCTTTGTACATAAACGATTTATGTTTTCCAGTGACATTTTTGTATAAAGCTTATTTACTTCATTTTTATGCTTTAGCGAAAGGGTTGGATTATGTTCATGTCTTAATGTTGTAGGTTGCTCTTAAGAAATAAGATTAATATTTTGTTATTGTTAGAATAGATCTATTTAAGAACTTAACATTGGTTTGAAGTTGGATTTTTTACAGTTAAACTTCTTGATTATTGGTCATCAATAAGGAAGACTTGTCGGCATTGACAAAGTTGGTAGTCATTTACTTATGGAATGTGAACTCGTATAAGAATTTATGTCTCAATATCATTAAATTGAATTAGATTTACTTAATCAAATGGAACTTGCTATGTTGTAGACTAGTTTCTCATTTTTTTGCTTTTTTCATGTTTCTATACGAAATATTGTAGTTGGACGGAGATATTATTTGAGGTTGTTTTCTTTCTGGAAACTATGTTATTTGAGGTGTATGTTTGTTATTAGATGAATACCATTGTATATGTTATCCTTCAAGCAATCAAATAAAAGGAAAAGTCCTAACTTAGAGGGAACTACATGATCAACATCATTTTTGTATGATTATAGAGATTTTCACATTTATAGAGTTTTTAACTAGCTTACCGACGTGGTGAAAATTTACTAGTATGATTATTTTAACATGATAAATTGTAGAAAAACTTGGAGAAAAGTTGCAACTAGATCAACTAAGTTTCTTACATTCTTTAAATTCTTTACATAACCATATTTTCGCAAGCCATTGACATTCACATCATGTTTATCATTTATTAAGATTGTTGATATATGTCACTTCCAATTAATTCGTTATCTCAAATAGTCATTGCATAAACCTGACTAATAACATAATAGAGGTAAATGTATACAAGAACATAACATTATGATCATTAATTTAATGGTACATATGACTTTAACATTCTTACTAGATTATGCTCAATCCGTTATAAATTAGTATCAGAGATAATCATGATAAGAAGGCATTATCACGGGACTAAATTTGATTATAGTAACATATATTTCAGATGGCTAACACAAATGTGAACATGAAGAAGGCACATAATGGTTTCTTTGAATACTTATGAGTAAATAGTGAGATCATCAATTTAATGTTATATATTTTCATATAAATTGTTGCAATGTTAATGCAGTTTTTTATAATTAAAATAGTGCAAAAGAATGTGTTAAAATTAGGGAGATAGATGGAGAGATTATGGGTGTTGAAGTTAGTATGTTTAAACAAACATTACATTAAAACATGAAACTGATAAATTTTGATTGTAATTTAAGTGAGTTTGTGATGTGCAGACATGAAGAGATCTAGGTAAATTGTGAAAAAGTATGACACAGGTAGCGAAACTCAATTATTTCAAGGATAATGAAATCCATACCCTTGAAAGTGAGGCAGAACAACATGGTCCTAATTATCCAAGAAGTCCTGCCTTTAAACGGAAGTTACTCACATGTTGTACACCCAAGAAATTTGTGGATCTTGTTGTAAATGTTGATGAAGGGAAGAGGACAGCAGTCGTGATGATGGGATTCAAAGGGTTGTGGGATTTTAAATTGTACAAGATGAAAGGGAACTTCTTGCAGCAACTATTTGGTTACTTTGATCTAGGAACCTGCACGTTGAATGTCCATGGGTCAACATTCAAAGTCACCGCAGATTATGTGACTTCTATATTGGGCATCTTTGATAGTTGGTAGGAGATCAAATTCGATGTTGATGTACATGAGATAAAAGATCTAAAAGTGAAGTGGGTGAACACCAAAGGTGATATTCCGGTGAACGCTTTGTAAAAATTCTTGATTGAGGAGTCTGACGGTGACTCTTGGAGGCAAGCCTTTGTACTGTACACTATCAGTGTTTTGTTATCTCCTCAATCAAAACCAATCGTCAGTCATTCATGGTTGCTCTTTGTGAAGTCATCCACGACCATCCAACAGAAGAATTAGGCTTCTGCTTGTTTTAAAGATTTTGTGGATGGTCTCACAAGGTATCGAAACAACCACCACACTAGCATTACCATATACTTGTTATTTATACAAGTAATATATTTAGTGTACATTGGTATTACCTTCGCATTATAACATACGTATATTTGCTAGTAAGTTCATTTTCATGCAACTGTTTTATCTGGAGAAGTTGACATGTACTGCCAACTATGTTGACTTGAACCAGCATTCACCACTAAGGTGGAATGACAGGATTGTTGCAAAAATGATTTATTTTATAAAATCAAGGGGAGGAGAAGCTTGACCTAAAAGTTGTGAGGTAAGCATTTTAGAATATTGCATGAAAATTTGGTTGGTTATATTACCATTGATTATATATTACTAATTCACATATATTTGTATTATATAGATCGATACAATCGCACAAGCCGTTCCGGGCGACCGTGAGCTTTGGGAGGACCGCGAGTGTAAGCACGTTCACGAGGACGTATGTGTAGATCTACTTGAAGAGCAAGCGATCGGGCTAGGTGCTTTAAAGCACAAGTGATCGCTCTTCAGGCAGAGTCCAACTCCATGAGGGTGGCTCTTCAGGCGGAGTCTAGCTCTATGAGGGCGGGTATTTCACAATTAATGGAGGTGGAGAGAAAGATTATGGTTGTCCAAGAGCAGATGTGCACAAAATTGGCAAATCTTTTGGAACGGGACACTGGTAAGTCTCGAGCCCAAGGCGATGAGCCACGTGTCAACCCGACTCATGGTAAAGAACAAGAAGGTTTTGATGAGGATATGAGTCCCTCCCATGAAGAAGAGCTACATGTCTCTTCATCACCTTTATATAAAGGTGATAGTGATGAAAGGTGAATCCAGCTGGATGCTTCAGAAAATGTATTCACTGACCTGCTATTGGTCAGGAAACCATCTATGACAGGAACAAGTAAAGGACGTCGAAAGGTATTATTATGTTTATTTGTATTTCATCTTTTCTATATATAACGTGTATAATCTAACACCTTACTTGGGGATGTGTTTTGGCAGGGAAAACAAGTCTTGTCCGAGTCTACCGAAAACAAATTCCCAATGCAGTTGCGTAGCACTCGAAAGAGGAGATATGGTCTTCTACTCAGTTCACCCTATTTGAAGGGTAAACTGATCACTAAACACAATAAGAAGGTATTTAAAATGGGTCCATAAACGTTACAGGACCCATTAGAAGTGAAAGATGAACGTTTAGTGGAGTATATTTTTTAGAAAAGATTAGAGGATAGGTAGTAGTCACACTAATCTAACAAAAATTGACAGACCATCACTTCCATATTTTGATTACGTTTGTCTTTTATTTGTCTTTTGCAGTGAGATTCTCGTTAGACATACTGGACTACATGCTAAACAGAGAGAGCTAAAGAATCTCAGTTCAGAAAATTGGCTTGGCTCTGACCTTATAGACTTGTTTGTCAGTATTTTGACTTGGGAGGCTTGTCATGCGTCGATCAACAACCGATTCTGGTTTCTTCCGACGTTCTTTGTTGTGAGTATCTACTACTTAGTAACCTCCTTATTTTAGGTTTGTATGTACATTGTATATTTTGTTTTTGTTGTGCCACTATAGAGTCAATGTGTTGCAAAATTAGTAGAGCTTCTTACTTTTGTAAGGAAACACAAGATCGTGGATAAATATTTTAGGTTGTATGAACGTTGTATATTTTGTTTTAGTAGAGCTTCATACTTATTTTAGGTTTGTATGTACGTTGTATATTTTATTTTTATTATGCCACGACAGAGCCAATGTGTTTCAAAATTAGTAGAGCTTCCTAGTTTTATAAGGAAACACAAGATCGTGGATAGATACGCAACCACGCTTGATCTAGAAATGACGGTAAACAAATTTAATGTAGTTAAGATATTGAATTTTGACTTAGTATGATTGTGTAAATGTATTGTGTAATCTAGATCTGTATTCTGGCACATGATGGTCGAGATCATTGATTTATGGCCAAAGTCTCCATCATAAACGAGGAAGTCACCGTATGGGACACCTTGCTACATGGATGACTTAACGTTGGACGGACTGTAAAGGTGAAAAAGATTGTATGAACTAAACTCTCATCATGACTTGTAATTTGTCTTATAGCATGCATGATTTTGACATTGATTACCTTTTTATATTTTGTAAATTAAATTATAGTTAGAAGGTATGTATCTGATATTTGGGCCTAAGCTCATAGATTTGTTGTCTCCGCCAACAACCTTCTCATTATTCAAAATTTCAAGGCCGCCCGAAGTGGTCACCCAATCAAATGGGTGAGTGCACTGATCGTGAATTTGATTGAGCTTCATTCACCCTTAAGTGATGCATTTATTATGATGTTCGCAGGTGTGATTGTGGTGTGTGGGTCTTGAGATATATGGATGACATCAGGGTAGAGATTGTTCGCGACTATCGTTCCCAAGTAATATGTCAGATATTGTTTACATTTTATTAAACTTGAGAGATTTTTTTTGTTATAGTTTTCGGTTCTTTTAGTTCTATAATTGGGAGTTTTCTGATTGCTTTGAATTTTCTCATTTGAGGTTGTCATTACTTGGTATTTGTTATGGTGTAATGATAATTTGGTGAATGTTCAAACCTTACAACTCTATTTTTTTATTTTGTTTTAGTTTGGAGTTAGGCCTCTTTTAGTCATGTAATTGAGAATTTTTTTATTGTTATGGATTTGCTCATTTATAGCCGTCATTGTTGAATTTGTAGAGGTGTATGATAGTTCGTTGAATATTGGGAATATTTTTACAAGAGTATAAATCGCACAATCTTTGTTGTAATATTTTGTTGAAGATCGTCAACCATCCTTTGAACGACATGTATGTGATAGCGTTGATCAATTTTATAGTAGGGACTCATCTGTCTTGGAGACACGACTACCACTGAAGATGAGTCCTACTTTAAAGAAAAGGCTTCAGAAGAGGAAAAATTAATGGATAGATAATATTGTTTTTAGGTTGATGCTCTACTCCGAGTAAAGATCTGCCTAATTTGGATTTGCACATATAGGACAAATGGCCAAATACCATATCTTTTTGCTACAACTTCTTCTTTTTTTTTCAATTTATTTTCATGTCTTTCACCAAATATTCAACGTATGCATCATATTACTCGATTGATTAATAGTTTTAGATCACTGCTATTTATAACTAGAATATGATAGAAGTAGTAATCATAGAATGGGGCCCCATACATCAGAATGCAAAAGGGCTAATGGAATTGAAACAATCAGAAGATTGGAATTCATAGGTGTTGCACGTGTTTGGCCAGCAATACATTATTGTGAATGTGTCCTATTTTCTTATGTTATTTGTTCAAACACTCGCCCACTTGCCATTTCTGAGAAATTTGATGAGCTTGAAGACAATAATGACTGTGCAATAAAATTCGAAGCATATTCAAGAGGGATATCTTCATATGCTTCGACTTTTATTGCTTCGTCATTATTATCTTCTTTAATAACCTCTAGCTCATCAAATTTCTTAGAAATGGAAAATGGGTCTTCGTTTTGTATATGATTATTGTGTATAGTGTATAATGATGATAATAGTTTTGTGTAAGTTTTGTAAGTTATTGTGTATAAGGATGATAAACAGATTTTGATTATTATTGGGTACAACTTTAAATAATAGAGGTTTTTGTAAGTTATCGTGTACACTGATGATAAATATATGTTGCATAATTATTGTGACATGTATAAATAAGCAGATTTTTGAAGTTGTGTACAATGATCATCTTCATATTTTTCAGAATTATTGTGTACAATTATAAATAAGCAGATTTTTGAAGGGTAAATTGTGTACATATTCGCATATTAACATTCCTAAAAAACTTGAAAGCAAGTTAATACCAAAATGTACATTTACTGCGACGAGGGATACTAAATATTATACAAGTATGGGATGTTTGTGTTGTACATAGGGTACCCACCTTGTGCGTTTAATGGTGGTGGGTGTACAGATGGGTCGAATGGGTGCGCATCTTGCACATTGAATGGGTACGCACCTTGCACATTGAATGTATACGCACCTTGCACATTGAATGGAGATGTATCTTGTCCAAAGACCCATGTCGCGTGTGCGCCTTTCACGTTAGATGGTGCTGAATCATCATTATTATCGTTCGGCCTTGTGGCATGCATCACTCGATAATTTTTGGACATGTCTATTTGTTATATCCAATGTTCTTACAATTGCCACATAGACGGGTAGTTGGTCGTTCTTTACTCGAGCTGGTATCTTGGTTGCCCTTTGTCTTCATGATTATCGGGTATTGAATGATGCCTCTTTTAATCTCTACACCATCCTCCTGCTTGACATCCTGGTCGTTTGCGACCTTATCATTCCACAAGGTCCCATATTTTGAACACAACATCCAAATCTTCACTTTGGCTCGAGTCGACCATTCACATGACTTTGACGCAAATTGAGTAAGTCTTTTGGAAGCTATTTGGATCGAATTATATCGAAGCAATATTGTATCATCTGTATCCAGATGAGAATGGCTTGACCCGGTTGGTAGAATATTACTCTTCACATTGATCTGCACTATTCTAGCATGCACGAGCTTGGGATCTCTTGCATATATCCAGCTTTCATAACAGTGAAAATATGATGACAAAGTATCCCCACTGATTCAAACTTGCCATAATTGCACTTTAACATATCAAGTTGTTGGTCTCGTGACATTATGTATGAGTCATTTGGCACCCCAAACTCGACCAATGAATAAATTTAAGCCTCCCCATCATGTGTCAAAGCACAAACTGTAAATGATGCCTCACTCATGATCTCCTTATCAATAGCTTAAACAGTTAGTGTGTGAACACGTTTATCGCGTGTTGCTCTAACGCACGCAACTCAGTCTTAAGTAGAGGCATTTCATTTATAAACTTGAATTCATCCAACCTCTCCTCGTGGTGAATTGTAGTAAGAATTCAAATAGTTTAGACCGACATTCAACGAACCACTAGAGATACGCGTTCATACCTTTAGACCGTTGCGTTGTTCTTATGAATGTAAAGAATTTTCCTCATTGCAAGGCCTAAGCCCAGCGTTCACACTTGGCGTACATCTATTGTACCCATTTATTTTGACTAAGGTTGAATGACTCTATCAAATGATCTCATTCCTGTTCGAACTCCTCTTCATTGAAGACGTCAAACATTACTCTCTTGAAGGCCTGTAGAAAATCTAGGTTTTGCACATTTGATTGGGCATTTCATTCGAGATGCCATGCACAAAGCTGATGATTGTAATTAGGCAGGAGCGTCTTGATTGCTTTACGCATCACCTTATCACTCATTTGTAACGATTGATTACGGCTTTTTATTTTTCATGGTATCCAAGAAAGTCCTCAACACCCATTGATAGGTTTCCACAGTCTCATCAACCAATAATGTGCAACCAAATATTGTGGTCTTGTAGTGGTTGTTCACGCCAAGGAGAATCACAAGCGGTTTTTTATATGCATTCATTTGTAGGTCGTATCGAACGTCAATACATCACCGAAACAGTGATAGTCAACTTGGCACATCGAGTCTACCCAGAACAAATTCGCTTGACAATTATCCGTGTCAATGTTGTATTTGCAATACAAATTTGGATACATTTCCAATTTTGCAGTACAAAAGCAATAGCTTCCTTTAAATCAGTTTTGACTACCTGCGATCTTCGCTGCTTGTCCATCTTATTGTATAGATCCGTTCTTAAAACCCCAAATTCTTCTAACCACCAGCTTGGTCGACCATGTAATCATACACTTGGCTTAGCCTAGTACCAACATTATGCAATCTTGTTGCTTGAGCCATGTCCACTTAGTTCACTGCTCTATTAGATCGAAGAAAGGCCACATCCTGTGGTGAGGCGGTGGGATGGTTGTGCTTAGCTTCAAAATATTTTGCCACCCATTTTTTCACCTTCTTATCTAAGTTCACCCTAAAACAAGCACGACAATTCGCCCTTGTCAAGCCTCTTGGTTCTCACTTCGTGTCCTCTCTGTCCATATATTTTTTAACCCAGACTCTTTCTTTTGAGCAAATTCCTCCATATTTGTTCTTGCGTTTATCATCTTTCCGTACACTGAAACCAACATCGGCTACATATGTATAGTAGAAATCTTTGAACTCTTGTAACGTATCAAATTTTTCACCAATGACATTTTCATCTTGCAAGTTTGCTAACGTGGATGAACCCAATCATGTACTTGTCTCACCCTAGTTTACGGATACATCATGATGAATCATCTTTGAAGATGCTTAACTATATTGAAAAAAAAATAGTTGAAGTTGATGAAATATTCCAAATATTGAAGTAGAAAGTTTAAGAAAATAAGAAAAGCGCAAAAAGAATGCTTAATATGTGCCTTAGTCAACGCCATAAGCAAGCATGATCAAGTCCAGAAAAAAACTAAGGACTTTGAAGGTAAAAAATAGTTGAAGTTATGTTCATAAACTAAGACCTCATAAAGCATCAAACTTATGTTCATAATCTTTAGAAAAATAATGAAAACAAAACAAACATTACATTTTCGGTGTAGCCGATCACTTAGTTGGAGTTGAAAATTAAAGATCCAAACAACGAAATTGAAGAAGCAAGTGTATTTGAAGTTGAAAGCAATTGAGAAGTAGTGAGAATATATTTAGTTAAGTGAAAATTTGAATTTTAAGGGTGGTTTACGAAGAGTAATTGCCCATATTATTTGCACAACCACCAAACACAAACCAAATGCCAAACAACCTCTAAATATATTGACATGGGTGAAACGTAAGTATCACCAGTGTTTGGGGTCCAACTGGTCCTTTTTGGATCCCAAACGCCATTCAAGAATGGCGACTCACCATTAATTAATCGAGTTTGGTGTCCAACTGGTCCTTTTTGGACCCCAAACGCCATTCACAATGGCGTTTGGCCCGTGTCCAAGTGACACAGATCAAACACCGTTCAAGAATGATGACTCGCCATTTACGAATCGGGATAGATATACGTTCTCAATTCCTTTATATTTTTTTGTTGCAACTTCCAATTTGAGTATAACATTCTTACATTTTGCAACCGTAAGAATTCCACAAACAAAGTTGCTTCGACTTCCAATATCTTCTTACTCTCAACAACATCGTCAAAGTCGATAGAACGGCAGTTTGTAAATTTTATCCAGATAAAAAATATAACAATACACTAAAATAACTTTGATTCCAGTTTAAAATTTGAAACAATGATTTGACAGAACATTCCCATAAATATTAGAAATTCCATAATGTATATGTCCAACCAAATGCAGTAAGAATTTAATAAATTCAAAAATACACTAAAAAAGTTAGAATCAAGTTTAAAATTGAAGGAGACAATAAAAAGTTGATAAAGCATCATGGAAACTCTTCTCTTTTTCGACGAAGCATCATATGAATGCTTTGTACGTCGTTCATGTTTTCATTCTGATTCAATACCTTCATCGGTGTCACCATCATGCATGATCATCATTAACTGAATCTTCCCCATTGTCATCATGACCATCATCATCATCTTCATCATCACCCACAATGCATACTTCCTTGAGTTTCATACATTTGTAGGCATCTTTGCAACTCGCCCACAAGTGTACACACTCTAAATGTCAGCTAAGAGTAAACTTGAATATTTTGGTTTCAAACTAAAAAACAATTAGGGAAAGATAGGTTATTACAATTTTCTTATCCTTCTTTTACAATGATTCTTTGGCCTTTTCCATCACCTTCACCATCAGCACCTGCATTATTTGAATTACGCGTTAATAAGATATTCAATGATTAGATAATAAATATTAACATCATGACTCACATAATCGGCATCAGCTGATGGAAGACCCCAGACTGGAAGATCTTATGAATGTCAACCATCTCACTACCACCATATGGGTGTGGAACTGTTATCTGCCATAGTGATAGTTGCATTTTAGCCACTCTTATATCATCAATGGTCGTTCTAGCCGACCCTGATGCTCCTATGGCTGTTGTGATTGATCGTGCTGCTGCCTATACCATGTAGATTACAAATTTAGATTATTGTATAACAATGTCAGTAATCACCTATATTTAAAAACCAGTACATGACGTTTAGCACCTTCAAAGATGAAGATGCCCCATCATAGTTGTAAGATGATCATATTTTTTGAAAATCATCATAAGTATCTTCGCCATCGCCATCTTCATCATTGATGAAGGGTGACGCTCTAAAACCACCAAGACCACCAATCAGATCTTCTTTAGAATATGGTTGATCACATAACATTGAAGGTGGGGGCCTAACTGGGATTATCAACTCCTGGGATCCCAAACTTTGTTGTTGAACGCGCTCACCCAAGTACCATGCTCTACCAACAGGTCCTTGCAGTAAGATCCTCAAGGGGGTAGGAGGTATACTGTCGTGGGAATAGTCTGGCAAGTTTGCACGTTCTGCCCAAGGGTTCTCGTTGATCTGCAAGTTCAGAAATAAATAGTTTATCAGTTAAATGTTATTCATACTCAAGACGGGGGGACGATATAGGAATTGATCAAATAAAACACATACTTCATGGGGCCTTACATATCAAAGTTTAATACGGAATTCTTTAAGGTGTGACCAACATCCTTTATTCCCGAGTCATTATCTATCCAACATGTTGCTCTTGGGAACGTGTCTAGACCATCCACTAGTCTGCTCAGTGCAAAACACGGAAAGTATTCACAAGTCCATACCTCTCATGCTCTCCAGAAACCTTCAATACACTTTTCCCGCGGCATAACGTGTCCATATTGCAATATAATATGAACAACGTCGAACCACCCTAAATATACTCTTGTATCTCATATATGTTCTGTAGGCTATAGAGGAAGTACAAATAGACTTTGTTGCTCATGTCACACAAAATGTACTTTCCAAGAGCACCAGAAGAAACACTTTCATCAATATTTTCTCCTTCTCAAGAGTAGTACACTCGTAATTAACATATTTATCGAAAATCCATTGGTAACTATTTTTTTTCTCGAAGCACTGACAACGATTTGTCAACTAACTTCCGTAGTGCTTTCTTGTTGTTGTACATATCCAAATCCTAGTCTAGTTGTCGACCAGCGACTTTAAGGTCGGTAATCGCAGTATAGTCCAGTGGGTCATCGTCATTTCACCCACTTCATCTAAATGAAAAGTGTGGGTTGTATCCCACCATTTCTCAACCATGATCTTCAAGAGGACGTGATCTATCTGCCCTCTTTCAAGTTACTTATAAAGTATCTAAACCTGAAAGCATCGACGTTCCTTTTCACATTTTCAAGTACCATACTATAGCACGTAGGTATCAGTGTGGTGTTCCCAAAATTACGTACACCATCCTCATACAACTTATCCTAGGAAACAAAAATTTAAGTCATGACTCAATGAAAATTAGTGTGAAGAAAGATGTATTACATAGGAAAAAATATCAATGAAAGAAATGACAATAATCTATAATCTCTATTGTGAAATTTCGTCGAACACCTTACAGGCACATAAACATAGACTATAATTTTTCATATGATACATATATCACTACTAATAATCATACATTTCTAGAAGCATCACATAAAAAACACCCAATTTTCGAAATGATTCAAGTATATATTTGGTGTTCTAACACTAAAACACATAATAACCAAATTTGTCACAAAATAAACTTACATTTTGTTTCATTGGATGGGATATAGCATTTCATTGAACATGTTACATGCATTCATAGAAATATAGTGTAGACCCCAATGTGGCATTTTATCAAATGTCTTACGGACAATGATAAAAATAACCATATAATTCATTATCATATTTCGTCGAACACTTTACGGGCACTCAAAAAATTCTATAGTTTTCCATCCAACACGTGTATTTTTTACCAACAACTATACATTTCTAAAATAATCACATAAAAACACCCAATTTTCATAATGATCAAGTATCTATTATGTATTTTAACACATATAACACATAAAAATTCAAAATCTTTAAAGAAAAAACTTAGTTCTTGTTTGCTTAGGTGAGATATATGTTCCACTGGAGCAATATGAAGAAAATGACTAGTAAGATTTTGATTCTTTGGATGAAATATTTTCACCCCAAATCCAGTGGTATCGTACGGGCCTTTTGAACCACTCGAATTCGGTTGCGCCATTGAACTCAACGTTCCTGTAACTTTATACTTTCCTCTAGCCATTTTTTATGAAAAAAATATAATAATAGAAGGATATGGGGTTGGACGGATTTGGCTCGGGTTGGGCACGGGTTTGTCTCGTGTGTTGCAAGGGATGTGCGAAATGAAAGGTTGTAGGTTTGACGCATGTGTTTTAATGAATTTTGCACGGGTTGGACGATTTTGAGCTATGAAGAGATGAAGAAGAAATTATGAGAGTAGAGTGTTTGACTGAAGATGAATGAAGTGTTGAGAGAGGGGGGAAGGGTGGTTATCAGGCTTTTTAAGAAGGGGAATAGGGTTTTTTAAGTTTGGGGTTAATTTTGATAAGAAAATAAGGTTAGATTTGACAAATATATTTATAGGTTATAAATTAAAACATAAATGAGCTAATTTTCTTACTTTTATGGGGTTATAATTATAAAAGGTTAAATTTCAAATTTTAATATTTGATTACAAATTTTTAGTGGATATGTTCGATTTAACAGTAAAATCCGACCTTAAAGGTTATACGTGTTCGTCAAAGCCGATAAATATGACTTACCGGCCATCATAACATTACGACCTATAATTATATATGGTGTAAACACGTCTCGCTTGATACTTGTCACAAAAGCACAACAACATTATCAATAAAAACTTTTAACGAGTTTATGTATAAGTGTTCAATTGCTTCTGGAATCCTTACTTAATCCAATATAATTTCACTTAATAAGTGAATATGGCGAATGTTTGCACTGTAGAGAACGAGTTTTTTTCTATTTTTATCGATGATTTTTTCGATATACGGTAATTAATTAAAAAAAATTTAGATATTTAGTGAAGATGGCGATTAGAACCCAAAAAATGGCAAGTGGGGCAAAAACATGGCGTTTATGACCATCATTGGAGATTGCTTGTTAAATTATGGCATTTAGGGAGTAAATTGGCTATTAGAGCAATAAACAAGCGTTTGGCGACAAAGAATGGCGATTTGCACCTTTAAGATGGAGGTCGAAGAATGACATTTGGTGGGTAAAGAGTGGCGATTAAGTTTTTTGGTGTTCACCAAATAGTAATGAGGTTCACCAAATATGTACAAGATTAATAATTTTTTGAGGGTTCACCAAAATTAACGTTGTAAGTATTTGGTGAACCCCAGTACGTAATTGATGAACCTCTCCAAGAATTATTGATTTCTACGTATTTGATGAATTCCAGTACATATTTGGTGAACCCAGTATGTATTTGGTGAACACTTATACATATTTGGTGAACCCCTACAAGAATCATTAATTTGTACGTATTTAGTGAACCTCAAATATATTAGGGGTTCACCAAATACGTACAAAATTAATAATTCTTGGAGAGATTCACCAAAATTGACTTTGTACGTATTTGGTGAACCCAAGTATGTAATTGGTGAACCTCAGTATATATTTGGTGAACCCCTCTAAGAATTATTAATTTCTACATATTTGGTGTACCCCACTATATATTTGGTGAACTCTGATACGTATTTGGTGAACACCTATACATATTTGATTAACCCCTCCAAGAATCATTAATTTGTACGTATTTGATGAAACTCAATACATTATGGGTTCATTAAATATGTACTAGGGTTCATCAAATATGTATTAGGGTTCACCAAATATGTAGTGGGGTTCACCAAATACGTACAAAATTAATAATTCTTGGATGGGTTCACCAAAATTGACTTTGTACGTATTTGATGAACCCCATTACACAATTGGTGAACCCCAGTATATATTTGGTGAACCCTTTCAAGAATTATTAATTTTTATATATTTGGTGAACCTCAATACATATTTGGTGAACCTCAATACATATTTGGTGAACTCCGGTATGTATTTGGTGAACACATATACATATTTTGTGAATCCCTCCAAGAATCATTAATTTGTATGTATGGTGAACCACAATACATTAGGGGTTCACCAAATATGTACCGGAGATTCACCAAATATGTAGTGGGGTACACCAAATACGTACAAAATTAATAATTCTTGGAGAAGTTCACCAAAATTAACTTTGTACGTATTTGGTGACCTCCGGTACTCAATTGGTGAACCCCTCAAGAATTATTAGTTTCTACGTATTTGTTGTACCTCAATATATATTTGGTGAACTCCGGCACGTATTTGGTAAACACCTATACATATTTGGTGCACCCCTCCAAAAATCATTAATTTATACATATTTGGTAAACCTCAATACATTAGGGGTTCACCAAATATGTACTAGGGTTCACCAAATATGTACTAGGGTTCACCAAATATGTAGTGGAGTTCACCAAATATGTACTACTTAAAAAATCTTGAAGGGGTTCACCAAATATGTACTGGAGATTCACCAAATATGTATTGATGTTCACCAAATATGTTGTGAGGTTCTTCAAATACGTACAAATCAATAATTCTTGGAGGAGTTCACCAAATATGTATCAGGATTCACCAAGTACGTATTGAGGTTCACAAAATACGTATAGGGGTTCACCAAATACATAAATATTTGACTCGTACATATGTAGTGAAGCTCCAATATGTATTTGGTGAATCTCATTACGTATTTTATGAATCCCTCCAAAAATTATTAATTTGTACGTATTTAATTAGTCGCATTACATATTTAGTGAATTCTAATACATATTTGATGAACCTCAATACATATAGGGTGAATCTAAATATTTTTTTTATATATTGAGTTTCGTGTGATCCGGATTGCTCTAAAAAATAATTTAAGGGTCACAATGACCAAACACTCTTACCGGGGGCAAAACCTCGGGCATGATAGAAAAATCCATTTTACAGTACTTAAGTTTTGGGGTCAAGCTCAAAGACCATTCAGAATTAGAAGTCTAAGGAGTCTGAGATATAAAAATGTCACGTCTCTAAAGCTTGGTCGTCGCCAAGGAAAACAAGCTGCTTGACCAACTGAGCTCACCTTTTGGGTTGGGGATACAACTTTCTACTTTACTTGAATAAAGCCTATGATTAAAAATTGCAGTCAGTTTATGCTTGCACAAGCAACAAAGATATTGTGGATGAAATTTTAAATGTTGAAAAGGGACACAATTATGTTAAAAGAAAATAAGTCCAGCTAGAAACTGCAATGCAATGGACCCGTGGCTATGTATTAAAGCCTAAGATCTGAAAATAGCTGGCTTTTTTTACAGCTAACTTGCTTTCGTTGAGGGGTGATTTCTCTTTCTAAAGTGAGACAGCACTCATTATGTTCCACTTTCAGGTCGACAATCCCTCTATTTTTATTTTGAATTTTATAATCATAACTTTTTTTTATTTAATTTGAATTATAAATGGCCACAAAATTCAATCAATCAGTTTATAACTTTTCAGATAGTTACTAAATTGATCAAACATTAAGAACCAATGACAGAAGGTAGTAGCATTATAACGTGTGCTAATTAATAAGTTACGACACAAACACGTCACAAAAACATTGTTTCAGTCACGTACGAAAACATGTTTAGCATGTCGTGCATTATAAAGGCTAGGATTGGGTTTAGCCGCAACAAACTTGTAAATGTTAGGCATGAGGCCAAGCCTTACCTATAATCAATCTTACCTTAAACCAAATGCTTGTTAGTATATGTGTTGATCCATCATTACATCGATGTTAGTATCTGATATGTAGATCTTTTAATGATATTAGATGTTAATACATCATTATATCACTTCATTGAGACCCGAGTCAAAATAATCTGAGTGAATTAATTATGGACATAACATCCATCCGGTACCATAAAGGACTCATGATACATATATTCACAATCTGAGTGAATTAATTATGGACATAACATCCATCCGGTACCATAAAGGACTCATGATACATATATTCACGAACTTGTATAATGCTAAATGCGCGTGTATAGCAGTATAAAGTAGTTAATGTTAAATGGATCAGTTATAAATAATTTTCTTAAATTCTTTAAGGGTCATTAGATATGAGATTAAGAACAAATAATTTGCATAATAAATCTATTGGAGTAAAAAATAGAAGATGTCTAAAAAAAATTAAGATTCTCATATTCATTCCGAATAAAAATATAATAATAAAGTGTAATATTATAGTAAAGTGTTGAAATGCTAAGAAAATTTCTATTAATTTTTAAATACACTCTTCGGAGTTTGTGAGAACAAAGATAAAGGTAGACATTCAGAGAATAAAAAAATTGAGAAGATATCTGAAATTAAAAACCCAACATAGTTATTGTCCTAATGATTATCACCATCTTAATCTGGATTGTTAAGTTTCCACCACACGTCCATCTCTTACCTTTGACAAAATCAGGAAACATGAACAACCACGAACACATTCACTTGGAAAATCAAATCATTGACTAAACTGTGTATGAACTGGTTCAACCAAACATGATTTTTCAAACAGGGGAAAAAGATATTGTCCATTGTCTTGTTCTTAGCCTGTTTTCTTTTGTTATTATTTTCCCAACACACATTGGTATTTCTACAGACAGACATTCATTCTTGATTATCTTACAAAAACCAAACCATCCCCACCAAGTTTTCTCATATAGAAAACCTTTTAAAAACCTCATACATACAGACAGAAAACTTTTACATACTTGTATCTTTGGAAAGCCCAAAATTCCTAAAATCCCAAATTTTCTTAAGATAGAGGCTGCTGCATAGTGACTACCAGTGGACTAGTCACTGTATGCTTCCCATCTGACCAAACTATAGCACCACTCTTCATGCTTGAGCTTCCTGCTGAAAGCTTCACAGCCATTGCTTCCACCCTTACTAAGAAACTCAACTTCTGCCCCACCCTTCTAAACACTAGCTTCTCCGGCTCCACTGTCACAACTGTCCCACTCGGCGGCTTAGTTTTCACTTGGTAAACTGAATTCTGTTCCCCCACATTAGTCACAGTTCTAATGAAATGTGTAGACATCTTATGTTTTCCATATTGTTGAAACACCACAGCCAATGAAGGGTAATTCAAATTCCCAGAATGCCCTGCCTTCTTCGCGCCGCTACAATCCGCCTTCTTCCTCGTAATCACTTGAATGTTCTTTGTTGTGTAATTTGAATTGCACAAGAAGTCGACATAATCGTAAGAATTCATGTCGTAGATCAAACCTGGGTCAATTGCCTTTTGTGGATGAGCATGGCCAGCTCCAAAGTCTAATACAGTTGAAGAATTGCCGGTGGATTCATCTGACATCGTTTCGCCTCTGTTATCCACGGTGTAAGCGGTGGTCATCAAAGCGGATTTTATTGCCGCTGGGCTCCATTCTGGGTGAGCTGCTTTGAGCAAGGCGGCTAAACCAGAAATATGAGGACACGCCATTGATGTGCCAGAGAGGATGTTAAACTCTGTCCTGCGTTTATCGGAGGGGATGCCCGATGGGCCAACTCGGTCAGGCCAAGCGGCGAGAATGTTCAAACCAGGTGCAATCACATCAGGTTTTAGTATCTCAGGGGACTCTGGATTAGGCCCGCGTGCTGAAAATGATGCCACTACGGGCGCGGGCGTTATTCCGAGCTTGGTTCCTTTGAAAAGAATTGTTGCGGTTGGTAGGGTCTTAGATTTTGTGGCTGCTGTTATGTACTTCCGAATTTCGTCGCCGCTGCTTGCGCCAACGGCGGTGGCGGGTAAGACGTGGCAATCGGCGACTAGTCCTTCGCCGTCGAAAACTCCATTGGCTAAAATCATGCCTATTCCCCCTGCTTTTTTCACTACTTCGCCTTTGGCAGCTCTTGAATTGATGCCTCTGTCGCATACTACTATTTTTCCTTTCGCTGAATTGGGGTCTAGCGAACCTTCTAGACATAGAGATGAAGAATACCCATCGCCGCCTTCTGTACCTGCGTATATAAGCGGGTAGAGACGAGCCGGAGTTAGACCCGGTCCGCCGTAGACGCTAACACCCGGTATGATTTTGCCGTTCCCCAGCTTGACGTCTGCGGGAAAATCTCTGTCTATTGTTCCGGCTCCAACGGTTGTGACCCATGGAGCAACATTTGTGACCGTGAGAGCACCTGGGCCACCGTTACCAGCGGAGGCAGAGACAAATATCCCGGCATCCGCGGCTCCGAAAGAACCTATGGCGATTGCATCGAGGTAGTACGGCACGACGACGCCACCTACGCTGAGCGACACAACATCGACGCCGTCTGATACGGCGGCGTCGAAGGCTGCGAGAATGTCAGAGTCGTAGCATCCGGCGTTCCAGCAAACTTTGTAGGCGGCAAGGCGCGCTTTCGGAGCCATCCCAGCCGCTATGCCGCGAGCGTATCCCAAAGTTGAAGCTGGAAAAACATAGCGTCCGGCGGCGATCGAGGCTGTGTGAGTACCATGCCCGTCAGAATCTCTCGGAGAGCGATACTCAGTGGTCTCGTTCATCTTTCCGTTGGTGGCTTCGTACCCATTGCAGAAGTACCTGGCTCCTATAAGCTTGCGGTTGCAGGAGGTGGCTGGAAAGTCTTTTCCGGCAATGCATTGACCTTTCCACTTGGAAGGAACAGGACCCAAATCGCGATCGTCGAAGCTCTGCCTCTCGGGCCAAATACCAGTGTCGATGACTCCGATTACGAGGTCGGATCCAAAATCGGATTCTTTGAGTAACCCGGCACTGTCGGTAGTCTTAAGGCCGAGAAACTCAGGGGATCGAGTGGTATGAGGGTGGCGAACCTGTTCAGGGATGACGGAGATGATGTGCGGGAGAGTTTGGAGTTTTTGTACCTCCAACGGGGAGAGCTTTGCAGAGAAGCCATGGAAGACGGTGTCGTAGGTGTGAATGACCAGAGGCAGAGTTGATTGTTCGTTTGACAAGGTCTTGTCAGTGAGGGAGAGAGAGGCGAGAGAGGAGTCATACCAGTGCTTATGAGTAGGGAAAATGGAAGGCTTGGCGTCTTTATTAACCTGAACAATGAAAGTCCTTCTTTCATCAGTGGAAGAAGAAGAAGAGGGTGAAGAAAGTGAAAGCAGAAGAGAAATAAGAAAAAGGGGAAGAAACGCCATAGGAGTGAGAGTGAGAGAGAGAAAAATGATCAGATTATGAGATGCACTGCATCTGAACAAAAACTATAAAAAGAAGAGAGCGAGAGTGTGACTCTGTGAGTGAGTGTCTGTATGCACTATGCAGTATGCTGGTTGGGGAGTGTGTGGATGTGGATGTGAAGGCAGAGGAAAGAGAGAAATATAAAGAGAAAAGAAGGTTTAAATTAGGTATCGCTATCAGTAAGGCCACGAAGGTTTAGTGAAGGTGCTGTACAAGCAGGGGAGGGGGTTATAGTGTATATTTTATTTTAGATTAGGTATGGACCATGATGGAGGCCACAAAGGTTTTGGAAGTTTTGTGTGTTGAAGTGGCCGACCTGACTCTGTTGGGAAATATTTTTTAATTAATCTTTTTGTATTTCTTTTGTATGTAAAAAATTTGATTTTCAGGATTTGATGAGATTATTCACTGAATATTTTTCTTTAGAATGTTTTATTTTATAAAATAAATTTATACTTGAAATATTTGATGAATAAAAGTCTAGTGTCTAATAGATGATTAGCGCTTTTTATTGTCACATAAAGTTATTTTTTTGCATAAAATAAGTCGTGATTCAATTTTTTTATATCCATTTATTTATTATGTTTAAAAATATTTCAAAACAAAATACTGTAATATCGAAATATTTATAATGTTCGGCTATTATTAAAAAACTAAATAGTCATCCAAACAGATTTGCTTAGCTTTAAAAGGCTTGCTTAAGTGATGAAGATTTTGGATCTGAACATGTGTGTTTCTTTCAATTCCTTCGAGTCCATGTCCCTTGGTGATTGAGCCAAGGACTTATCCGGTAGAATTAGTCGAGAGTGTGGTGTGGAGAGTGTTAAACGTTACAACATTGGATTTCAAATCAGAATTTTCCTAGTAACAATGGTCTGTATTTAAACAAAATTGAATTTCATTTGATTCTAAAATCATTTTATTCCAAAAAAAATTCATTAAACTTAAAATCTTCGTTTGATTTCTTTGAATATATTTTTTTTCAAAACATTCAAACAAAAGAGCAAAAGATGAAAAAGAGAAGTTAGTATTGGGTCCGTGAGTATGTTTGTTTTGTTCCATTTTCTATTATTGATTCAGAAGAAGGTGAAATAAAAAAAAGAATTAAATTTAGGCTGAATATTCAACTCAAAATCAACTAGTATAATCATAGTTCTTGATGAACAATATTTCTAGGTTAAGATATTTTTAAAATTACAAATATTTTAACGTAGTTTAATGTTTGCTTAATATTATTATCGAGAATAAGATAAAATCTAACTTCCTTAACGACTGAAAATCGCCTAGGTTGACCAGTTGACCCTCAGAAGCTCATACCATTAACATTAACTCAATTGTTTTCGTCGGGATACTATTATTTTCTTTTCATCCGCATTTGGTCATTTATGTAACAAAGTAAATATGTATTTTCTTTTGTTACAAAACATGTATTTACTTGTTTATTATAATATATGCAACTATGTCACATTGTTCTTATACTTAAAAGGCAATTTAAGTCGACACAAAAAGTGAAATATTATGTATATTCTCAAAAACATATGATTCAAATCCGTAAAATTCATGCTAAGGCAGAAACTTTCTCCTCATTAAATTTAGATGTGGATACTTTATCGTTGGGCTAATGACATAAAAGAAGTTGCAACTAAATCATCTAATCAGATTTGAATAGTTTGAACCATTTCATAGAAAATAGGAAAGTCTTTAAAAAAATTAGATTTTTTTTATAGTTCGACTGGTGTGATCTAAATCGTTCAGACATCTATATCCGTTGAATTACTTTCTCTACTGTTTTAATTTTTAAAGCCCATCAATTTTACAATATGCTTCTTTATAGGCATCGATTAAACATGGTACACCATCCTATGTATGAAAATACTAAATTTATTATTTGCTAATTATAGTAATAATATAAAATATAAAAATATAATTTAATCCAACTTGTGGATTGGTGCATCTTGATAAGTTAAAAAATAATAACCAATATATTTTCCTCATGCATACTTGTGATGCATCACAAGTTGGACCAAATAACATTGCTCTATGAAATAACACCATTATCTAACAACACACAAGAATGACCTGAAAGAATCTAATAAAATTGACTTATATTCGGCTAGGTGGCTAATGACGCATTTAGAAATTATTTCCACATTCCATGTTATTATTGTTGAGAGTTGTGATATCTAGATATTATATTGGTATATCCAGATAATAGGCAGGAGTATAAACTGAAACATTCTGAAATTACAAAGGTGGTTATTATATCATTAGCACCGCATAAAAACATTCCTCCTAGAGCAGTTGTTAATATGAATAACAGAAACTCTATTATAGCCATTTATGTCCCAGATTACATCGATGTGGCCTTCTAGTTCACTAGTACTACCAAAAAGTCACATGCTTACGTTACTGTTATTTATGATTTTATTATCTTACTGAATAGATAAAATTTCACATGACACGTGGCAAGATCTAGACCTGAGACTCCATCGAAGAGAAGATAGAACGAGAACCGTAGGATCAATTATGCGGTTATGAAGAACGGACCAATCAGTAGAAAATACATGGATTATTGACGTTGCAATCCAAAGAGAAGCTAATCAAGACCATTGGATTGATCAGACGTTCAAGATTTACTTGGTTGTTATTGTTGATAAGCTAGATCTCAGGAAATATTCTGTTGATCCTATTTTCAGATAGAATTAGATAAGCAATATTAGATTATTCGTAAGGCCTACAAATAAAGGTAATATGTAACTCCAAAATGGATAGAGGGGGAAAACAACTATCAACATCCATTAGCTTTGTAAACTTTTTCTCCATAATGAAATACTATTAAAATCTCCTCGTGGTTTTTTTTCTTTAAAGGGGTTTTCACGTAAATCATGGTGTCATTATTCTATCATTTCTCTCTCAATTATTCTCTATATTTTCATATTATGATGTAGAAAATTCACGATCAATCCTCCGAGACCGTGAATTTTTTTTTACATTTTGTGTTTTCGTTGAGAGCTGAGAGAAAAACTCAAGTTTCCTTCCCGAAGCGCCAAAAAGCAAACCAAATGCTTTCGACAACGGATACAAAGTGGAAGTGGAAACGAGAGTATGAACGGGTATGGAAACGAATTGAAAGATAGAACAAAGAACGATAAATTAATTTATTACATATTCGATTGGTTTATTTATTTTGTACGATTATTATTAAAAAAATATTAACGCTTTCTTTGAATTAAATCTTGAAAATTCAACAACCACCACGAGGAGCAGGCGAAACCCACGGACAACCAGACGATGGAAGCTCCACCTGCACAAAAAAAAGGAAAGAAGAAAGAAAAAAGCAACAAATATGAAGAACAATCAGATCTGACGGAGAAGCCTGAGAAGGAAGTAGCAGCCGGCTATGCCCATGGCCTCGCCCACGACTGCGTTGGGCATCTAAGTCAAGAACAGCTGCCGGATGGCTAAACGAAGGAGCAGTGAGAAA
>QANY01013423.1:1304895-1343115 GCA_003255025.1 Datisca glomerata | reverse complement strand
AGAAACCCCCCCCCCCCCCAATTCTGAAGATAGAATATCATATGTACATCAAAAGGAAAACTTTTCACACTTGAAACATCTCTAAAAGGACTCAGACGGATATTCTCGGCTGTTTGAAGACTTTTTCGGCCTGAAACGACCATTGGACGAGGATGCACGCGTCAAACACGTGTTGTCACCAGCGGCAGTCATCATCTCGACCCATTTTCCTACATTCGAGTTAACCTACCCCGAAGACTCATGCCCAGTCGCAGACTAGCGGAATGACCCGTATCCTGACCCAAGTCCAGGCGCAACCCATGCAAATAAACCATTCAAAAGGCCAGCCTAGCAAGGCCACGGTACAGCCCAGCTAGTGCGACCCATAAAAGGTGCAACCCGTTTACGACCTGTGAACCGCGCCAGATCTATGACCTGATCCACCACGACCCACGTGTAACCCACACCTATCCCTTGGGCCGTAGCTTTAGACCAAGCCCAAAACCTCCCTAACCTCTATAGATTTAATTCTTGCCATGCCCAAGCTCTTCATAACTTGGGAGATTAAATCCATGGGCTTTTGAAGATTCATAAAAAATTCCAGAAAATTAATTGGATCAACTTCATTAACAATTCAACAACGATGATACTACTGATTTCAAATGCATGGATCATCTCATGCAAACATATGGACATCAAATTGCATGCTAGGTATTTATTACTTCACCTTTAAGTACATATATTATTCTTTAAAAAAATGATTGCATGAGCATATCATATAAATGTCTTGAAATATATTTACGTAATTGCTCAAATATGTTAAAATGGTATAAATTAATTTTGCACTAATCGAGTAGGGCATAATTTATTAGCTCTCCGTGTTAAAATTTACCATGCTTTAATGTAATTATAGAAATGACATTTATCATGTAGGTCATTTGTTTTGATAAAATTCATAATTTGACCCTATTATGGATAACATGAAATGTTGTAAACAGTATTCAAACTGATTTGATGCACGAGGAATGAATTTAAAATGGAAATTCCATGACGACGAAAATGGAAAAGGCATGACAACGGGAATAGGAAATGTTAAGAATGAGAAATGTTATGGCAACGAGAAATGAGAAACGTTGTGACAACGGTAACAAAAACTTCTCGACAACGGCAATGAAAAAGTCATGGCAATGGGAACGAAAAGACAACGGGGTGGAAACTCAAAACAAAAGTAGAAATAGAAACAACAATGAGTACAAAACCGGAAATGGATGCGAAGAACGGACAAAGAAAAATTATAGATGGAGGTCTAGAAGGCACAAATATCACAAGCGACAAATTCAATTCTTTATCTAGCTCCGTTAAAATCATAAATCAATAAAAGAGAATACACTAAAAGCATGATTCCTGTCAACAGTAACACCATCGCTTCAATAGAAGATCATAACATAAATACCCACAATCTAGAGTTCATAAATGAACAAAAAAAAATAGAGCGGACAAGAAAAGTTGAGTTCAGATCAGAAGAACTCAGAAAAGCTCAGATCATAAAAGCTCATGAAGAAGAGCTCAAAAGGTGCATATAAGAAGAGCTCAGATTAGAAAGCGCATAAAATAAAAAAAGCTTCAGAATAGAAAAGTTAAAGTCAGAGTTTCAGAAAAGTCAAAGTCAGAGCTGAAGAACGAAAAAGTTGAAGTCAGAGAAGCTTCAGCTCTTCAGAAAAGAAAAAGAAAGGAAGAGAATTTTAGAACAGAAATTCGGCAGAAAAGAAAAGAAGAGCAAAGAAGATCAAGTTTACTTCAGACAAGAAAGTTGTCACTTCATTACAGAATGGTAAAGCCAAAAAGATAGTCATTCAAATTTTTAGAACAGAAGGCTATGACTTGATAACCCTTCAAATGGACTTTATGAGGAAAGTAAAAGATGTACAAACAACAAGAACGAAAATGTCTCAACAACAGAAGCGACAACGGGGGTGAAAATGAAAACTAAAACGGAAAAATCTAGAAGAAAAATTACATGGTAAGTCACATAATAAAGATATGGAAGTCTGCTTCATGAAGAATTTTACGGGATTCAAGTTGGACTCCAGATCAAAAGTATGGTTGTCATCATACAGGAAAGTAAACTTAATCATGTCTTTTATATTTTAACTAAATTAAATATACTTAAATAGAATATTATATTATGTTATAAAAATATGGAAATCTACTTCTTGAAGAATTTTGCAGAACTTGATTTGGAGTTCTTGAGAAAATATTATGATAATTCTCGTGGAGGCTGCTCAAGAAAATAGATTATGCAGAACCTCGAATTTGAAAATTAAAATGCATTTACTGAAGGCCAAATACACGACGAATTATATCAACGGAAAGATAACGAAATATACTTTGTGAAGAATTTCACGAAAATCAATTTCAAGCACCCGAACAAAAGTTATGACAGCTCTGGTTGGTGTTATTCAGGAAAGTAAATATATGAATGCTTCTCAAATTAAATTAAAAATTGTATCAATTTTGATATTATTATATAGCAAGTGATATATTATTATAAAAATATGAATACCTACTTCTTGAATAATTTTGCAAAACTCGATTTGGAGCTCTCGAGAAAAGTTATGTCAATTTTTGTTAAGGCTGTTCAAGAAAATAGAATATGCAGAACAGTCAATCTTAGATATAAAACTATATTTTTAAGAAGCCAACTACACAGTGAATCTTACATCATCGGAAAGATACAAAAGTCCACTTATTGGAAAATTTTACGAAATTCAATTTGGAGATTTCAATCAAAAGTCACAAATTTTACAGAACTTGATTCGGAGCTCCCGAACAAAAGATGAAAATTTTCATGAAGGTTGTTCAGGAAAGCTTATTATGCGGAGTGATCAAATTCATTAATTAAACTATATCGACTTGGAGCCAATTACATGGCGACTTATATATCATCGGAAGCATATGAAAATCAACTTCTTGAAGAATTTCATGGAATTCAATTTGGAACTTTCAATTAAAACTAATGGCATGATAATGTGCAGACTGCTTACAAAACAAATACTTGGCATCAACTTTCTCTTTTCTTCAACAACAATGAAAATAATGGCGTAAGTCCTTGGGATGGAGAATTCGTAAGTCCTACTTTCAGAAGGAACTAAAAGCGCAAGTCCTTGGGAGGGGCAATCCGTAAGTCTTACTCTCAGAAGGACTAAGGGTGTAAGTCCTTGGGAGGGGCAGTTCATAAGTCCTGCTCTCAGAAGGAACTAAGGGTCCTTGGGATGGGAAATTCGTAAGTCCTACTCTCAGAAGGAACTAAAGGCGTAAGTCCTTCGGAGGGGCAATTCATAAGTCCTACTCTCAGAAGGAACTAAGGGCGTAAGTCCTTGGGAGGGGAATTCCTACTCTTAAAAGTAAATAAAGCGTAAGTCCTTGGGAGGGGAAATTCCTACTCTTAAAAGTAACTAAGGGCGTAAGTCCTTGGGAGGGGCAATTCGTAAGTCCTACTCTCAGAAAGAACGAAGGGCGTAAGTCTTTGGGAGGGGCAATTCGTAAGTCATACTCTTAGAAGGAACTAAAGGCGTAAGTTATTGGGAGAGATAGTTCATAAGTCTTACTCTGAGAAGAAACTAAGGGCATAAGTCTTTGGGTGGAGAAATTTATAAGTCCTACTCTCCGAATGAAGATGGGCCATGGTTCTTTATTTGAACCTAAGTTCTTAGGAGCAGACAGCTCGTGAGACATTCTCCCAAAATGCTGAAAATAAAAATGGGGTCATAGTTCTTTATTTGAACTTAAGTCCTCCTCTCAAAATAAAATGATAGTTCTTAATTCATTCTCTTAGAACGAAGAGAGGGCAATGGTTCTTTGTTTGAACCAAAGTCCTATTTTCAAAAGAAAATAGGCAGTTCGTAAGTCCCTCTTAAAGTGGAAATGGGACCATGATTTTTTATTTAAACCTAAGTCATTTTCTCAAAAGAAAATGACAGTTCATAATTCATTCTCTCAGAATGAAGACAGGGCTTTTGAAAATATGAAATGAGAGAAGGAAAAAGAAAATAAAGAAACAGTGGAAACTCTACCAACAAATGCAGAACATCAAACTCAAACTCATGCGATATAATTATGAAATGGTACACTCGATCCTTACTCATCTCAATAAATTGTTATGTTATTGTTCTTGTTCTTGTACAACATTATTGTTGCGATATCTTAACATACGGGAGAAGGAGAATGAAAAATGAAGAAACGGGAAAAACTCTATCAATGAGTCCGTAGCGAAAGAAATAAAAAGATGTAATAGCAAATGAAGAAGAAGTAATCATCATCTACAGCAAACTGATAAAAAAATGCTCGACAACTGCAAAACATTTATGAACTGGAACAGAAAAACATAATGGTAGAATGAAAAGGAGAAACCACCACTGACAACAAATAATCAAAAAGTTACATGGAAGATAACGTCGCATGTTTTCAAGAAGCATTAAGAACAGGAACGAGCATACGTAACATCAGAACAAGAAAAGATGATCATTACACATTAACGAATAAAATTTCGTTGAGTTTAATGGGACCAATGAACAGATAAAATTTCACATGACATATGGAAAGATCTAGATCAGAGACTCCATCAAAGAGAAGATTGAGCGAGAACTCTAGGATCAACTAAGCAGTTATGAAGAACATACCAATCAGAAGAAAATACATGGATTATTGATGTGACAATCTAAAGAGAAGCTAATAAAAACTATTGGATTGATCAGACAATCAAAATTTACTTGGTTGTTATTGTTGATAAGTTAGATCTCAGAAAATATTTTGTTGATCCTATTTTCATATAGAATTAGATAAGCAATATCAGATTATATAAAGGCTTATAAATAAAGGCAAGATGTAACTCCAAAAGGGACAGAGGGGGAGAACAACTCTCAACACCCATTAGCCTTGTAAACCATTTCTCCATAATGAAATACTATCAAAATCTCCCTGTGATTCTTCTTCTCTTTAAGGGTTTTTCACGTAAATAATGATGTCATTATTCTCTCATTCTTTCTCTCAATTATTCTCTATATTTTCATATTATGATATAGGAGATTTACGATCAATTCTCCAAGACCATTTTTTCCTTTACACTTACGTTACTGTTATTTATGGTTTTATTATCTTGGACCACGAAGACCTCAGCTGTGCTTCTGATTCCCATCATCCTATTGATGATAATTCTCCTCGTGCTCCGCCATAAGAACTTAGAGTTCGTAACATGGTGAAGGCAAGATAATGATGTGATTCTTGCTCAAAAAACAGACCGAAGGCTTTCACGTTATTGGCTCGTCCAACTCAATAGCATCATAAGTCGTTCATTCAACCTTCTCCCACTTCATCTAAAATCAATTGATAGTGAATTTTAGACATTTATAAACGAATTTAAATAAATATCAACTTTCTTCTTCTCACTCACAAAAATGGCAGTTGACTTCATTGATCGAATTGAAGCGGAGACACAATACAAACAGAGATGAGAACTGCAGTATAATAAAGATACATCAAAGCTGACAAAAAAAACCACAAAATTAAGTTGACTCCATTGATGCATTACGCAGAGAGCACTTGGAGTTTAATAACTCTTAAATGCGCCAAGTCGATGTAAGGAATTGTGCTTTGAAGATCGCCCAAAAAAGAACTAGTCGAAGTCTATGTAAGATAACTCGAACAATTTGACAGTTAAAAAAAAAACAAATCCAACCTCAACCCTAACTTTGATATTTTATAACCATTATAAAACGGGTCTTTTTTGTTCATAAGTCAAGAAATGTTTATAATAAAGAAATAAACCTACCTTACTTATCCAAAGTTGAATATGTGTTGAAAGTCTAATGATCACATAGAATAACATTACTTGAAAGTTCAAAGACGATGTTTAAAATTTTCCTAAAATATTATATCCGAGTTCAAAAATTGAAAATGAAAACTAAAGTAAGCTCTTCTTAGTACAATAAAATTCACAGTATGAATTCAAAGTAACTGTTCTATTACTAATAAATAATGATTTGGGACAGGATGATTTGCTTGGGAAAATTGATGCCAAAAAGCTCCATCTCTTGGGTGCAAAACAACAGTAAATAATTAACAATAAAGCTTTCGGATACAACATTTGAATAATATGCTGTTCTAATTAGAGGTACCCCACCAACATAGACTAATAATATTGATTAGTTAAAATAAAGGAGGTGAAGTTAATTTAATTGCATATTAAATGCATAATTAGTAAGAGATAGTATGACTGTATGAGTAAATCTAGTTCACAACACATAGACACTAATCAAGTTTTAAATATTGGAAGCTAAAGCTAATTTGATTAAGCTGGATAATGGTGATGGAAGTCTAAGGTGGAGCCCAATCAATCAATCAGAAGATGAAGATGCGCATGGGGTTGACAGCTGCCCATTCCTTCATCATTGACAAAAAATGGAAAGTAAAATGGAGGGTGGGCCATCCTTCAAATAGTTATGAAGAAACTAAATTAAAGTTAAAGAGATACCATATTCATCATTCGAATTTTGAATTAATTTGACGATGACATAGCGTCTCATCCTTTTGCATAGTGCTCTGCTGGCCTGCTGGCCTGCTGGGTCCTCTCGTGGGTTGACGCGTTCAACAGATCCAGCCAAAACACGCAGTTTGGTCTCAGAGAAGAGGGAAATGAATTCCCTCCTGTTTGTGATCTAACTGAAAAGAGATATTTCTTCAATAATTTGCATGTTCGTGTTGAGAATAAACTATCAAGACAGATGGTAGTAATCATCAGCTAGTAAAGAAGCATAAATTTATTAGTGTAAATGATTTTTTCTATATGAAAAATTATGTCTGAATAAATAATAAATATCATAATTTAAGAGAATGAGAGAATAAAGATCCTATCATTTACGTGAAAAATCTTTAAAAAAGAAAAATCATGGAAATATTGTTGAGATTCACATATGTAAAGTATTTTACATAATTATTTATGAGAGAAGAGAGGAAAGACAGTGCATTTAGTTGAGACGCTTAGGTCTCCATTTTTTTCTTTTTCATGAGATTGTACTTATAGGCCTTACAATAACAATAATAATAATAATAATATCAGATGGGGTCAGACCTAGGATAACACTCATTCGTACGATCCCCTTTCTTTTTTCTCTTGCATCTGTCACACTCAACCGCCTATCAATCAGTATCACATGACAGTTCTCTATGATTCTGAGTCAATTAGTCAGAACCACTTGGTGACTGACCAATCTGTCTTGTCCAAGTGATGAGCTCACCCAATCAATCATGACCACATATTATTACCCTAGTGTCTTCCTCTCCTTCCTGATTAAGCTGCACAATTACAAACCATGGCAAAAACTTGGAAAAGAAAATAGAGAGAAGATTTTAAGGCAAAATGGTTCGTTGCTCAGATTGGCTAAAAGTCTCTATCATGCATAAATGTTTGATAATTAGCTCACCAGGGCTTGAGGTGGTTAGTTCAGCATAGAGGGCTCGTACGAAAATTCAACAACAAACATATTAGACAATAAAACGGCCATGAGAGGAGGGATTACCTTGAGATAGATGACGCAGAGAAATGGTGAGATGAAAGAAAAATATGAAGTAAGGGAAGGATAATTTGAAGAATATATTAACCAAAGATAGTTAGAAGATAGTGTGCATCCACATGCCCCTTAAAGGAGAGTATCTTGATATGAGGTTATGTTAGGGAGTATGCCTGGAATGTAAAGGAAAGTTAAAGATTTCCTTGTTTGGTTTAAAAAATGAGAGTATCTCGATACCTATTTAAATTAAGGAGTATCTTCATTCCTTGCACTTTTCAATTTTTATTCGTTCTTATATTTTCAAAATCGTCCTATTCCCTCACTTAGATCTCATTTCACCCATTTCATCTTCTTCCCTCCACTACCATAAGAATGGTAAGCTTTCTCTATGTCATGTATCTCTTCTCCATCTTCTGCTTCCTCATCTTCAGCCTCCATCTCACGATCCGTTGTGTTTTTGCAATGTATTGAAGAAAAATATTTATGGGCATTTTGACTGTTGTGTTTTGCTGATTTTTGTAGTTTTTTTTATTTTCTGCATTTTGGTTTTATGTTTAATGGGATTTGGATTCATTACCAAATTAGGTACTTGATTATTTTATTTATGAGTTATTTAATTGGAAGCTTGCCACTCTCATCTCTTTTTCATTTTTCGAATGTTCTTCTCAGTTCTTTCTCTTTTTTCTTTTTCGTTTTAATTTATCATTCTTCTCAACATTTATCCTCTCTCTTTTTAATTAATTATTTTATTTGAAATATCTTTAAGTAAAGTGATAATTTAGCCATTGGGATAAATTGTTGTTAGTGATAAAAATAGAACTTAATTTGGATATATTGTTAAATTATTTAGAGTTGAATAAATAAATAAATAAATATTTAATTTGAATAAATAAATAAATATTTTTAAATTATTTATATTGGTTGTCATGATATTGAAAATAAAGTAATAAACTATACATAATCACTATAAATTAAGTAACAGACCGTACATAAACAATATATTTGTTAAAGGGTAAAATTGGAATTCGACAATAACATGTACAACATTCCTTACACATTCCATCAAAACAAATAAAGTAATTTGACATTCCCACAATTGTATCATCACATTCTCAATTTTTACCAAACAAAGTAATCTTAACTTTCCGGGCATTTATTTTTCCATACTCATATTCCCACCATCTTATTCCGAAAAATCAATTATTCTCAATCTTATACCAAATGACTCCTTAAGGTTATCACTCATTTTCCAGGCATTTGTCCAAACGTCACCCCATCCCAAACATCACTTAGGGGCTGTTTGGTACGAGTTAAGTAAGAATGCTGGAAAAGTTAAGTTACTGAAAAAGTTTAAGTAATAAAGTTAGATGACAAGATATTAAGATTACCATGTTTGGTAACGCATGATCAAGCGAAAAAAATTATTGAAAACTATGATTTCATTGTATGTAGGATACTTGGGCAAAGTTGTATGAAAAAGTTTGATAAAGTTGTTGGAAAAATTATATAAATTATATGAAAGTAATAAAATATTTATTATTTACAGTTCTTTTATCAACTTTTAATTTGTTGTCAATGATTTATAGATTCTAATACACACTATGTCATATATATATATATAAACACACATTATTTTACACACTAATTAATTAATTATTTTATTAGCCCATCAATAAAATTAAATCAACTATTTTTCTCTTACTACGCTAAAAACTAAAATAATTTTTTTACTTACACCATACAAATAAATTCAATGACGAATTGTTCAAAATTACATAGCAAAATTGTATATAGATTCTCTATTAGCAACTACTAAAAAAATCTTAATAATACATGCCATGTTTGATTAAATTTTCTCTGATATCGTAAATTAGGTATCGTATAATTTTCCTCTTTTATATATAAAAATAAATATAATATAAATAACCGTCATTTATATTACATAACAATTTTTCCATTACATGTACTTTTCTTAAGTAGATATGTAATGCCCCGATCCCCGAGGGTTAAACATACGTTTAATTTCACAATTTTGAAATCTCCAATTCGAAACAAACCCTAATTTTGAGAAAAGTTTCAAATTTTCAAATTCTTAATTTACCCATGATGGAAAACCCCTTACCATAAATAGCGGAAGCATTAAACTTATCCATGATCGGAATCTTAATCAATAAATAGCGGAAGCGATAAAGTATCTTAAATGCATAATTAATAAAACCTCGAAGAACTGAATTAAATTATGAAATAAAGTCAAAACTTGAAATCCATAATTCATGAAACTTTCACTCATCATAATTCGTAGAAAATCATAACGTAAAATAAACTACTTAAAAAACCAAGTTTAATAGAAATCATTTTCCTAAGTTTTAAATCAAATCATAAACTGAAAACATAAGTTGCTCTGATCTAACTGGTTATGGCAGTCTTTCACTCATGGTGCTTGCCATCACCACCTGCATCATAAATAACTATGGGGGAATGAGTATTTTAAAATACTCAGTAAGCAAACTCATAATAACATGCATCCACATGTCATAAATGCAATCATGGCATAACATATCTGAACTTGATATATAACATAAATGAAATAAAATAACATACTTGATCATGACATGGTTTAACATAGCACTCAGATAACACGTGTCTCAAACGAAATCATTTAGCAATATTAACCATATCTTGGCTTGTCATATCCTCTAGTTAACAACCTAATCAGAACTGATCATATGTTAACTGAAACACATCATGAAGAATTGGGCGACGAAACAGATGGCGCACATCGGGCGACGAAACAGATGATACTCATTGGGCGACAGAACAGATGGCACTTATAGGTGATGAAAAACGTGAACAGATGGCCTCATGAGTGACGGAAAACATTTACAGATGACGCCCAATGAATGACCAAAACATGAACAGATGACACCCTATGTATGACGAAAGCATGAACAGATGACACCCCATTCGTTTAACAGAACATAACGTGAACAATTCTGATTTCTTGTTAACTAAAGGTCATGCTTAAGTTCATATTTTGCTTAATGACCACTTGAATGAATTAATCTCATAACTTGCAGAATCCAACGTATGACAAAAATTAATCATATAATGCATATTGATACATATAACAGAATCAAACATGATAACATACTACGCAAAATCAGTCATACTCAGACATTTATATCATGATAATCACATTAATAACTGAACAGTAATCAATTACCAAAGTGTTAACGAAATATAATAATTATTGAAAAATAGTTAAATAGATAATAAATATATGATACAATTATAACATCAGAGTCACATCGTTATATAAGTCAATTTACACAAACATATATATGAAAGTAACATGCTGATAGACAATTAAAGCTGATGAGAATAACACATATTACATTTATCACTCGTGGGTCACATTACAATTTAAATTCACTTACACAGCGCATATACATTTATAACAATGGGAGTCACACCATCATGTAAGCTCACTTACCTGAAGCGGAAGAATGAACTAAACAATTAATGACCTGAAATTCAAAATTATATAATCACTAAATTATTTTGAAATAAAGTAATATAAACACGTTTTTAATATCATAAAATAAAAAAAGAATTAATTAAAATGATGCGAAAGGGTAAGAGCGTGGTCGAAAAATAATATATCGGGTCCAAAGTCAAAAGATAAAGCTTCGGGTCAAATGGTTCAGACCGTTCTGGTTCGGACCAGTTCAGTTCGATTTTACCTTATGGACCAGTTCAGGCCAGTCCGAGTAAACTAAACCAGTTCAGTTTGTGATGAACCGGTTCATGGCCGAACAAAATGGGTGCAAGACCCAGTTGCAGAACAAGAAAGCGAGAAAACAGGGGGGAAGAGAGAGAGAGAGAGAGAAAATGAGAAGGAAAGAGAAACAAAGAGGGGAAGAAAAATAGTGAGGGAATCTGAGAGGGGAAGAGAGAGAGGGATATAAAGAGAAGCAGAGAGAGACAGAGACAGAGAAAATCAAAGCGAGGGAGAGAAAGAGGGAAGGAGAAAGACCGAGAGAGAGGGAAACAAAGGGAGAGAGAAAAGACAGAGAATGAAGAGAAGAAGAAAGAAATTGGGAGAGAGAAACAGAAGGAGAAAGAGGGAAGGGGAAAGACCGAGAGAGAGCAACCATTAAGAAAGAAAATTAGAGAAAGAGATGGAAAATGAAATAGAGGCGGAAGAAACAAAGATGAAGATGAAAGAGAGAGAGAGACCAAAAGAACAGATGCATGAATTATAGAGAGAGAAACAAAGGTGGACGAGAGAAAAACAAAGAGAGAGAAAAGGAAAACAAACTAAATAGAAATAGATAAAGGAGAGAACTCACCGAGATGCTTCAATGGAAAACACAGAGAAGAATGAAGGTGAAGAAGAAGTGGGGGCACGATGAAGGCTCCCAAACGGAAACGGAAAGGAAGCAATTTGCTGAAATTTGGAGAAAATTTCAGAATTGGATATATATGATCATTGAAATAGAAAAATCCAGATATAGAAAGAGAAAACGAGAAAAAAATTAAGAGAGAGGGAAGAAGAAGAAAGAGGGAAAAATGAAAATTGACAATAAGGGACGCTCACAATTGAAACGGAGAAGAGGGATCTAGAGCTTACCAATTGCGGAGATCAACGTTGGTGAGTTGCTAAAAATGAAATGAAGAAGGAGATGAAGAACATAGGCTTGGCGTGATCGAAGATGGTGCTTCGTTGTGGAGAAAATGCCCTTGGTTGGCGATGAAAGCTAAGAGAAAACAAAGGGTGAAAGAGCCTTCACAGGTGGCTGCGTTCAAAGAGAGTCCGAGAGTGGGGCTAGGAAGAAAGAGAGGCTGCGTGAGAGATATCAACAGGGAGAGATGAAGACTTGGATATATATATATTAGGTTAGGGCTAGCTTAGTGTGTATATGCATGTAGTGTGAGTGGGTTTCAATTAAGGGGTGAGATTGTCGAATCAATGATAAAAATAGGGTTAGGGTAATACTAGGGTATACATGAGCATATAGTGTGAGTTAGATAGAGGTAAAGGGAGAGATAGAAGCAAAAAAAAACTCTTTTTAAATTCAATTTTAAACTAAATCATATATAATTAAAATTATTTTACCAAAATTACAAATAATAACTTTTTTACAATCAAATTTTAAAATCATTTTATCTTTTAAATCAATTTTACAAAAATGCTCATTTACGAAGGGTCGGGATATTACATTGTCTCCTCCTTAAAAACTTTCATCCTCGAAAGGAAGATGCCACCTTTTTAAAACACTAGAAATAACCAAAAAGAATCCAAAACTCAATCAACGGTAAAACACAAAACACAAATGAACAAAACAAAATCAATGTTCAACCAACGCGAAGATTGAATGCCCAAAAGCAAGAAGTATACCGATAAAAACTGCAGTTTCATTGCCCGCTTCCTGATGTGTAAAAGCGAATGCCTTTCCTTTATTCCTGTTGATTGTTGTGCTATCGTTTTGACCTTGTTCGTTCAACGGAAAATCCTTGATATAATGTCCAATTTTCCCACACTTAAAACAAGCATTAATCTTTCGATAACACTGTCCGACGTGGCTTTTGTTGCAAGTGACGCAAAAACTAAACCCTAAACCCCTAAAACCCTAAACTTAAAAACATTAAACCCTAAACGCTAAATCCTAAAACCCAAACCCTAAACCCTAAACTCTAAACCTAAAAATCCTAAACCCCAAAACCCTAAACCCTAAACCTTTAAACACTAAACAATAAACCCTAAAATCCTAAACTCCAAACCATAAAATCCTAAACCCTAAAACCCAAAACACTAAACCCTAAACCCTAATTAAAAACCCAAAACCCAAAAAATCCTAAACCCAAAAGCCTGAAACCCTAAACCCTAAAACCCAAAACACTAAACCTTAAACCCTAAACCCTAAACATAAACCCTAAACGCTAAAACCATAAACCCTAAACCCTAAATCCTAAAACCCTAAACCCTATACCCCAAGCTCAAAGAAGGAAGATCTATTCTTAGGGGGTGTTGTATGATTTGTGTATACGCTAGTGAACGTATCGATAACAAGTAATAAAAGTAGTATGTGAGTGTCAATCACCACAGCGTTACGTATGAATATGTAATAAATATATTGAACCAAAGAAGATTTAACTTGCAAATAGGGAAGTAATAATGATGAATAAATATAGTTAAAACTAACTTGATATTAAGATGACTAAAAGAGTAGGATGAAATAGTAATTACAAAGTAGTAAACCCTAAAATCCTAAACCCTAAAAATCCTAAAACCGAAACCCTAAAATACCAAGACCTAAACCTTAAACCCTAAAATCCTAAAATCCTCAAACACTTAACCCTAAATCCTAAACCCTAAAACCTTAAACCATAAACCCTAAAACCTTAAACCCCAAACCCTATACCCTAAACTTTAAAACTGCTAAAACTTAAAACCCAAAACCCTAAAAGCCTAAACCTTAAACCCTAAACCCTAAATTCCTAAACCCTAAAACCAAAAACCCTAAATCCCAAAAATCCTAAACCCTCAAATCCAAAAGCCTAAAATCATAAACCCTAAACCTTAAATCCTAAAACCATAAACCTTAAATCATGAATCCTAAAACCATAAACCATAAACCCTAAATAACCCAAAACCCTTAAATCTTAAATCCTAAACCTTGAAATCCTAAACCTTAAGCCCTAAACGTTAAACCATAAACCCTAAAACCCCTAAACCCTTAATATTAAAACCCTAAACCCTAAGACCCAAAACACTAAACCCTAAACCTAAACACTAAAACCCTAAAACCATAAACCCTAAACACTAAAAACTCAAATCCTAAACCCTACATTCAAAGAAGAAAGATCTACTCTTAGGGGGTGTTGTATGATTTATGTATACGTTAGTGCACTTACCATTAACATGTAATAAAATAGTAAGTGAGTGTCGATCTCCACGGGGACTAGTAAGAATATGCAATAAATATATTGAATCAATGAAGATTTAACATGCAATTAGGGCAGTAATAATAATGATGAATCAATATGGTTAAAATTAACTTGAGATTGATGACTAATAACGTAGTATGAGATAATATTTGCAAAGTACCAAGCCCTAAAACCCTAAAACACAGAACCCTAAACCCTAAACCTGAACCCTAAACCTTAAATCCTAAAACCCTAAAACCTTAAACCCTAAAAAACCTAAACCCTAAAACTCTAAAAACTAAACCCTAAATCATAAAACCTAATACCCTAAACCCTAATCCCTAAAATCATAAACCCTTAAACTTAAAAACACTGAACCCTAAAACCCTAAAATCTAAACCCTAAATCTTAAAACCTAAACCCAAAATCCTAATCCTAAAAATCCTAAACCCTAAAACCCTAAACCCTCAAACCTTAAACAATAAACCTTAAAACTCTAAACACCAAACCACAAAACCCTAAACCCTACATCAACCCTAAAGCCTAAATTCTAAAACTCTAAACCCTAAACATATACACTAGTGTAAGTATCGTTAAAAAGTAATAAAGTAGAAAGTGAGTGTCGATCTCCACAGCGACTAGTATGAATATGTAATAAATATATTGAACCAAAGAAGATTTAACTTGCAAATAGGGCAGTAATAATAATGATGAATAAATATGGTTAAAACTAACTTGAGATTAAGATGACTAAAAGAGTAGTATAAGATAATAATTGCAAAGTAGCAAACCCTAAAACCCAAAACACTTACCCTATCTCTAAACGCTTAAAGCCCTAAACCCAAAAACCCGAAACCCAAAATCCAAAACCAAAAACCCAAAAACAAAAACCCTAAACTTAAAAACCCTAAAACCTTAAACCCTAAACCCCAAACCCTAAACCCTAAACAACCCCAAACCCTAAACTCTAAAAACCTTAAATCTTAAAATCCTAAAGCCTAAAACCCTAAACCCTTAAACCCTAAACCCTAAACTTTAAAACCCTAATACATAACCCAAAATGCTAAACCCTAAAATCCTAAACCCTAAAACCCTAAACACTTAAAATCCTAAAACCCAAAAAACCTAAACCTTAAAACCTAAACCCTAAACCCCTAAACTTTAAAACACTAAACCCTAAGACCCTAAACTCTAAAATCCTAAACCTTGAACCCTAAATCCAAAATCCTAAACCCTAAACCCTAAAATCCTAAACCCTAAAACCCTAAACCCTAAAACCCTAAACCCTATAACCCTAAAACCCTCAATCCTCAAACTCTAATCCCGAAATCCAAAAACCTTAAAAACCCTAAATATTAAACCCTAAATCCTAAACCATGAAACCCTAAACCCTAAAACCCTAAACCCAAAATCGTAAACCAAAAACCCCAAAAACCCTAAACTTTAAAACACTAAACCCTATAACCCTAAACTCTAAAACCATAAACCCTAAAACCTAAAACTTATACCCTAAAAAACCCTAATCCATAAACCTTAAAACTCTAAACCCCAAACCCTAAAACTCTAAATCCTGAAACCTAAAACACTAACTCCTAAACCCTAAACATAAACCATAAGCCCTAAGTCCTAAAATCCTAAACTCTAAGTTCAAAGAAGGAAGATCTATTCTTAGCGGGTGTTGTATGATTTGTGTATACGCTAATGAACGCATAGATAACAAGTAATAAAGTAGTAAGTGAGTATTGATCTCCACAGTGACTAGTATGAATATGTAATAAATATATTGAACAAAAAAAGATTTAACTTGCAAATAGGGCAATAATAATGATGATGAATAAATATGGTTAAAACTAATATGAGATTAAGATGACTAAAAGAGTAGGACGAGATAATAATTGCAAAGTAGCAAACCCTAAAAACCAAAACCCTGGAATGTTCATCAATACCTTGAGGTCTTCATGATAGAATGATTGGAAATGCTCCAAGTGACTTTTATGATATTATAGTCATTAGTGAAATAATAGAATGTGGGATAAAAAATGGTAGAATTCCAGAAGCATCATCTATAGAAAATGGGTTGCCATTGAAATGAAAAGAATGAGAGGTACAGACGATTATTTTTGGGTACTCCTCACAAGCTGTGAACCAGGAATTTCATGTTTAATATTTTTTTTAATTTGATATTTTCAGAACAATTGTAATTAGGTTGAGGTGAATTTTTAATTAGGTTGAGGTGAATTTTAGAATGGAATTAAAAAAGTTAATAGCATTTTTCTGACGGTAGATATCAAAAGCATTGCAATAGGGAAGAAGGTTTCTGATGATGTTAATTTCTTTTACGATGGTGGTAAGTAAAACTGTCATAACAATCTCCATAATACACGACGGTCATTCACTTCTCACGACGTCATATATAACCGCTGTGGTCAATCATTTTAAGTTTTACGATGGCATACAAAAATAACATGACGTTTATCTCGTTAAGCGTCATGATAGGATTAACCTGTAATGACGTTTATGAAAAATACCCTCATCGTAAATATGATGTTTTACGACATTTTTTCTACCGTGGTGTAATGTAAAAAAATATTACACGACACTACATAGACGGCGGTGAATCCCCATCGTCTATAGTAATAGACAACGACTATCTACCATCGTGAAAGGGCTTTTTGTAGTAGTGTTAACTTTCACCTACGAAACGTACAACACGGCAAAAGACCCATAAACCATCACATCAAAAGACCTAGAAACCAAAAATGTCAAAGCAATAGATCTCGACCAGATGGCGGGAGATCGAGAAATGAGAGAGACGGGGAGAGAGAGAGTCACCGGCCAAAGATCGAGAGATGAACGACGGGGTGATCGGCCAGAGACGGCGAAGACCGACGTGAGGAGATGCTGCGTGGATAAGCGGCCGGAGTCCTCGAAATCGCTTGAGAATCTCCTAGAATGGTTTAGGGAGAAAAGTAAATCGCGAGTTGGGGGATGAGTTTTTTTTTTTAGTTTTCTATTTTTTGTGTTTTTATTTTTTTCTCGGAGTTATGTCTGCTGTTGTGAAACCGCTGTAGATTATGACATATTGTGGTGTTTTGTTTAACCACCTTCATTGATTATATTTCACTTTTTAACGGCGGTTTTTCTAAACCAATGCCATATTATAAAAACCGCCGCTAACACTTTTTTTGCAACGGCGATTGCCTTAATCGCCGCCATATAACCACCCAAAATACTATTTTTCTTGTAGTGATTCTTAATCAGATAAGATCCATGATCTATTCCAATTTGACATTTGAGAAAATTAGGTTTATAAGCCATATCAATTTTAGTGAAAGTAGTTAACACCTTGATTAGTGAGCAGGGGAGGGGGACTACCTATGCCTGACTATCTTCAAACATAACATGGGTTGCTTTTTGAACCATAAGCCATAGTTTTGCCGTTAAACTGCTTATTTAAGACAACTGGACAGATCATGTCCAACCCAATAACAATAATAGACATAAATAAATGCTAGCAAGATATCTCGACTTCTGTATGATTCATTGCTGCCTCCAAAAGGAGCTTTCAGTGTCATGGCCATTGTTGTCCTTATAGTAACAATTAGACAAACACAGTGACGGACGAGAATGAGAAATCATCCTTATCCAAACTTTTAGACTTGGAAAGAAATTTAACAATATTTCCATACTCCATCAATATATATTATACGTTTATTTCCTAATTACATTTAGAAATTCGGAAAAGAAATACCAAAAATTCAATCTTCTATGAGAAAATAAATCCCAACTACCAAAAAAAATTTCCTTTTCAATAACATCATAAAACGTCTATTTATCTTCAAATTGTTAGACAGTAAATATTCATAAAGCTATGATATCAAATATCAATGCCGGCCGTTTCTGATACTGGGGTCTGTTATATCGCCGGTGGTGCTCCTCTAGGCCGATAGGAGTCTTGCGCTTACCGTTACTGTAACAATGACGCGTAGATGCTAGCATTTGCTTGGTAGAAGCTTCTAATTCTTTCGTTTCATCAATAATAATCTGTCTGTTCCTACACTCTATGCTACAGTAGCCTTGATCACCCCTGCATTAACACACCCATTTAAATCATTAATTAGTAGTGATTATTATTTCTTTCAATCTCAGTAATTAATTAGATCTCGTGATGAAAAAAGGGTAAAAAATCCAAGGGTACCTATACATGTAGACATCTTTATGCGGGCTAAGCTTGTTGTAGCAAAGATGGCATAATTTAAGAAAACAGGACTGTTCAATCGATTTCTTCTGAGGACGAAAAGTTGAAGAAATGGGTCTGAAAACTTGTTTGACAATTAGATGAGATGATTCTTTCTGTGAAATTTGTACTAGAATTCTCAACCCAACAGCCACTGAGCTTTTGTTCAACTTCACATTCCCTCCTCCATTGTAGGTGTTTGTTTTACAGTTCTTGCTCTGTTTTTCGCTGTCTTCTCTCATCTTGAATGGGCTCTTGAGATCTGAAATCATGGTTAATGGAAGACAAGACTGATAAAAAAATGGATGAGAAATGAGAATTGTGAAGTTGAAGAGTGGTGGATATTTAAAGAGGCTAATAAATTATTGTTTATGTCCAAAATGAATATGTACAAATTTAATTAAAAACCGTGTTTTTTATACTTTACACGTGCTGTTTTTTTAGTTTTTTTTTATAATTAGATTGTCCTACATGTTTTATAAGTGGTTGGTTTTGTTGGCTAAACCCAAAAATTAACTTGTAAGTTGTGGATTTCTCTCATACTTATAAATTGATTATCATTTTTTTCATAACTGATGTACAATAAGCTCAACAATCTCGTCTGTCATACATTGGGTCCTGAATCAGATAATCATCTACTCGCTTTACCCAGATTTATCAACTATTGGGGTCTTGAGTTGGTTAACTGTCGACTCGCTTCACCCAGATCATCATACATCAGGTCATGAGCCGAGAAACCAATGACTCACTTCACCACGATTGACCACACGTCAGGTTACTAGGTCGGAGGGCCAACAACTCACTTCACCTGGATTGGGCTAGAGATTAGTTGGATAAACCTGGACCTGGTCATGATACAAATGTTGGGTGCTGTTAGACATTCTCAATCTCAAAAAGTAACTTAGAAGGTGAGACTTTCTCTCACACTTATAAACTAATTAACCGTTTCTTTCACAATCGATGTGGGTTTGTAGATGACCCAATAAGTTTAGATCTTGATAAATATTTTATTTTTTTAAATATGTTTTTTATAAGTTACAAATTGAAATTTACCATGATGATCGACTCTTATTGCACACATATTACGGGTAATATTGTCCTTAATATTTGTGCAAAAACAAATAATATTATAAAAAAAGGTAAAGTTGAATAATTTCCTCCATGGATTCGAAATCCCACCGAATCACAATGATTTTCTTTTGGTGGTTTGTGAGTTTAAAAAGTGAAAGAAGTTGAATCCATTAAATTATTACTATAATTACTGTTTAAATAAATATTGTTTCCCACTAGTTGAATTTCCCCATTAAAATTTAAATAATTTTATAATACATGGACGGTGACACACAGTAACTGCTCACTGGTCTAACCTTATTTCATACGACAAATGTGCAAATCTACATTTGTCGTACTCGCTGCCTTCTACCTGACTGCCTCTATCATTTACTTTTCACTGCACCACGCGGAAGATTTTTAGCCACTGATGAATGATGTGGAAATTGTATATATATTAAAAGTAATTCTAACTATATATTTTTACACTAAAATCTTAATTGTGGTAAAAAAAATTCTAAGTTAATTCGAAAAAATATTTTTGTTAGCCATATATATCTATGAGATAATTTTTTATGATAACAAAATATTGACGTTGCTAATAAATTTAATCAAGTTTGTAAAGGTCATTGAAAAAATTAGCACAAAACATTCTAATTGAAAATCATGAAAATATTTATTTCCGCTTATTAAAGCTCAATTTATTTTGGGATAACTATCATTAAATTAAGTCTACATCCATAAAAAACCTAAACACCAAAAATCATATCTCTATTGCACAATAGACAAAAATACATGAGATGGAGATAATGACAAAACATAAACAAAGTAAGTTTCAATTTCAAGTAGTTAAAGGGAGATGAAACTTACCCAAATAGTTTTTGACCGTATTGTGTTATTTTGGGTAGGAGTTTTCCTTGCCTTTTTTTGTCAAGGATTTTTTGTCTTTATTAAGGATAGAGTGTAATTTCCTTTGTTTATATTCAAAATTTAAAATTTCCTCTCTTAAACCCTAACCTCCATCTCCTCTTTATTAAGGATGGAGTGTAATTTCCTTTGTTTATATTCAAAATTTAAAATTTTCTCTCTTAAACCCTAACCTCCATCTCCTCTATAAACACACCTCATTTCTATTCCCAAAGCACAAATTCATAGCCAAGAGACTTGCTCTTAAAACTCTCCAAATACTCTCCTAAATTTCTCTTAATATTTTGAGCTTCATACTTGCGAATTTCTTGAGTGAGCAAGGTTATTTCTTTTGTGAGCTTAGATTGGAGATTCTACTTTTTTGAGAGAGTTATTCTAAGAGATCGCTTAATCTCGAAACATAAAGCATTGTGAGGTTTGGTTGGCACTCATAAAGCCAATTGAGTTTGTAAGGTCTGATCTTCACCCTTAAAAAACTCGTGGGATTAAATATCTCCAATGGGGGCCTTGGAGAGTGAAGGTATGAATAGGATTTCTCGAACCACGTAAAAATATCGTGTGCCTATCTTCTTCTCTTTTTATTTTGTGCTATTTATTTTTCACACTTCAATTTCTCGCACTTAAGTTTTGCAATTTAATTTCAGCACTTTAAATTTTCATTATTATTTTATTTGCTTGCTTTATATTTCCGCATTTATATTATCGCAAGCATTATTTACTTCAACACTTTTTTCTATTACTTATTCTTCTTTTCAATAGTTAAACTCGTGGAACATTGAAATTCATTCTTGAATATTCATTTTCCACTTGAGTGTAAATTTTTTTTAATTTGAACACGATCACCCAATTCACCCCCCTCTTGGGTTGTCATATCGATCCTACAATTGGTATCAAAGCTTGATACTCTATACATAAGACTTAATCGTCTTGAGTTATGAAACCTATGAGTGGTTCTTTCATTGCAGGTCAATCTACTACTAGACCTCCATTTTTCAATGGTAATGATTATACTTATTGGAAAGTGAGAATGAGGATTTATATTCAATCGATTGACTATGACTTATGAGATGTCATTGAAAATGGTGCTCACATTCCATTTAAAACTGTGGATGGTAAAAAATATTATCAAGTCAAGTAGTGAATGAAATGATGATCATAAAAAGAAAATTTCTTTAAATGTTATGGCTATGAATGTTTTATTTTGTGCACTTGATAAATATTCAAGAATGAACAAATCAAGTTAGAAGTCACATGTTAGAAGTCACATACGAATGTACAAATCAAGTTAAAGAATCTAAAATTAGCATGCTTGTTCATAGTTATGAATTATTTAAAATAATGCATGACGAATCTGTACGTGATATGTTTACTCGTTTCACTGATATTATTAATGGCTTGAAATCTCTTAGTAAGACTTATTCTAATATTGAAATGGTGAGAAAAATTCTTAGGTGTCTACCAAAGAATTGGGAGGCCAAGGTAACCGCCATCCAAGAAGTCAAAGATCTCAACACACTTCCTCTTGAAGAACTTATTGGCTCAATGAGGCTAAATGAAAATGACGAAGAAGATATATCAAACAAGAAGAGCATTGCACTAAAATTAACACTTGAACAATCTGATAGTGAGAATGATAACTATGATGAGAAAGATGACATTGCCCTACTCACTACGATTCAAGAAATTCTTAAATAGAAGGAAAAATGCTCCAAGAAAATATGATAAGAAGATACCTCGTGACATACTCACGTGCTATAAGTGTAAAAAGCCTGGACACATAAAAGTCGATTGTCCAAATCTAAGTAATGCCCCCAAAAAAGTTCAAAAGAAGAGCATTCAAGGAAACTTGGGATGAGACTGATGATAGCGACTCCGAAGGTGAAGAAGAAAAAGTTGCAAACATGTGTTTCATGGCACTAGAAGATGAGGTAAGTTCTTCTAAGCTAACTTTAAATGATAAACCTAGTTATGAAGAACTTGAAAATGCTTTTGAAGAGATTTATAATGAGTTTGAAAAACTTCTCTTAAAGAACAAAATTATGAAAAATGGTTTTTCAAAACTTCAAGAAGAAAATGAGTCTTTGAAAAATGAGAATTTAAAAATCAAAGCAACCTTACATGTTTTGCATCGAGACCTTATTCAAAGCTAAAATAAAGAAATGAATTTAAATTCAACCATTTTTAAATTTACAAATGGAAGAAACAATCTTGACAAACTTCTTGATAAGCAAAGGAATGCTTCCGATAAAAGGGGATTAGGATATCAACCTTTGCAAAACCAAAAATATCACAAAAATATTTTTGTAAAACCAACACAATATCTTCCTATCATTTGTCACTATTGTGGGGTTCAAGGTCACAAAAGTTATTCATGCTTTCATAAAAAGAATACTATTTTTCATTAAAGAAATAAATGGATTCTCTACAACACTAATCCTCAAGGACCCAAAAATATTTAGGTACCAAAAGTCAACTTTTAAATTTTATGTTATAGGTATAATTGAAGAAGAAAGATAAGTGGTATCTTGATAGTGGATGCTCGAGACATATGACCGGTGATGAATCAAATCTTACTCAAATTTGTCAAAAGAAATGACATGTCACCTTTAGAGATGATAAGAAAGGCAAAATCTGATAGTGGATGCTCGAGACATATGACCGGTGATGAATCAAATCTTACTCAAATTTGTCGAAAGAAATGACATGTCACCTTTGGAGATGATAAGAAAGGCAAAATCTGATAGTGGATGCTCGAGACATATGACCGGTGACGAATCAAATCTTACTCAAATTTGTCGAAAGAAAAGACATGCCACCTTTGGAGATGATAAGAAAGGGAAAATCATTGGTATTGGCTCTGTAAGTAATGACTCTTCTCATGCTATACATAAAATTCTGCTTGTAGATGGTCTAAAACATAATTTACTTAGCATAAGTCAACTTTGTGATAAAAACTATAGAGTAATTTTTTAAAATGATTTTTGTCTAATTGTAGATAAAGTGTCAAATAAAATTTTATTTGTTGGACAAATGGGCCAAAATGTCTACATTATTAATCTAAGTTATTTCTAAAATTATAATGAAAAATATTTTATAGTTTTTGACAATGATAGTTGGCTATGGCATAGAAGACTTGGGCATGCTAGCATGTATTTATGTTCAAAACTATCAAAAAGTTATTTAGTAAAAGGCTTTCCAAAAATAAATTTTGTGAAAGACAAAATTTGTGATGCATGCCAAATGGGTAAACAATTTAAGAGCTCTTTCAAATCAAAACATATGGTGTCGACCACTAGATCATTGTAATTACTACACATGGACCTATTTGGCCCTTCAAAAATTACAAGTTTTGGAGGTAAACACTATGCATTTGTCAAAGTTGATGATTTGTCAAGATATACTTGGGATTTATTTCTAAAAAATAAGGATGAAACCTTTAAAGCATTTAAAAAATTTTGCAAATTAGTTCAAAATGAAAAAGGTTTTACAATTTCAAAAATTAAAAGTGATTATGATGGAGAATTTGAAAATAGAAACTTTGAAACTTTTTGCGATGAAAATGATTTTTCACATGAGTTTTATACACTTAGAATTCCACACAAAATGGTGTTGTTAAGAGGAAAAATCGGCCCCTACAAGAAATGGCAAGACCAAGGATAAATGAGAATATTTTACCTAAATATTTTTGGGCCGAAGCCATTAATACATTTTGCTACATTATGAATCGTGTTTTACTTAGACCTATTTTAAACAAAACCCCTTATGAACATTGGAAAAACAAAATTCCTGATATTAGTTATTTTAAAGTTTTTGGGTTTAAATGTTTTATTTTAAATAATAAGGGCAACCTTAATAAGTTCAATTCTAAAACTGACTTAGGAATCTTTTTAGGATATTCCACATCTAGTAAAGCATATAGAGTTTATAATAGAAGAACGTTAGTTGTGGAAGAATCCATGCATATTATTTTTTATGAATCTATTCCCTCTAACATCTTTTATGATCAAGATGATGAAATTATAATAAAGGTAGAAGGCGTTAATATCAATACTAATGAAGGATCAAGTCACTCTCCCCAAGAAAATGTCAAAGTACAAGATTGCAACCAACTTCCAAAAGAATGGAAGTTTGTAAGAGATCATCCAAATGAGCTCTTAGTGGGAGACATATCAAAAGGGGTAGAGACCCGCTCTATGCTTCATAGTATTGGTAATGTTTCTTTTATTTCTCAACTTGAGCCTAAATCATTTATAGAGGTCGAAAAAGATGAATATTGGATAGTTGCTATGCAAGAAGAACTTAACTAATTTGAAAGAAGTAATGTATGTGAACTTGTGTCTAGACCCTCTAAGCACTTGGTAATTGATACTAAGTGGGTGTTTAGAAATAAGGTAGATGAAAATGGTATTATTACTAGAAATAAAGCTATATTAGTGGCGCAAGAATATAATCAAGAAAAATGTATAGATTATGATGAAACTTTCGCTCATGTTGCTAAGCTTTGAGTCAATAAGAATGTTATTAGCCTTTGCATGTTTTAAAGATTTTGTTTTATATCAAATGGATGTCAAGAGTGCCTTTTTAAATGGATACATCATAGAAGAAGTTTATGTAAAACAATCTCACAGTTTTCAAAGTTTGAATTTTCTAAGTCACGTGTATAAACTTAAAAAGGCTCTCTATGGACTAAAATAAGCTTCTAGAACTTGGTACGAAAGGCTAAGTAAATTTTTTATTGATGATGGATTTAACATGGGTAAAATAGATAACACCCTCTTCATAAAATCAAAAGGCAATGATATCTTAATTGTTGAAATATATGTAGATGATATATTTTTTGGTGCCACTAACAAATCTTTGTGTAAGAATTTTGCAAGCTCTATGAGCAAGGAGTTTGAAATGAGCATGACGGGAGAATTGAACTTCTTTCTTCGACTACAAATTAAGCAAATGAAGGATGATATCTTTATAAACCAAGAAAAATACACCACGAATTTGCTCAAAAAGTTTGGTATGGAAAATCTGAAGGCTAGTAATACTCCTATGAGTACCACGACAAAGCTAGACAAAGATGAGAAAGGTAAAGACATCAATATAAAGAAATATCGAGGCATGGTTGGATTTCTACTTTACTTAACTGCTAGTAGACCCGATATCATATTTAGTGTATGTTTATGTGCTCGTTTTCAAACTTGTCCCAAAGAATCACAATTACAAGCTACTAAAAGAATTTTTAAGTATTTACTTGGAACAACTAATTTTGGCTTTTGGTATCTAAAATGTGATCATCTTGATTTAATTGGGTATTCTTATTTGGATTTTGATGGGAGCTTAACTGATAGAAAAAGTACTGGTATATGTCAATTTTTAGGACACTTACTTGTTTCTTGGTTTAGAAAAAAGTAAAATTCAGTAGCACTATCAACCGCGGAAGCTGAATATATTTCTACCGATAGTTTTTGTGCTCAAATTTTATGGATGAAGCAAACTCTAAAAGATTTTAGTTTAGTTTTTAAAAATGTTCCTATTAGATGTGATAATATTAGCACAATTAATGTATCCAAAAAATTTATTTTGCATTATCGTACTAAACATATAGATCTTAGACATCATTTTATTCAAGATTATGTGCAAAAAGAGGATATTTCACTAGAGTTTGTGAACACTACAAATCAACTTGCAGATATTTTCACAAACCATTAAATGTTGAAAGTTTTTGTAAAAATAAGCTTGCTTTGGGAATTTTAGATATTAGTTAACTTTTTTTTCTATTTATCATGTCAAGATAAAAGTATTTTTCCTCATTATTATTAGTTTATTATTTTTTATGATGACAAAGGGGGAGAAAATAGAATGTGCTTAAGAGTTATGTCTTTATCTTCATGGGTAAACATATATTTAGGGTGGTAAATTAAATTTATTTAATTAAATACATATCTGTCTCAGTGGTTTGTCATCAGCAAAAGGGGGAGAATATTAGCCCTATATCTCTATGAGATAACTTTTGATGATAACAAAACATTGACGTTGCTAATAAATTTAATCAAGTTTGTAAAGGCCATTGAAAAATTACCACAAGACATTCTAATTGAAGATCATGAAAATATTTATTTTCATAGGAGCTCATAAAGCATGAAGACTGAAGATCATGAAGATATCTACTTTCATGTAATTTTTATTAAGAGCTTACTCATTTTATTTTCCTTTATTAAAGTTCAATATATTTAGGGATAATTATCTTTAAATTAAGTCTACATCCATAAAAAGTCTAAACAACAAAAATTATCTCTCTTGCACACTAGACAAAATACATGAGATGGAGATAATGACAAAGCACAAACAAAATAAGTTTTAATTTCAAGTAGATAAAGAGAGATGGAGCTTAACCAAATAGTTTTTTACCATATTGTGTTATTTTGGGTAGCAGTTTTCCTTGCCTTTTCGGTCAATAATTTTTTGTCCTTCTTATTAAGGATGGAGTGTCATTTTTTGTCTATATTCAAAATTTGAAATTTTCCCTATTAAACCCTAATCTCAATCTACTCTATAAATACACCATATTTCTATTCACAAAACACAAATCCATAGCCAAAAGACTTGTTCTTTGAACTCCCCCAATATTTTCATAAATCTCTCTTAATATTTTGAGTTTTATACTTGCAAATTTCTTAAGTGAGTAAGATTTTTTTTTGTGAGCTTAGATTGGAGATCTTTTGAGAGAGTTATTCTAAGAGATCACTTAATCTCGGAACACATAACCTTATGAGGTTTAGTTGACACCCATAAAGTTGATTGGGTTTGTAAGGTTTGATTTTCACCCTTAAGAAGATCGTGGGATTAAAAATCTTCAAAGGGGCCTTGGAGCGTGGACGTATAGATAAGATTTCTCGAACCACATAAAAATATCATGTTCATATCTTCTTCTCATTCTTCTATTTTATTTTGTGCTATTTATTTTTCGCACTTCAATTTCTCGCACTTAATTCTCACAATTTAATTTCCGCACTTTAAGTTTTCATATTTATTTTATTTGCTTGCTTTATATTTCCGTATTTATATTATTGCAAGCATTATTTACTTCAACATTTTTATCTATTACTTATGTATCTTTTCAAGAGTTAAACTCGTCGAAAATTGAGGTTCATTCTTGAACATTCATTTTCCACTTGAGTGTAAATTTTTTTTAATTTGAACACGATCACCAAATTCAGCCACCTCTTGGGTTGCCATATCTATCCTACAATTTTAATGAGTATAAATTATTAATTAAAACTTGTTAATAATTTAGTCTATCTATAATTACTCATAAGTGTATAATTGGACGAAATTAAGAAATAACTCATCATGTACAAAATTATAGAAGATTCCTTCTAAGATCAAGCAATTCAATCGAATTGAGTATGATTGTATATGTGACAACCTTTACTATATCAGGATTATCAACAGACTCGATTATTGAAATTTCTTAGGATACCCTTTTTTATTTTAACTTCTTGAATCTATTTCTAAGTTAAATATCTCGTTTACTAACCGGAATCAAAGAATTTGTAGATTTATTTTGTCGAAATGGTAATGGGCTAGGGTTATGACTTATAATCAATATTATGATGATCAAATTGATTCCATAATTATAAGTTCATTCCATATCGGTCAGACTGGAATAGGACTAGGTTATATACATTCTAATTGTTAAAGGTTAAATAATGGTTTATTATTTTCTTGCAGTTTTTGTTATTATTAGGTTTAGTTTTGTTAGGCTAACTAGTTTGTTGTTATAATTTCCTAGCTACCTAACTAGTTGTATATTATCTGCTATTTACTTTATTTTTTGTTTAATTATTCAATAATATCTTCAAGCATTTTCTGGAAGCTCTCTCTCTCCCTTCTCTTCTTCGTCTTCTTCCTCTCTGTTCTCCATCCTCTTTCTCAAGCTTTCTACTATAGTTCACATGATATCAGAGCCTTTAAGGACACACATCCATTAATGGCTAATCCTCCTTCTTCAAATTTTCTTCTCTCAAATATTTATAACATGATCTCTATCAGATTAGATTCCTCAAATTTTGTCCTATGAAAATTTCAAATCTGTGCAATTCTCAAAGCTCATGGTCTATTCGAATTCATTAATGGATCTCACCCATGCCCACCACAATTTCTTGAAGATGACAAATGGGAACCTACAACTAAGATCAACCCTAAATTTATTGCCTGGATCACGCAAGATCAGGCATTGATGACTTTCATCAACTCCACTTTATCCCAATATGCTCTGTCTTGCGTAGTCGACTGCAAAACAAGTCAAGAAGCCCGAGCTTCTCTTAAAAGAAGGGTCTCTTGTCTTACTCCTTCCAACATTTTGACTCTCAAATCTGAACTTCAATCCATCACTAAAAAATAATGAAACCATGGATGATTATGTGCAATGAATCAAGACTGCCCAAGATAAACTTGTTTGTCTCTATTATAATCGAAGATGAAGATATTCTTCTTTATACTTTGAATGGCCTCTCCTTTGAGTATGGGGCTTTTAAGACCTTTATTTACACCAGATCTGAATGTCTTCATCTTGAAAAATTACATGTTCTTCTAAAGGCTAAAGAACAATCATTGTTTGACCAAACCAAGAGGCATGAAACACATAAGAAAAACATGGCTTTAATGACTAATACTTCCCGAAGAGGAAATAATCAAAGGGTCGTGGATGTTTTCAATCAAACAGAGGAGGACATGATAGCAATTTTGGCTCTGGATGATCCTTCTCTAATCAAGGAAGATTGAGTCTTGCATCTGATTCTGGTTTGCTTCCTTTTCCCAACTCTTCTTCAAATGAATTCTCTTATAATAATTCTTCTATCTTTCAAAGTGAATAGAGGCCTCAGTGTCAAATCTATACTAAACAAGATCACATAGTAATAGATTTCTTTCATCGCATGAATTATGCATATCAAGGTAGGCATCCTCCTGTCAAGCTTGCAGCCATGACAACTTCTTACTCTGGAACTCAACCTGAAGCCAACAAAACAAGTTCTTGGATATCATACACTGGATGCAATGTTCATCTCACAAATGAGCTTTCCAACTTGACTACTTCTCAAGCATATAATGGTGAGGAATCTGTTACTATAAGGAATGGGCAACCTCTTGACATCTCTCACTTCGGGTTTACGTCACTTATTTACAAACTCTCAAATCTTTGATCTAAATAACATTCTTTGTGTGCCTCAGTTAACTGCCAATTCGCTTAGTGCATATCAATTATGTAAAGATAACAACTGTTCCTTTACATTTGATGTTGATATGTTCTTTATACAGGATAAAGCTTCAGGAAAGATACTCCTCATAGGACCTAGTAAGGATGGACTATATCCTCTTTCTAGTACTGTCGGAGACAACATATCAAATTTGTCAACCCCCAATATTACTTTTCTTGGCAGCAAAGTCTCAAGTTCCTTTTGGCACAATAGGTTAGGGCACCCTTCATATTCTGCTCCTTTAAATGTTCTTCATAGAGATAACATTCCTTTTATTACTTCTAAATCTTGTATGTGTACAAGTTGTATCAAGGGTAAGATGACCAAACTCTGTAACTCATAGTCCTCTTGAATTATTACATAGTGATGTTTGGGGCACTACTCTTATTGTTTCTTTTGAAGGATATAGATACTATGTTTCTTTCATTGGCAATACAAGTAAATATACTTTGATTTTTTCTCTTTGCCTTAAGTCTGAAGTTACAAATGTTTTTAAAGCATTCTTGCCATTTGTAGAAAATTTATTGTCTTCTACACTCAAAGTATTCAAAACTGATGGTGGAAGTGAATTTAACAATACTATCTTGAACAATTTTCTTGATCTAAGAGGATACAACATCATTTAACTTATCCATATATCCTAGAACAAAATGGAGTGGCTGAACGTAAGCATAGACATATAGTTGAGACTGCTCTTAGTATGTTGATTAATGCTTCAGTACCACTTCATTTATGGTATCTTGCCTTTTCTACAACTGTCTTTCTTATAAACAAGTTACCTTCTTCTTTACACAACATTTCCCCTTATGAAAAGCTATTTGGTAACCTCTCTGATTATTTTTTTTAAGTGTTTGGGTGTGCTTGTTATCCTCTTCTTAAACCCTACAACACTCACAAATTACAACCTAAGTCTTTACAACATGTTTTCTTAGGCTATTATCTTCACTTAGAAAGGATATATTTGTTACAATCATTCAACTAAAAATATGCGTATTACTAGACATTTTATATTTGACGAGGATTGATTTCCTTTGCTAATTCTACTGTTACAAAACATGTTCCTACTTCTACACATGTTTCTAATGATTATCTATCTATCTGACTGTCAAATTTGGAAATTACTCATCATTCAAATACTCAAAATGATACTGGTTTAGTTATTAATGGGTCTGTTACTACTAATGCTAATACTTCTTATAATGATTCAAATAGTTTTGGTTCTTCACTGCATATGCGTCTTAATGATCATTCTGATTCCCATATGATCCTATCCCCTATATATATTGATCTACCTGCTATATATTCTGTTTCAGCTCCTTCTTTATAGTCTAATTTGTCTACTGTCATGCCTGATTCTTCTATATCTCAACCTATTTCTACTAATTTTGGTAATGTTCATAGCATGCAAACTAGAGCCAAATCTAGCGTAAGCAAGAAGAAAGTTTACTTGGCTAGTTCTCAAACCATTAAACTTGTTTGTTTAGAAACTAAACCCACTTCTTATACTGCTGCTAGTAAATCTATAAATTTGAGAAATGTTATGGCTGAAGAGTTTAGTGCTCTTCAAAGACAAGGAACCTGGACTTTAACCCCCCTTCCCCCTAAGACTAATCTAGTAGGTTGCAATTCGGTTTACATGTTTAAACATAACCCTGATGGGAGTATAGCCAGATACAAGATCATGTTAGTTGCTAAAGGTTTTTATCAGCAACCAGGTATAGACTATATTGAAATCTTTAGTCATGTTGTCAAATCCACTACTGTTAGGCTCATTTTATCTCTTGTTGCTCAAAATTCCTTGCCATTGCATCAATTCGATGTCAAAAATGCATTTCTTCATGGTACCTTACAAGAAGAAGTGTATATGAGTCAACCACAATATTTTATTGACTCAAACTACCCAAATTATGTTTGTAAGTTGAACAAGTCTTTGTATGGTCTCAAACAAGCTCCAATAGCTTTGTTTAAGAGTTCACCTCTTATCTGCATAATCTTAATTTTGTTGCTTTTGTTGATGACAGTTCTTTATTCATTTATATATATGTTTCCTCTACAATCTATATACTATTATATGTTGATGACATTGTTATAAATATGTTTCATCTATCATCTATATACTATTATACGTTGATGACATTGTTATTACTGAACCTAGTATTGATTCCATACATGATTTGATATCCAAACTCAATACTGAGTTTGAAATGACTAATCTTGGTTCACTCGTCTTTATAAAATGAAAGATAGAAAATTTACTTCTCTACTTTATATCACGTCACTTCTCGATATAAACCATTACAAATTTGTGCCAAAAAGAAAAGGAAAATATGTTTTAAACGCACTGTGAAACATGGGTATATACAATTTATAACATAAGCAAATAATTTTGGAATACTTAAATAATAATGACATATTACTATTAATTTATTACCCAATATTCAAGAAGCTTTGAAGGGCATTTTAAGAAACAAAATTAGTATGGATTTAGGAGCGGGTACAGTGAAATTAGAATGGGAAGTAGGGGTATATGTGTTGAAATTAGTGAGAATTGCAAAACATAACTCCTTTTCTAGCTCAAGTCGTAAAAATGTCCGAAAATTTTTTTATTGTAAAAACGACCGAAATATGTAAATAGTATATTTACTACTGTGTAACTTTAGTAAATAAATTATTTATCATGGTCATATTTCGGCCTTTTTTGCAACTCCACCCCGAAACCTGCCTTTTCCTGCCATTTTTCCTTGAAATTAAAGGGTGAGTCTACTTGACTAAGACATGGATATTGGTATAATCAAACTGAAATTAAATATTCTGCCCGTGATATGAGTAAATATTTGAAAGAGCATACATTTCATTATTATACTAAAAATCAATAATATTTGAAAGAGCACATACATTTTTTTATGGTTGACTCAGTGTATCTTCAAACCTTTCGACCAAGAGACTAATCACTGTCGCGAAGGGTGAGAACAACTAGTCAGAGAATTTTTTAAGATGTCGGGTCTCGAACTTGAGATTTTTCACTTCCACTCGAGTCATGCTCTTTAAGGTCTAGCTCTATATCACTCGGTCAATCACCACAAACAGCTGTGAAATATATAGGGTTGATTAAGTTGTTCTTTTGGCACCTGATCTTTTACCAGAACAAAATCCTTGTTACTCCAATTTAGGACCACTCCTCAAATCTGTTGGCTCTTCATTTTGTTGTTTTTCAGCTGTTTTTGGTTTCCCTTAGGTTGTAAAGGTATATACGTGTGTTGTACAGGGCTAGGGCCTGTACTCAAATAAGAATTCTAATACTATGTCGAGACAGAGTATGATAAGACATATATATACTACCTTTCTAGAGGCCATTGATGAGATTCAATCACTTGACGTTGGCGAATGAAATCAAGAATTTTATCACTAAGCCACTTTGGGGCTATTTTGAGTCCCCTTAGATAGTAAAAATCATTGTGAAAGTGGACAAAATATCTGAATATACATGTTATATTATCTGCTAGAGGTCATTGGAAAAAACAAATTGGTGGATCACTCTAAAATATCTATTTTGGAAATTTGTAATAATTGTAAATTGTAGACTAGTTAGGACAAATTTTCCAATGAAATATGTGTTGTAATTAAGATTGAGAGAAACGTTAAGGAAGGAGATAAAAATGCACTGATTATCCAAATTTGTTAACCGACCTGATCACAGTGAGTTTTTGTCTGGCACCAGTTATCCAGATTTGTTAATGGATCTGATCACAGTGAGTTTTTGTCTCCCTCGAAACTTTTCATTTCTGAAAAAAAAAATATCAGTTATCACCCACGTAATGCAAACAGTATGTTTCTTTGATTTATTGCAATAAAAAAAGTTTTCAATTGTAACTATGCTGCTTCAACCTTTGGGAAACTGTACAATGTCGAGAATAATTATTTTCGGTATTGATGCTGGGTTATTGTGATTCTTGGATTATTTTTAAAGTAATATGGGTCATACAAAACCCAGCAGGTAATATAATAGAAACAAAAGAATGAAGCAGCATATTTTATTGGTTAATGATTATGAATAAACGAACTAAAATAAATAACTCTTATTTTATTGGGTCAAGTTATGGGCTGTCTTTTATGGTTCATACTAAAATCGTGCTTTTTGGTATAATTATTTGTCCTTACTCTATAGCTAGAAATTATTGTAATTCGTAAGCAATGATAATGAAAATTTTCATTTTCTATATCTCAAAAAATTGGACTTCAAATGAATATTTCACTAGTCATTTTATTTGGTCATATCATTTGAACAATTCTAACCTCTTTATTTCAAATATTTGAAGTACTTGAAAAAATTAAGAATGATTAAGAATAGAAAATTCTATTTTAGTTTTGCATATTTTAGTTTGTTATTAACTGACCCCTTTCAAAAGAGATAAGAGTTGGTGAATCAGAAATTATTAATTAGGAACAAAAGATTTTTTTATGGAATATACATATCAATATTCATGGATCATACCTTTTATTTCACTTCCAGTTCCTATGTTAATAGGAGTGATATTATGCATGGATCAGATATATCCAGGCTCAATTCCTATGTTAATAGGAGTGATATTATGCATGGATCAGATATATCTTTAGGATAAATCAATGCAATTTAGGAGGACTCAATGAAAGGACATCAATTCAAATCCTGGATTTTCGAATTGAGAGAGATCAAGAATTTAATTTATTTAAACCCATATTTTATTGTATATTGGATGAATAAACTATTTTGTAGACGGCTCAAGTAGTTACACCATATAAAGGAGTTCCCACAATTGTATCCATTTTTCATGATATTATGCATGGATGAGATATATCATGGTGAATTCTTCAGCAATCACTTGTTCTGATTCTACATATTGATCATTTTGAACTAAAAGAAAACTTTTTGGTGGAATAGTCACGTTATGGATAATATCCTCACTCTCAATAGTTACATACAAATCAATATAACAAAAAAGCAGGATGCCCATGATGTGTACACCAATTTCGTAGTGGGGTTCACCAATTATGTAGTGTGGTTCACCAAATACATATAAAATAATAATTCTTGGAGGGGTTCACTAATTACGTACCGAGATTCACCAATTACGTAGTGGGATTCACCAAATACATACAAAATGATAATTCTTAGAGGGGTTCACCAAATACGTACTGGGGTTCACCAATTATGTACTGAGGTTCACCAATTTTGTATAAATTAATAATTCTTGGAGGGATTCACCAAATACGTAGTAGGTTCGTCAAATACGTAGTGGGGTTCACCGATTACTTAGTGGGGTTCACCAATTACGCAGTGGTGTTCACCAAATACGTACAAAATAATAATTGTTGGAGGGGTTCACCAAATACGTACTGGAGTAACCAATTACGCAGTGAGATTCACCAAATACGTACAAAATAATAATTTTTAGAGCGGTTCACCAAACACGTACTGGAGTTCACCAATTACGTACTGGGGTTCATCCAAAAAAATAAATTTTTAAATTTTGGTGAACCCCTGAAGAATTTATTATACACCACTACGTATTGAGTGAACATCTAAAACCTAATCGTCATACCTAATAGGCGAGTCGTCTATTTTTAGCCCTTAAACATCATCCTGAAGGTGATAATCACATCGTCAAAGACACGTGCTTGTTTTATGCCTCAAATCGCCTGTTTCAATCCTCAAACGCCATGTATGAATAGGCGATCACCATTCTCCCTCCCAATCGCTACTTTTTTGGCCTAATAACCATTTATATGGCTCTAATTGCCATTCTTGACAATTTCCCTTAAAATTGATATTTTTGTAATTATTTACCATACACCAGGAAAATCATTGATAAAAATAGGAAAAAACTCGTTATTTCAATGCAAACATTCATGATACTCACTTATTATGTGAAATTATATTGGATTAATTAAGGATTCCTGAAAAAATTGAGCATTTAATCATAAACTCGATAAAAATTGTCATTGATAATGTTGTTCTGCTTTTGTGACAATTATAGAACGAGAAGGGTTTTCACCAAATATAATTATATGCCGTGATGTTATGATGGTCGGTAAATCCTATTCATCAGTTTGACGAACACGTATAACCCTTAAGGTCGGATTCGACTATTGAATTAAGCATATCCACTAAAAGTTTGAAATTAAATATTAAATTTTGAAATTGAACCATTTATTTTATAATAATAACCCCATAATTTTTGAAAAATAACCCTTTACATTTTAATTAATTAATCTCTATAAATTTAATTTTCAAATCTAACCTTATTTCTTATCAAAATTAACCAAACAATAAAAAACCTTCCCCATTATTCTTAAAAAATTGATACCCACCCTTCCCCCTCTCTCTCAACACTTCATTTATCTTCACTCAAACCCTATTCTCCTTCTTCTTCATCTCCATCTTCATCTCTCTTCATAGCACAAAATCCATCAAAACCGATCCAAATCTGTTGACACACACGAGTCAATCTCTCAATCTCTCATTAAACACATCCCTTGCAACACACAAGACAAAACTCGCGTCAAACCCGAGCCAAATCCCTCCAACCCGCGTCCCGAAACCCCATATCTTTCTAATATTGTATTTTTCACCAATAATGGCTAGAGGAGAGCATAAAGTTACAAAGGGAACATTAAGTGTAACGACGTAACTAAGTTTGAGATCGAGCATTTCGAAAGGGTCGTACGATGTCACCGGTTATGGGTGAAAAGATTTCGTCCGAAGAATCGAAATCTTAGTATCCCTATTCTTCATATCGCTCCAACGGAGCATATATCTCACCCAAGCAAACAAGATGTTAGTTTTTCTTTAAAGATTTTGAATTTTATGTGTTATATTGTTAAAACACCTAATATATACTTGATTCGTTCTGCAAATTGGGTGTTTTTTATATGATGATTATAGAAATGTATGGTTGTTGGTAGAAATATATGTCTTGGATGGAAAACTATAGTATTTTCATGAGTGTCCATAAAGTGTTTGATGAAATGTCATAATGAATTAAGTGGTGTATTTTTTTCATTGTTTGTAAGGTGTTTGATAAAATTCCATATTGAGGTTTATATATATTTATATGAATGCCCGTAACATATTCAATGAAATGTTATATCCCATCCAAGGATAAAATGTAAGTTTCTTTAACAGAAAAATTTGGTTGTTATGTGTTATATTGTTAAAATACCAAATAGATACTTGAATCATTTTGAAAACTAAGTGTTTTTTATGTGATGCTTCTTGAAATGTATGACTATTGGTAGCGATTATGTTTTGGATGAAATTTTATAATGTATGCTTATTGCCCATAAGGTGTTCGACGAAACATCACAATAGGGATTATAGTACATTTTTCTCCGCAACCTTTTTCTCTGAGTCATACTTTCATTTTGGTTTCTTAGGCTGAGTTCTATGATCTTGGTATTCTTGGTTTTGGGAACACTACACTAGTAGCTTGGTGGTACAGTTGGCTTCCTAAAAAAAGAGAAGGAATGTCAATGCTTCTGAGTTTAGTTATTTTATAAGTATATTGAAAAAGGGGCAGATGGATCGCGTCCTATTAAAAAGTCAGCCGAGAAATGGTGGGATACAACTCACACCTTTCATTTAGACGAAGTCAGTGAAACGACAATGACCCCATTGGACTTTACTGCGATAAATGGACTGAAAGTCGACGGTCGACAACTAGACTATGATTTGGAACTCTACAAGAACAAGAAGGTTTTGCAAAGGCTAGTTGGCAAACCGTTGTCGGAGGTTGGAGAAAAAAAGTTAGTTATTGACGGATATTTGATAATTATGTTAGGTACGAGTGTACTACTCCTAAGCATGATCACATTTTGACGAGAGTCTTTCTTCTGGTGCTCTTGAGTAGTACAATTTTTATGACAAGAGCAATAAAGTTTATTTGTACTTTCTCCCCGACCTACAAAAAATAGATGAGATACGAGAGTATAATTAGGATGGTTCGGCGTTGTCCGTATTGTATTGCAATATGAATGCTTTATGTCGAAGCAAAAGTGTAGAGACGGGAGGTTTTGGAGAGCATGAGAGGTTTGGTCTTGTGAGTACTTCCCGTGTTTGACACTGAGCAGACCATTGGGTGGTTTAGACACGTTCCCGAGAGCAGCACGTTGGATAGAAATTGAGTCGGGGATAAGGAATGATGGTCATCGCCTAAAAGAATTTCGTGTTAAACATCGATATATGAGGCCCAATGAGGTATGTGTTTTATTATTTCAATTCTCATATTGTCCCCCCCCCCCCCCC
>QANY01013423.1:1076417-1304886 GCA_003255025.1 Datisca glomerata | reverse complement strand
CCCCCCCCCCCCCCCGAGTATGAATAATATTTTACTGACAAACAATTTGTTTTTAAACTTGCAGATCAATTAGAACCCTTGGGTACAACGTACAAGCTTCCCAGAATATTGCATCGACAATATACCTCCTACCACCATGAGGATCTTGCTGCAAGGATCTGCTGGAAGAGCATGGTACTTGGGTGAGCGCGTCTCACGGTAGACTATGGGAATCGATGCACCATACAGACCCTCAAATTCAATGTTATGTGCCCAATCATTCACCAGAGAGGGTTTGTCTAGTGGTCTTAGAGGTTTTATAGTGACACACTTTATCGTTGATGTCGATGGCTATAACAAAGATACTTATGATGAATTCTAGAAAAAGTGGTTATCTTACAACTGTGATGGGGTATCTTCATCTTCGCATGTGCTAAACGTCTCTCAATAGTTTTTAAATATAGGAGATTACTCATATTGTTATACAATGTAATTTTGTAATCTACTATGCATAGGCAGCAGCACTAGCAACCGCAACAGTCACAGCAATAGCAGGAGCATCAGGGTCGGCTAGAGTGATCGTTGATGAAATAATAGTGGCTGACATCCCACTACTATCATGACAGATTCAGTCACCACTCCCAGATGGTGGTAGTGAGTTGGTTGACAATCTAAACGATGTTTGAGTCCAGGGTCTTCTATCTGCTGAAGTCGATTATGTGAATTACGATGTTAATATTTATTAGTTAGTCATTCAATATCATATTAACGAGCAATTCAGATAATGCATGTGCCGACGGCATGCACAGCAAGCATGATACGCATGATTGGCAGTCTCAACAAGCTGTTATTTGAGAAAATGTTGAGCGCAAGTGAGGCGATGATAAAGGCCAAAGTATCAATGAAAAAAAGGATGAGAAAATTGTAAACTTATGATCTTTCCCTTTTTATTTTTTAGTTTGAAATCAAAATATTCTTAATATGTACACTTGTAGGCGAAGTTGCAAAGACGCATGCACATGTATGAAACTCAAGCAAGCGGGCATGAGAGTGATGATGATGAAGTTGATGAAGATGATGACAATGGTAAAGATTTTAGTTAATGATGATGAGGATGACCATGATGACGACACCAATGAGGATACTGAATCGAAACGAGAACATGAAGGACGAACAAAGCATTCACATGATGCTTTGTTGAAAAAGAGAAAAGTTGCATCATGATGTTTTGTCAAAGTTGATATGAACTTTTGTGGATATAAGTATGTTGGATTCTAAGTTTGTTTGGATTTTAAGTTTTTTTAGATTCTAAGTTTTTTTATTATAAATTTGCATGACAGACGTTTGACATATTATGGTTATAAATATGCAATTAATATTGTGGGTTTTCTAATATTTATGGGGAGGTCCGTCGAATCGTTCGTTAAAAGTTGGAACTGGATTCTAAGTTTTTATATTTGTAAACTTGATCCTAAACATTTTGTGTATAAAGATAATATTTACAAACCGTCAATCTATCCAATTGGATTCTACAAAGAGTAGATTCACCCCTTATGTTATGGCTCATCTCGCACTTACAAACCGTCAATCTTTCCAAACATTTTAAACTTCTAAATTTATTTTAATTTTTCCATCTAGGTTTTTTTTAAGCATAATTGGTAGTGTTGGAACCAAACGCTTGACACAAAGGCGTTTGGGGCTCAAAGCCATTAGCAGGCCCAAAAGGCCATTCATGACTGGTGAATCACCGTCACGAATGGCATTTGGGGCCTAATGGTCGCGCCCCAAACGCTTGACGCAAAGGCATTTGGCCCATGTCGATGAACATGGGACAAACTCATGTTACAATGGCGTTTGGGCCCCAAACGCTTATTACTACAGTGACGTCAGTCAAACGCCTATTACTATGGCGTTTGGGGCCCAAAGGCGACCATCTGGCCCCAAACGCTTGTTACTACAGGTGATTAGGACCATTAAAGTAGCGTTTGGGTCTTAATTGCCTAGTTTGACTTTTTTATTGATTGGGGGTGTATGGTGGTTGTGCAATTAATAACGGTAATTATTCTTTGTAAACCATCCTTAAAATTATATATTCACTCAACTAAACACATGCTCACTAATTTTCATGTGTTCTAAACTTCAAATACACTTACTCCTTCATTTTCTTTGTTTGGATCATCCAATTTTCATCTCCAACTAAGTGATTGGCTACACCGAAAAGGTAATGTTTATTTAGTTTTCTTTAATATTTTTAAGATTAAGCATATTAAAGATGAGTCATCCTAATGTTTAGTTTTCTATAATTTTTAAGAATAAGCATCTTCAAAGATGAGTCTTAATGAAGTATGCATAAACTCGGGTGAGATGAGTACGTGACTGGGTTCATCAACATTAGCAAACTTGTGAAAAGAGGATATTATTGGTGAAAATTTTGATACGTTACAAGAGGCCGTACATTTATGCTATACATATGTAGCCAATGTTGGGTTCAGTGTATGGAAATATGATAAATGCAAGAACAGAGAGGGAGAAATTGTGCTACAGAGATGGGTTTGCTTAAAAGAATGAATTCAGGAGAAAAAATATGTGGGCAGAGAAGACACCAAGCAAGAACCAAGAGGCTTGACAATGGTGGATTTTCATGCTTGTTTCAGGGTGAACTTGGGATAAGAAGATGAAAAAATGGGTCGTTGAAGATTTTGAAGCTAAGCACAACCATTCCATCACCTCATCACACAACGTGCCCTTTCTTCGATCCAATAGAGTAGTGAATGAAGCAGACATGTCCCAGGCAACGATTTGTACAATGTTGGTGTAAGGCTAAGCCAAGTGTTTGATTACATGGTCGACCAAGCAGGTGGTTATGAAAATGTGGGGTTCTTACAGACAGATCTCTACAATAAGATTAGGAAGCAGTGAAAAGCGCAGGTCATTAAAACTGATTCAGAAGCAGCTATTGCTTTTTTTACTGTAAAGTTGGAGATTGATCTAGATATGTATTGCAGATACAACATTAGCACGGATAATTATCTAGCAAATTCGTTCTGGGAAGACTCGACGTGCCAAGTTGACTATCACTATCTCGGTGATACATTGGCGTTCGATACGACCTACAGGACAAATTCATACAATAAACCGCTCATGATTTTTCTTAGAGGAAACAATCATTACAAGACCACCGTATTCGGTTGCGTATTATTTGTTGATGAGACTGAAAACCTATCAATGGGTGTCGAGGACTTTCTTGGATGCCATGGAAAATAAGATGCCTCAATCGTTCATTACAGATGGTGATAAGGCAATGTGTAAAGTAATCAAGACGGTCCTCCCTAATTGCAATCATCAGCTTTGTGCATGGCATCTCGAACAAAATGCCCAATCAAACGTGCATAACCCGAATTTTCTACAGGCATTCAAGAGAGTCATGTTTGGCGTACTTGGTGAAGGAGAGTTCAAAGTGGAATAGGATCGTTTGATAGAGTTGTTCAACCTCAGGCAAAACAAATGGGTACAATGGATGTATGCGAAATGTGAACGTTAGGCAGATCTCTTCCAACACGAAAAATTCTTTGCTTTCATGAGAATGATGCAATGATCTACTGATTCGTTGAACGTCGATCTAAACTATTTGAATACGTGCTACAATTCGATCAGGCGTTGGCATGTACTCAACACAAGCAAAGGTTGGACAATTTCTTATTGACAAATGAAACGCTTGTGCTTCAGATTCACTTGCATGCGTTAGAGCAACACGCGAAAAATGTGTTCACACAAAATTGTTTAAACGTGTGCGTAAGGAGATCATGGGTGAAGCATCGTTTATAGTTTATGCTCTGACACATGATGGGGAGGCTCAAAATTATTCATTGGTCAAGTTTGGCTTGCCGAATGACTCATACATAATGAAACAATAAAAAAAACTTGATATGCAAATCAATGGGGATACTGTGTTGTCATATGTTCATTGTTATGAAAGCTGAACATATGGAAGTGATCCCAAGCACGTGCATACCAGACCAGTGGTGGATCACTGTGAAGAGCAATATGCTACCAACCGGGTCAAGCCATTCTCATCTAGATACAGATGATACTGTATTGCTTCGGTATAATTCGATCTAACTAACTACCAAAAGAAATGCTCACTTTGCGTCAAAGTCAAGTAAATGATCGACTCGAGCCAAAATGGAGATTGGGATGTTGTGTGCAAAATATGAGACCTTGTGGAATGATAAAGTCGCCAACAAACCGGATGGAAGCAGGAGGATGGTGTAGAGATTAAAAGAGGCCTCGTTCAAGACGTGGTAATCCTAAAGACAAAGGGCAGCCAAGGTGTCAGCTCGAGTAAAACATGACCAACCACCGGCCGATGTGGCCATTGTAAGAACACTGGACACACCAAACGGCCATGTCCAGAATTACCAAGTGATGTGCATGCCACGATGATTCAGCACCATCTAACGTGCAAGGTGCACACGCGATAGGGATCTCCGGACAAGGTGCATCTCCATTCAATGTGCAAGGTGCGTATACATTCAACGTGCAAGGTGCGTACCCATTCAACCAATCTGCATACCCACCACCATTCAACACACAGGGTGGGTACCCTATGTACAACACAAACATCTCATACTGGTATAATATTCAGTATCCCTCACTGCAGTAAATGTACATTTTGGTATTAACTTGCTTTCATAGTTTTTTTGAAATGTTAATATACGAATATGTACACAATTTACCCTTCAAGAATTTGTTTATTTATAATTGTACACAATAATTCTGAAAAATCTGAATATGATCATTGTACAAAACAACTTCAAAAATCTACTTATTATACATGCACACAATAATTATGCAACATCTATTTATCATCACTGTACACGATAACTTACAAAAACCTTTTTTATTTATAGTTGTACCCAATGAAATACAAAATCTGTTTGTCATTTATGTACACAATAACTTAGAAAACTTATAAAAATCTATTTACCTTCACTAAACACTATACACAATGATCATTTACAAAATGAAGACCCATTTTCCATTTCTGAGGAATTTGATGAGCTAGTGGTTATTGAAGAAGACAGTAACGACGGGGCAATAAAAGTCCAAGTGTACGAAGATATCCCTCTTCAATCTATTTGAAATTTTATTGTACCATCGTTATTGTCTTCTTCAATAACCTCTAGCTCATCGAATTTCTTAGAAATGGCAAGTGGGCGAGTGTTTGAACAAGAACATAAGAATATAGGACACATTCACAATAATGTATACAATATTATCTATCCATTCATTTTTTTCCTCTTATGAAGCCTTTGCTTTAAAGTAGGACTCGTCTTCAGTGGTAGCCGTGTCTCTGAAACATATGAGTTCCTATTATAAAATCGATCAACGCTATCATGTAACATATCGTACATGTCGTTCGAAGGATGGTTGACGATTTTCAACAAAATATTACAATGAAGATTGTATGATCTATACTCCTACAAAAATATTCCCAATATTCAACAGACTATTATACACCTCTACAAATTCAACAATGACGGTCATAAACGAGCAAATCCATAACAATCACAAAATTCTCAATTACATACTAAAAGAAGCCTAAATCCAAACTAAAAAAAAAACAAAAAATAGAGTTGTAAGGTTTGAACATTCACCAAACTATCATTACACCATGACAAATGACAAGTAATGACAACCTCAAATGAGCAAATCCAAAGCAATCAGAAAATTCTCAATTATAGAACTAAAAGAATAAAAAACTATAACAAACAAAAAATAAAGCTCTCAAATTTAACAAAATGTAAACAACATCTGACATATTACCTAAGAAAGATAGTCGCGAACAATCTCTACCCTGATTTCATCCATATATCTCAAGACTCACACACCATAATCACTCCTACAAACGTAATAATAAATGCATCACTCAAAGGTGAATAAAGCCCAATCAAATTTACGATCAGTGCACTTACCCATTTGATTGGGTGTCCACTTGAGGCGGCCTTGAAATTTTAAATAAAGAGAAGGTTGCTGGCGGAGGCAACAAATCTATGAGCTTAGGCTTAAATATCAAGTTCATACCTTCTAACTATAATTTCATTCACAAAATATAAAAAGGTAATCAATGTCAAAATCATACATGCTATAAGACAAATTACAAGTCATGATGAGAGTTTAGAACATACAATCTTTTTTACCTTCTCAGTTCATCCCTCGTTAAGTCGGTCATCTGGCAAGGTGTCCCATACGGTGACTTCCTCATCCATGATGGAGATCTTGGCCATAAACCAATGATCTCGATCATCGTGTACCAGAATATAGATTTAGATTACACAATACATTTACACATTCATACTAAGTCAAAACTTAATATCTTAACTACATTAAATTTGTTTACCGTCATTTCTAGGTCAAGCATTTTCTATTTTCTTACAAAATTAGGAAGCTCACTAATTTTGAAACACTTTGACTCTGCAGTGGCACAACAAAAACAAAATATACAACATACATATAAACCCAAAATAAGGAGGTTACTAAGTAATAGATACTCACAACAAGAACGTGGGAAGAAACTAGAATCAGTTGCTCATTGACGCACGACGAGCCTCTAAGGTTGGAGCCAAGGCAGTTTTCTAGACCGAGATTCTTTAGCTCTCTCCGTTTAGCATGGAGGCTAGAATGGCTAACGAGAATCTCACTGCAAAAGACAAATAAAAGACAAACGCAATCAAAATTTGGAAGTGATGGTGTGTCAAATTTTGTTAGATTAGTGTGACTACTACCTATCCTCTAATTGTTTTTTAAAAATATACCCCACTAAATGCTCATCTTTCACTTTTAGTGGGTCCTGCAAAGTGTATGGACCCACTTTAAATACCTTCGTGTTGCGTTGAATGGTCAATTTACCCTTCAATTAGGGTAAATTGAGTAGAGGACCATCTCTCCTCTCCCAAATGTTGCATAACTCCATCGAAATTGGCTTTCAGTAGACTAAGACAAGACTTGTTTTCCCTACCAAAACACAGCCCCAAGTAAGGTGTTAGATTAATAGTTAGATTATACATGTTATATATATATAAGATGAAATATGAATAAACACAATAATACCTTTCAATGTCCTTTAATTGTTCTAGTCATAGATGGTTTCCTGACCAATAGCAAGTCAGCGAATATATTTTCTGAAGCATTCAGCTGGATGCACCTTTCATCATTATCACATTTATATAAAGGTGATGAAGAGACCGGTAGCTCTTCTTCGCGGGAGGGACTCATATCCTCATCAAGACCTCATTGTTCGTTACCATGAGTCAGGGTGACGCGTGGCTCATCATCTTGGGCTCGAGACTTACCAGTGTCCCATTCCAAAATGATCGTCAATGTTGTGCACATCTTCTCTTGGACGGCCATCATCTTTCTCTCCACCCCCCATTAATTGTGAAATATCCACCCTCATAGAGCTGAACACCGCCTGAAGAGCCGCCCTCATGGAGCTGGACTCCGCAGGAAGAGCGATCACTTGTGCACTTAAAGCACCTAGCCCGACAGCTTGCTCTTCAGGTAGATCTGCACACACATCCTCACAAACGTGCTTACGCTCGCGATCCTTCTGAAACTCGCGGTCGCCCAGAATGGCTTGTGCAATTGTATCGATCTACATAATACAAATATATGTGAATTAGTAATAAATAATCAATGGTAATATAACCAAATAAATTTGAAATATTCTAAAATTCTTACCGCACAACTTTTAGGCCAAGCTTCTCCTCCCCTTGATTTTACCAAATAAATCATTTTTGCAATGACCCTGTCGTTCCATCTTAACATCGAAGGCTAGTTCAAGTCAACATAGTTGGCAGCACATGCCAACTTATCCATATAAAATAGCTGCATTGAAATGAACTTATTCATAAATATATGAATGTTATAATGCGAAAGTAATACCAATGTACACTAACTATATTACCTGTATAAATAACAAGCATCCGATAATGCTATGGTGGTGGTTGTTTTGATACCTCGCGACAATATCTATAACATCTTTAAAACAAGCAGAAGCCCAATTCTTCTATCTAATGGTCGCGGGTGACTTCACAACGTGCAACCATGCATCAAAGTTTCATTTATTCAATGACCAAAATTAAACGAGGATATATAGCTCGGAGACGTAGAACCAAAATTTGTTTATTTGCATCAAGATTTCGAGGGGCTCATTCAAGACTTACTCGAACTATGACTCAACAGAAAATAAGAGCTTTGGTTTCAGCTTATCGGGATAGAAGTAAGCAAAAAAGAGATTTTCGCCGTTTGTGGATCGCTCGTATAAATGCCGTAGTTCGAGACAATAAGGTATACTACAGTTACAATAGATTAATACATAAATGACTGATGATTGGTTTTGATCAAGGAGATAACAAAACCCCGACAATGCACAACACAAAGGCTTGCCTCCAACAGTCATCATCAGACTCCTCAATCAAGAATTTTGACAAGGCGTTCACCAAAATATCACCTTTGGCGTTCACCCACTTCACCTTTAGACTTTTTATCTCATTCACATCACCATCGAATTTAATCTCCTACCCACTGTCAAAGATGCCCAGTATAGAAGTCATATCATCTACGGTGACTTTGAATGTTGACCCATGGATATTCATTGTGCAGGTGGCTGGATAGAAGTAACCTAATAGTTGCTGCAAGAAGTTCCTCTTCAGCTTGTGACATTTAATATCCAACAACCCTCTGAATCCCATCTCGACGACTGCTCTCCTCTTCCTCTCATCAAAATTTGCAACAAGATCCCTAAATTTCTCAAGTGTATAGCGTGCTTTCGTTTAGAGGCAGGCCTTCTCGGATGACTAGGATTGGGTTGTTCCGCTCCACTTTCGATGGCATGGATTTCATTTTCCTTCAAATAATTGAGTTTGGCTTCCTTTATCATACTTTTCCACTTTAAAGCTAGATTTTTTCGTGTTTGCATAGCAGAAACTCACTTAAATTACAATCAAAATTTATCAATTCCATGTTTAATGTAATGTTTGTTTAAACATACTTACTGCATGATCACTAATCTTTTCATCTGCCGCCCTCATTTTAGCACATTCGTTCGCACTGTTTTAGTTTTAAACAAACCACATTAACATTGCAACAATTTATATGAAAATATGTAACATTAAATTGATGATCTCATTAACTACTTACAAGTATACGAAGAAACTATTTTGTGCCTTCTTCACATTGACATTTGTGTTAGCCATCTGAAATATATGTTACTATGTCTTCTTATCATGATTATCCCTGATACTGCTTTATAATGGATTGGACATCATCTAGTAAGAATGCTAAAATGGCATACCAATATTATGTTCTTGTATACATCTGCTCCTATTATGTTATTAATCAGCTTTATGCAAAGATTATTTTAGATAACGAGTTAATTGGAAGTGACATATATCAACAATCTTAATGGATGATAAAGATGATGTGTAAAGAATTTAAAGAATACAAGAAACTTAGTTGATCTAGTTACAACATGCTATTCTCCAAGTTTTTTCACAATTTATCATGTTAAAAGAATCAATTAATAAATGTCCACCACGTAGGTAGGCTAGTTAAAAACTCTACAAATGTCAAAATTTCTATAATCATATAAAAAATGGAGTTCATTGGTTCTCTCTAAAGTAGGACTTTCCCTTTTATTTGATTGTTTGAAGGATAACATGTACAATAATATTATAGGAAAATGATAAGATATACATTATGTATTCATCTAATAAAAAATATACATCTAAAAATATTATTGTTTCTATGAAAGTAGACTCATCTCAAGTAATATCTACTTCCAACTATAATATTCTGTATAGAAACATGGAAAAGGAAAAACATGAAAAACTAGTCTACAAACATAACAAATTCCATTTTATTAAGTAAAACCAATTCAAGCTAATGATATTGAGAAAGAAGTTTTGATACAAGTTCAAAATCCAGAAGTAAATGACTAGCAACTTTGCAAATGCCGACAAGTCTTCCCTATTGATGACTAATAATCAAGAGGTTTCACCTGAAAAAGGTAAGGGGGAACTTTTATAATTAAATGAAATCAAAATCCAAAACAAAATTTAGCACAAAGTAGACCATCATATTACATTGTCATAAACTGAAAGAGAATAATCAACTATCCTGTAAATAACTCAAATCTAACTTAGAAATAATTTATCAGTACAAAGCAGACTCTTTCAGTCTAACTTAGAAAATAACTCACATTTAATCAGCATAAAACAGACTCATCATCTTCTTTTAATCTAACTAAAATATAACTGACATCTAATCAACATGAAGCCGACTCATCAACTTCTAAAGTCCATATCAGGTGGTACAGAAAATAAGTGAATCATTTCAAATCCACAATTATATAAATTACAGAGCATAACTATATTTTTGAAAAGAACAGTCTAGAAGTGAGACCCCATAACCCAACCATAATCAATATCCATTAAAAAACATCTTCATGAAGAACAAAATCTCATATCAAAATCAAAGCAAACCAAAAATTTGATTTTAGATCACTAAGAACAATCAAAAAATTCTCAAGACTGAGGAAAGATAAGAACACTAGTTTAGTCTAAACACTTTCAACCATAATCAACAGGCATTAAAAAACATCTTCATCAAACTTCAGTCGACAAAGCATAAATCAATTATTTAGGGTTTAACTTCATCTGCTTTCCATGTGATCCTTTCTTCTCTCATCAGTCACCAAGCAAACAAAATAAACTCAGAAAAAAAATAAACACTAGGAAAGAATAAAATCCCCAGAAACAACCATTACCAGAAACAAGTCATATATTGGTTTTGCTCTCACAAATTCTAGACAAAACTAACAAAAGAAAGAGCTCAACTTTGTATCAACAGAAAGTGCAACGCTGGAAATTCACTAGTCTCAAAGACATTATGGCAGAATTGGAAACAAAACTCTAGAAACCGTTCCAAGCAAGCTTTAATCGAATGTCAACAGTCTAATAGTAAAATCCTAGAAACTAGTATAAAATATTCAAAACAGCCAGCTCTTACTCTATAATAAAAGAGAGGGTTCTGATGGCGTGTGTGATTTTTTCTTCACAAATTTACCCCTCCTATTGTGTAGAATTTTTCCCCAGTATCAGGGGCAAACGAGTCATTTTCAAAGTTAAAAATATTGACCGAATTTGAACCGTAGGATTTTTTTGATTTGAACCGTTCATTTAGTTGTGAGGATAAATCTGAGCTGTTTATGTTGTTTGATCTCAGTCGTTGATTGTTTAGTATTTAAAATATTTTTTCGTTAGGTTTAGGCTTTTCTCCTCTTTCTCTTACTCTCAACGACTCTCTCTCTCTCTCACGAACACAACCTGTCCATCACTCTCTCTATCTCATGAACACAGCTTCTGAATCACTCTCTCTCTCATGAATACAATGGCATGTCTCTCCTACGTCACCTCTCTCTCTCTCTCTTTCTCTCGGTCGAACATAGCCGCTCGTCGATCGTCTTCGTCGCATACTCAGTGTGACGGCTACGATTCTCGTTGTTGCAGTCGCTGCAATCATCAGAGTTGGTCTTCTTTTGCTCAGTGGCTAAAAAACATAAACTTTGTATATATTGGTTCATCTTCTTCGCGGAGTCTTCATTTTTTTACTTCTTCAACGACGATTTTGCTATGCTTTTTCACTTCTTAATTTCGTTGTTAATCAGTGTTTGCTTTTTTTTTTTTAATTTTTCAGAATTTAATCTTTACTGTTCTGTTTCATTTTTGTTTCTACTATTTTCTTCATTGCTTCGTTAGAATCTGATCTTTTTAATCTAGCCTTTTAGAGTCTGGATTTTAGAAATCAGCACTTACGTGTTTATGCTTATCTGTTCTTACTTTTGTAGCTTTTGTGTTTTTATCTCTTCATTGTTCTATCTGTAATGGTTTAATACTCGGTGGGTTGTCAATCTATGTGGTTGGATTGGATGGTATAAACGAATTTCTTTGTTATTCGGTCGTTCTTATCTTCTCATTATTTTCAAATTTTTGTTTATGTAGTGGTTTTTGTCATGCTTTGGAGGTAAATTGTCTGAATAACAGTTGTAGCTGACATATGTGAGGTTGGAATTCAAATTTGATTTAATTTTTCTTGTGTTTTGGGATAGATTTGGATTATGTCAGTGTTTTTTTTTCTTTCGTCACCTGTTTCATTTTATTAGGCGCCTATTATATGGCTTTTTTACTGTTTGGTAGTTTTTGGCTGTCTAAATATCAGTTGGTTTTGTTTCCTTGTCATTTCTACTACTATAAATTAGATGATTGTCTTACAAAAAATTCAATTTATTTTTAGTTGTCTTGAGGTATTAGTCTCTGTGAGTTAAAGCCTTACTTTACATCCTATTTAACATTCGTAATTAATACTTATTTATGATATTAACTTAAATTTCTTATGGTTCAGATTGCGTGTGTGTCCTTTTTTGTTATCTTGAGGCTATTCTCTGTGAGTTAAAGTCGCGGGTAAATTAGGTATCTAATCATGCTTTTTGAAGTGATTCCTTTGTTGTTTTTTTACTCTATGGTAGTTAATTGTGAATAATCATTTCTTAATTTTGTTTGCACAGTTCTGACTTGTTTATTTATTTACTTTGACCTGAATTTTTTTATAATCATTCGTTGTTCGATATTTAATTAGATTCATTTATGTTTTCATATCATAGTTTGTCCCATCATTTTAGAAGTTTTGGATTTTTTAAGTATGCTTTAGGAGAATTACAGTAAATGATAAAGTAACACCCATGGCTTTCCTTTACTTTATGTGTTTTTTCTTCTTAGTTCATGCACATGAAAGTTGAGCAGTTTCTTAATAGAAGAACATTTGATAAGGCTTTCTACAAATTGCTAGAGGTAAAAAACTAAATTAAAATGATTCCAAACCAATGAAACCAAAATATTTATAAATTCTAACTCCATAAAAAGGTGAATTGATCGACATTTTTTTCGTCCAATTTTAGAAAAAAAAATCATTTACATGGTGATTAAACAAGCATGAAAAAAAATCATTTACTTATGCTTTGGTTGGAATGAGGCTCAGAAGAATTTCCCAGTGTTTTGGCAGTCTCTTTGGGGTATTAGAACTGTCAAGAAGTAGCTCTTCTATTTGCTTGTAATTAGAAGTTGTCTTAGTTTCCTTGTATTTTCTCAACATATTTTCTTTCATGATCATATTGTCATCATTATGATGAAATTTTGAGGTTCATATAAATCATTATATGTTGAAATCATTCCAACTGTAGTTGATACAGTGGTAAATAGCATTGGCTATTTATTTATTTTTAACTTTATACATACTATTTAATATGTAATTCACGGATGTACTATTTTAAATTGATGATTATCCTCATGTAATGATTCATCTTTTCCTCTCTAATTTGTGTCGCAATCTGAGTGCATCCTTTCATATTTCCCTATTTATTAGTTAAATGCTCTTTCAATTTCATTATTCCACCAGTAATATATATTGCACATGTATTAGAGAGTACATCTAATGTTTATCCATTAACAGCCTCTTGCAAGTCGACTAATGAATGTGAAGATGTTGGGTTTGTAAACTGTAACATCTTCAAGTAAAATTGGATAAAATTAGGCCCGATTGCTAGGACCGACTTAGGATAATAAATTTAGGATCAAATGTTAATTCTTCTGCTAAATGTTGATTTATCTTTTTAGTTTTTTTTTATATCTCCAAACAATCAAAAGATTATTGAGAGTGTTTAAGCAGGTTCGAATTTAGAACACATGACTATCGCATATGCCTTATAAAGCATGTCTTAGTCTTCGGTTGTCCTCTTTAAAGCATTAACAAAGATTTAAAGCATTATATGGGCTAATTAATTAAAAATTTCGATACTCTTTTTGCCTTTGAATTCTTTTTAATTAAATCTTAAACTCATAATCTCAATGACATTATAAAGTTTACTCTGTTAAAGAAGTTAGCAACCAAGAAAATAAAGGAAGTGATTTTAAATAAATATATCTAAGAAACAAATAATAATTTAAGTTTAATTATCATCAGAAAATAAACATGGGAGTATGTGAGAATAATGGTCCACTTTGGATCGCTTCTTTTAATAATGAAGGGAAAAAGAAGTGATATTTAGAAATAAGAATGTTAAAAAAATCAAATATAGGAAGGGAAAAACCAACATTGGAAATAGAGAAAGAGTTGTGGGATTGAGATTTGAGATTTACTTTTAGAGGTTGATCGTCCAGTAGATTTTCATCTCTTTCTTAATTGCAATAACATAATGTTCTGTAATATTTTCATCTATTTCTTAATTGCAATAACATAATGTTCTGTAAACATATATGATTAGATTAAACATGTCGGTATTAAAAATGTGAGACATTATATTTTTTCCTCTATACATGTACATATGATAACGTAATTATTGACTTCTAATTAATAAGAGATATATTTCTTTCTTGGGTAGTCAAACATAAGCACTTTCTTCTCTTTACATTTCCTTGGTGCATCAACTCTGCTTAAGAGCTATTGATACAGTAAGATTATATTCTCCAAGTACGAAGCTTCATTATAAATTATTTACTCTTACATTTTTATTAATATTCTCAATTTTATCATTGCGATTTTATAAATATTAATTTCTTTCATCGTAACCTTTTCATGTGACTGTTAGACATGAATCATGATCAAAGATGTGATTCATTACAAAATATTAGCGACAATGGAACGCTAATATTGTTAATTCTGTGAACATACTGATATACAGTATGTAATGTCTGATGAAAGCCTTTTCACACAACGAATTGGTCATTCGATAGAGATTTTCATCCTCTTTAACTTTGCTTAAGATTCATCAAAGTATGATGTCCAAGGTTTAGAGGCCCAGTCAGTTCACAGGTACAAACCTTTATATGTCCACCTATAAATGTCTTTTCCTTCTACAAACCATTATTCTAAAAGTTAGAAAGCTTATGTTCGATAAGATCAACCCAATGATTTAATCTGCCTATTGTATGTTCATATATTCAACCCAAAACATAAAATAGACAAACAAAAATTAAAACTAAAAAACTTACAAAAAATTCAAGTGAAAGATTTAATTTTAGTTTTTTAGTGATTAGTCCTATCTAAGTGATGTAATAGATATATTTATTAAAAAAATTATGTATTGATAAGAAAACACTATAGTTATTTTGATGTTATTAATTTATTAATGTATTTTGTGAGTTTTCTAATGATAAATTATATCAACATACTTGTATAAAACTTTTTATGATTCTTTTACTTATAATAAAAAAATAAATTCTTGAAACTATAATTAGGTAATTTGTTCAACAAAATTTGAAAAAAATAAGATATATCTTGTTTGTATTGTTTATAGTTATATTTTTATTGTGGTTTTGAATCTAACTAAATCATATTTTATTTTAAGGTTACATGTCTTCACAACAAAACTCCAATCATCTTCAAACTAGATATTCATAATTATCCAAAGAATAGAAGGAAAACAGTCGTAGGCGATGTAGAGAGTATTACGCTAAAAAGAAGGCATGTATAGGTGATGTTCATGATAATAGAAAAAGAACTTCAAGCAAAGACTGTTCAATGATTGAACAGATTCCTTCTGAGTTTTCATTACTCTCCGCACAGTTATCTGAAGAAAGAAAGAGAGTAATCGTAAGCAAAATAGAGAGTATTAAGCTAGAAAGAAGACATTATCATCTATGAGTGGTGTAGATGATAATGGAATAAAAAAATTCAGGCGAACGTTGTTTGATGGCTGAACATATTCCTTCTGAGCCTTTATTAATCACTTCCGTTCCTGTTTGTGAATTCTGTTATGCTATAAAATTTTCTCATGAGCCAAAAAGTTTTTTTTGCTCCAATGGTGAAGTCATTCTAGTTTCTAACTCGATGCCTGAAGAATTGGAGAATTTATATTATTCAACAGATGATGAGGCTGTTGAATTCTGAAAATATATACGTACATATAACAATACAATGGCTTTTACATCTTTTAGAGTTAAATACGATAAGGACTTATCAAAGAGGGACAAGGGAATATATACATTTCGCATTCAAGGGCAAGTTTATCACTATATAAATGATCTTATGACGCTTGATGACCATGCTTCTTACCTACAACTTTATTTCTATGATACCGATCATGAAATAGAAAATCATCTGTACAATTCAAGCAAATTAATTTGCATTGTTCTAGATAAACCCCTACATATCTGACGTTCAATTTTTTCGCTCGTTAAAAGATGTCCCTGATTTAGCATCACATTATATCTGTATTCTTAGTAATGTTGATTTGGATCAACATATATATAATGCTCCTTCCAGTTCTCAAGTTGCTGCTATTTGGGTTGGAGATTCTATAACTTATGATCATTCAACTCGTGATATTATTATTCAAGGTAAATATGGGCAAAAACACAGGATACAATATTACTTTGGATGTTATGACCCTCTGCAGTATCCATTATTGTTTCCTTTTGGAGAAAATGGATGGCATCAAGGTATTAAAAGGATTTATAGGAGAGATGGAGAACTTTTTTATACGAAAAATTTGATGCTCTTGAAAAAAATCATATCAGAAGAAGAATTAATGCGGAATGAGGTTCAGTTAAAGAGGAAAAAGAGAATTATGGTTTCTTATCGTGAGTATCATTACTATAAACTTCAAATCCGTTCAGGTGACAAGTCTATGTTATTACGTTCCGGTAGACTTTTCCAACAATATATAGTAGACATGTACGTAAAACTCGAAAGTTCAAGGCTTGATTATCTTTGAAATCAACAGAATGAGATAAGAGCTTATTTGTATCAAGAAATACTTGATAATGTTCATACTGGTGAACGAGATGCTAATAAAATTGGACGAAGAATCATTCTTCATGCATCTTTTATTGGTGGTCCTCGTGATATGAAAAAAAGATATATGGATGCTATGGCTTTAGTTCAACGTTTTGGTAAGCTTGATATATTTTTTACCATGACGTGCAATCCAAAATGGTCTGAAATAAAAGAAAAAATGACTTCAACTGAAGAGACTAAAAATAGACCTGATTTATTGAGCCGCATATTTCATGCAAAGCTGGAGGAATTGAAAATTGATTTGTTTAAGAAACAAATCTTTGGTCTTGTGGTAGCATATGCGTATGTTGTGGAATTTCAAAAAAAAGCTCTCCCGCATGCTCCTCTCTCAAACTTCTAAAATCATTGCACCAGAATCTTTGGATAATTTTGTTTTCGCTAAAATTCCAAGTACTCGTAAAAATCCTCATTTATCAAGAATGATAATCAAACATATGATGCATGGACCATATGGTTTACTAAATCCTCAAAATGTCTGTATGCAAAGAGACGGAACATGTAAGAATAATTATCCTAAGGTATTTTTCAATGAGACTACACAAAGAAAAGATGGATATCCGAGCTATAGACGATGTGATGATGGTACGACGGTCATTGTTAGAGGTGCGAAGTTAGACAACCGGTGGGTTGTGCCACATAATCCTTATGTATGAGTGTCATATATACGTAGAAATTTGTTCAACCATCAAAGCAGTAAAATATTAGTATAAATATATATACAAGGGGCATGATCAAATTACTTTTCATCTCTCGACCGCAGGTGAATCTTCTTATATTGATGAAATTATTTCAATCCAAAATGAAAGATGGGTCTCCCCACCTGTATTTGGAGAATATATTCGTTCATGTTGAATGAAGTTAATCCCGCGGTTATAAATCTCCAAATACATTTGTCGTAGAAACAACTTGTGTCATTTATGAAAAATGACGACTTGATTAATGTGTTGAATTATGAATTTCGCTCAAGTACAATGTTAACTAAAAAATTTTAACATGAATAATATTAATGAGCATGCTAGAAGGTTATTATATAAAGAGTTTTTGGAGCATTTTGTGTGGAATGAAAGAGATAAAATTTGGACTCTGAGAAAACAAGGTCATTCTATTTGTCGTATAGTTGCAGTTAATCCAATGGAAGGTGAACGTTATTATTTACGTTTGTCATTAAATCATATAAAAGGTCCTACGTCATTTGACAATCTGCTTAGCGTTGATGGTATTGTCGTTTCATCATTTCGTGACCCTGCGTTACTCAATGGTCTGTTAAATTTGAATTTTTGTATAGATCAATGTTTAAAAGAGGCATCAGAGTATCATATGTCAAATGCTCTTTGACAACTTTTTGCAACGATTTTAATATATTGTAATACATCTGATCCTAAACGGTTATGGTTGAGATTTGAACAACTACTTTTGGAAGATTATTCTAGAATGTTGTTGACTCCAAATATTGTGAGAATTAAAGTATTGCAGCAAATAAATATGTTCCTCAAATATATGGGAAAATCAATCAAAGATTTTAGATTATTTGATGAAAATATAGATTCTGAAGTTAAAAAAATAACTTAAAAGAAATAGATGAAGAACTACAAATTATTGTTGATGAAAAAGATCTTAATGAAGCGGAACAGCTAAATTCTAAACAGAATTGTGTGTATGATGCAATATTAGAGAAAGTTTTTCAAGGAACTTCAGGAGCATTTTTTATCGACGGACCTAATGGTAGTGGGAAAACCTTTTTATATCGTGTCATTCTTGCAACAATAAGATCAAAGGGTTTTGTTGTGCTTGCAACAACATCTTATAGAGTAGCAGCGTCTATTTCATCTAGTGGTCGTACCGCTCATTCAAGAATCAAGATACCTTTAGACGTTACAAAAAATGTCAATTGCTCTGTCATAAAACAATCTGGTCTTGCTCATTCACTACAAATTGCTAAAATTATTATTTGGGATGAGGCTCCGATGTAAAAAAAAATAATTGAAGCACTTGATCGATTACTTCAAGATTTAAATTATAATTGTGCAATATTTGGTGGAAAAGTTATCGTGTTAGGAGATGATTTTTGTCAAGTACTTCTCGTGATTCCAAAAGGCTCTAGATATGAAATCATTGAGTCAAGTTTAGTAAGTTCCTATTTATGGTCGAAATTCCAAAGGTTTCATTTGACTACGAATACGAGATCGTTCTTAGATCCTAGATTTTCTCAATGTTTATTATCTATAGGTGATGGAAATGAGAAAACTATGATTGACGATTATATTGAATTGCCAAATGCGATGCTTCTACCATTTACGTTTACGAACTATTCAGAATCAATAAATTATTTATTAGATGCAGTTTTTTTGCGATATACATGAATTTCCGAATAATTTAATATCAATGTGAATAGATGTATTCTTACACCAAAGAATGAAGATGTTAACGAGATAAAAGACATTCTCATACAACGTTTCCCTGGTGAGATAGTTAACAGCGATAGAATTCCCAATGATTTTTATGAATATTTTGATACCTACTGGATTTCCTTCTCATGAATTATTATTGAAACCAAATTTTCCAGTGATATTACTTTGAAATATTAATCCATTTTAAGGTTTATGCAATGGAACTAAATTAATATGTCGACAATTCAAACGAAATATAATTGATGCTGAAATAGTTACTGGACATTACAAAGGAAAATGAGTGTTTCTACCTAGAATTTCATTTATACCTCTTAATGATGAGAAATGTTCATTCCCATTTAAACGAACACAATTCCTATTCGTTTAAGTTTCGCTATGACGATAAATAAAGCGCAAGGTCAAACGTTAGATTTTGTTTGTATATATTTACCTCGATCTGTGCTTTTTCTCATGGGTAATTTTATGTTGCTTTATATAGAGTGAGAAATTCATCATCTGTGAAGATATTAATTCGTCCAACCAATGAAAAATATATTCGTACTTATTCATACACAAAGAATGTTGTATGTAAAGAATTTTTATCTTTAGATTTTCCTATCGCTGAAAATGTTATTTTATCATAAGGTAATATTCATATAAATAATATCTTTATTATATTTAACATAATCTCTCTTACATAAACAATATAAGTTCTATAAGTATGTTAATTTTAAAATGTATTGCAGGAAAGCTATGGATACTGCAACTAGAATGATAAGAGAGATCACACCAAACATGAAAAACTAGACAGTAAAAGCCATTATTGTAGAGAAAAACTTATCTAGAAATACGTGGAACAGTACTATGACAATACAAAGATTTGTACTAGCTGATGAAGAGGTAAGTATATTTGTAATGATATTAAATAAAATATTTATGAGATGCATATTTTAATTATGTCATTGTTTATATTACTAGTAAACATAAATTCTGGTCATGATATGTGGTCGTGATATACGAATCTTACGTTCTTCTCTGACTTTAGGGGATACATTTTATATATCAAACGCTATTATCCAGTTCTATGAAGTAGATTATTGTATTATTGACAATCCCTATCAATGGGTTATAAATGCGAGAACTGTTATTTGAACAACAACATCAAAAGAGAAAATACCACTGATAGATTATGAGTTTGTTTCACTTCGTAATATGCCGATGCATGTTGATTCCATCCATTCAAATGGTAAGGGATAGCATTTACTTATAATTTATCATTTCTTACATATTTTGTTACATTTTCGTTACAGATTTTCAAAAAAAAAAGTATTTCACTATTATTATGTAAAGTATTATATGATTTTGCAGACGTACTCGTGGTAGTATTAAACGTCCTACCTGCAAAGACAATCACTACCATGAATGGAAATACTATAATCCGTGCAGTTATAATTGTCAATGAAGGGTACGTCAATTAAATTTAGTAATTATAAATTATAATTATTTTTATTATTTTCTAATTTTTTCTATTACCTTATGTTCCTTATAGACTGCAACCAATGATTTTAATATATTCAAATCAGTTTGTTGACGTTGAATGCGAAGCAATCGTACAAGAAATAGAAAGTCAACCGATAATCCTTGGAAGACGTCTGAGAGCATCGTCATTTCATAGTATTTGTGTATATTTTTTTGCTGCTTTAGAATAAAATGATGAAACATAAAAATTTTAATAAAATATTTTTATTTGCAGATATTTCGTTATCAACAAGACCAACTTCCTCTTTAATGATAAATCTCATAGTAGAATAAGCAGTTGAACATCAAAGATGGTATGATTAATTTACTAAACTTAAGTTTAGTGAAATTTTGATATTCTAACTTTCATTATTTTTTTAATATTAAAGGGGTGTTAGCCATAAAAGACAAGTTCGGCAAATAACTTAGTATCAATGTCCACAATTGTCAATGTATAATCCAGAGCGACCAACACAAAATCGGATACTGGTTCACTCACAGCCACTTTATTTACAAAATTTGCCGAAATTTTTTTAGGTTGCACTGCAAAACAACTAATGGCTTTTGATACTGAGGTATATGAATTTTCTATTGTGATTAAGTTTATTTATATTTTACATAATTTGTCATCCTCTACATTAGTAGAATAAATATGTTTAAAATTTATTATAAATAAATCTATGTAAACATTTTATATTGTAGGATTATGTTTGTTGTATGTATGTTTCTATTGTTGGCGGCACATGCTTAAACTAAATGTCTGATAGGATGAAACTTCAGTGAAAGCTAGCAGAGGTTTCGGATGAGGATTGTATATATTATATAAATAAAATAATTAAAATAATTAAAATATATATTATATAAATAAAATAATAGCACGTTTATGTTATTTATGTACTTCTTGTGATGTATATATAAATAGTGCTCAAATATATATTAATTAATTTATTATAAATTATAATTATTAGTTATCTCAACTTTCGTTATATAAATGTATATTTGAATCTTTTTACTCTATTCTATGAATTTCAAACTATGATCTAAAATAATAGCATATCTTGTGTAAGGACTGTAACAAGAATGAGAGAGATCGAGAGAGGGGGAGATATTACCTTCGACAGAAAGAGTCAAGAGCAGGGAAGTCCCAGTGGTTGAAAATCATGTGCCCTGGACACAAAAACTCTTCGACGGTAGAAAGAGCTGGATGATGGAGAAAGAGAGAAAGATGAACGACGGAGAGAGAGGTGGATGACTGACTGGACGCCGGTAGAGACAGAGAGCCTGAGTTTGGTGAAGAAGAAGAGGAAATCTTGTTCTCATTCTCATATGAAAACATAAATAATTTTATATACATGCCATTTGATGTTACCGTACTAGCTAATTTTCCTTAATTATGTAGTTATTGAAAGAATTTCAGCTAGTTCAATTAGACAAATCAATTAATTTTTTGGGATAAGATACAACACTAATATAAGGCTTAATAAAGAAACACTTTACAACAGAGAAATTAAAAATAGCTCTAAAAATGGACTTGAAGAAGTTATTTGATTTAGCTCCAAGGTTAAGCAACAAATCCCACAGCTCCAAGCAAGATGATTCAATCTCAATGGACAGCCAAAACTTGGAAAGACGGTGGTTTAACCCTTCGAGAAGAGCTATCCCAAGAGTAGTAGAAATCGGTTCTGAGCTAGCGAAGACCTAACCACCTGCACAACCAACCATAAGGCATCTCATTTGTCAAGTGAGACCAAGACACATCCAGATTAATTTTGACAAAGTTGAGAGGAGGAGACCATTTTTGCCAGCAAAGTTTGTCAAATTCCCTTAAGGAGCCAAAATCCTCTCTTGAATTGCCCGAACATGGAACACAGCGCTGCTCTTGCTTCTGAAAATTTTGAAAACATTTTTTAGCTGCCAAGAAGTTCCTCGTTTCACTTTTCCTTGCCTGAATCACCTCAACAATATCCCTCGCAAACTTTTAAATATCAAATCATTACGAGCTATCCATAATCTCCATAAACCATACGCGACAGATCTAACTATATCATCAAAATGGGGTTGTCTTCTCACAATGTTAATAATAATATTCCATATTTCTAGGATATTCGAACACCCTAAATTATCTGTGATTAGTTGAACATCATAACCAAACCAAAATCTCTTGGCAAAAGAGCATCTAAAAAATATATGGGTGGTTGTTTCTTCAACCTCCCAACAAATGAGCAATTCGGGTTTGTTATAGCTAAATTTCTTTTCTTCAAATTATGCATTGTTGGCAAAAATTATTCAGAAATCTCCGCACACAAAATTTAATTTTAGGAGCAAAATCTAAGTGCCAAACTAATCTCTAGAAATGATAGTTAATAAAGTTATTACCGGACGAGGATAGGTTGACCAAACACCTTTGTTTGCTAAAAAAACGTTATCTTGTAGCCAGAACTGGTAGTATACGTTCCTTTCATGTTATAAACCCACCAACAAACATCATTATTCAAGTTTGAATGGGCAGGGATACAGAAAATAATTTTGGCTTCCTCACTGGTAAACAGCTTGGCAATCAGCTCCTTATTCCATCCCCCTGAGTGTTCATCAAATCCACGACCCACTTAACTGAGTCATTCCTAGGGGATCGGGGTATGAAATCATGCTCCCTGGATAACCAAGGATCTTTCCATATATTAATATTACGCTCATTCCCCAGCTTCCATATAAAACCCTCCAAAAGGAGAGATCTACCATATAACATGCAACGCCAAGCCCAAGACGGTTTTGCGCCCAATTTAACTTGAAGGAAGCGTTTTGGGAAAGTACTTATGCTTTAAAACTTGAAATAAAATGCTCGTTGGATTAGATAAAAGATACCATCAGTTTTTTGCCAAGAGAGCTTTGTTGAAGCACTTAAAGTCTTTAAAGCCAATGCCTCCACAAGCTTTGTCCTTGGCAAGTGAATCCCAAGACGTCCAATGAATTTTTTGTTTGTTATCTGATGATCCCCCACCAAAATTGGCTAAGACATTTGCAAATCTTTTTATAATTTGTAGATGTAAGTTTAAAACATTGCATAGAATAAACAGGAATGCCATAAGCTACTAACTTAATAAGAATTTCTTTACCCGCAAGGGATAAATAACGTTCAACCGTGTCCATGGACACGGTTCTTAAGGTTTCTCCTAATATCATAAAAAATCTTCCTTTTCGATCTTTCAAAAGCAGAGGACAACCCCAAATATTTCCCAAAGCAACCACAGTGTGCAATATTAATTAAAGAAGCAAGATGCTTCTGAAAATTCAAAAGTATATTAGGAGAAAAGTAAATAGTATTTTTTTGGAAGCTTACCATTTGACCCGAGGCTGCACAGTACTTTTGGATGATCTTTTTTATCACTACCGCTTCTGACTCCACTGTTCTGCAAAAGTGAACTGCGTCATCTGCAAAAATCAAATGTGAGATAGATGGATTTAAGTGCCTAGGGGAGAAACCATGCAATTTCTTTGTTGCCACAGCGGTAGAAAATTGTTTTGTGAGCACTTCTGCACATAAAATAAATAAGTAGGGAGATAGGGGATCACTCTATCTAATGTCACGACTGGGGATAATCAAACCAGAAAGCTTTCCATTGATGATTGCCGAGAAAGATACCGTTTTCACACATTCCATCACCCACCTAATCCACTTATAGTGGAAGTTCATTTGGATCAATACTGCTTCCAAGAACGACAATTCTAATCGGTCATAAGCGTTGGCCATATCAATTTTTAGGATCATATTCCATTTTTTATTCTGTGACTACTCACGAAGAGAGTGAAGTGCTTCATGAACTATAATTACTTTGTCTCATATTCGCCTCCCAACTATGAAAGCACTTTGGTAGGGGGAGATGAGGTCCTGAAGCACCGGTTTTAACCGATTACATAAACCTTAGATATGATCTTGTAAATCATATTACATAAAGAGATTGGTCGAAAATCTTTAATCGATCAAGGAGCAGATATTTCAGGGATGAGATTGATATACATGTAATTAATACCTTTGAGGAGCTTAGCTATTGCAAAAAATTCCTCCATCATGGCTAAAATGTCCTTAGCCATAATTTCCCACTGGCTCTGAAAAAACCAGCATTAAAACCATCATGCCCAGGCACTTTGGTTGCTTGCATTTGGTGAATGGCCCTTGAAATTTCCTCTTCCTGAAAAGGGGAAATAAGATCATCACTCAGGATGTCCGTCACCTAAGCCATCACGACTTCTAACACCTGGTCTATCTCTACCAGAGCTTGAGATGTGAAAATGTTGGAGAAGTAATTATAAGCTATCTCCTTAACCTCAGCCTGCTCCAATTTCCAAATTCCTCTATCATCCTCCAAACCTTGTATTTGGAGGCCTTTGCTTCTTTGCCTAAACTTGGCATGGAAAATGACATATTTTGATCATCTAAGTTGAGCCAATCAGCATGGGCTTTATCTTTCTAAAATTTCTCCTCATCGAGTATAGATTTCTCCATTTCCCCTTCTAGCTCCCTAACTTTAATAAAATTTTGATTCGATTTGGCATACAAAGCTTGAAGTTGGGAAGACAGCTCATTGATGCGAACTTGATAGTTGGACTGTGTTTTCCTCTCCATTGCAGTAAGTCTTCCTTAGTCTTATGAAGTTTTCTAAGCATGCTCTCCCCTACTACACCGTTTAGCTCTGAATTCTAGGATTGAATTATATCCTTTTTACAATTATCCTGCTTCACCCATTTAATATCAAACCAAAACATCTGGGCCACTCCTCTTTGTCTCACCCGAGGCCATGTGTCTATCAAAAGCATTGCATGATCTGAACCAGGAGGGTTCAAGTGTTTAACCATAGTTTTTCCATACTTAAACATACAACTACAAGAGCATAAAGCTCGGTCTAGTCTGCAAAAAATGGTATCGGCTTCTCTGTGATTGGATTAATTGAAGAAAATTTTCGAGCAAATAAACCTTAAATCCAGCAGATTACATGATTGGATTAGTTTAAGAAAATTTTCTCCATTACTATATTCTATGAGATTTCCTCCCGATTTCTCCCAATCATGAAGCACTTCATTAAAATCACCTACTACAAGGACCGGCTCTGAGCTGGATAAATTTTGTTGATTTAAGATCTGAAATTGAATATTTCTCTCCTTAGCATCATGACAGCCATATAGACCAATCAAATACCAACTTTGTTTCTTCAAATTATCATAATTTTTTGCTGCTATCATAAAGTAACATATGAAACTACCTGAACCAAGTGATGGTCCTTCCAAAAACGGTCATGTCCCCCTCTTGTGCTAATCGGATCCACAAAAAGGCTATGAGGAAAATTAACCATCGTTTAATTTGCTCCATCTCTACTAATTTATTTTTTGTTTCCTGTAAGAAAATAATTTCTAAGGAGGCTTCCTTTGCTACTCCAAGGAGGTTGTGAACTGTCAAGGTTCTCCCAATGCCTTGACAATTCCAACAGAGGAGTTTCATGGCTGCTTGGGAGACCTATTAAGGTCGATCTCTTAATTCTGAGTGCTTGAATCGCATTCATTTTTTGGAGGAACAAAACTGATCACTGTTGAGAAATGATTCTGTCAATATAGCTTCCTCTAATCTTCCATTACCCGCATTAGGTCTTGTTCTCTTTAAGCCTCTGCTCTTGGAATTAGTCTGCAGCCTGTTTTGTAGGTCGGTCAAGCCTTTGCCTTTTTTTGACTTGGGCCTAACTTGAAGTGTAAAAAATTGATCTATTTGATCCCTTGGGCTGAGATGTCTCATGGAGCCATAGGATAGTACCTCCATACCTATTGGGCTTGAATTGCCAAGGAGCCCAATTGATTTGAAATCCCCTTCCACCTTTGCACCATCTCCGTGATATGTTAAAGAAGCATTAAGAGGGGGTAGTTGAGCATTAAATATTCCACTGCCTTCAGCCACGACTTTTTCTAAGAGAAAACTAGAATTCCCACTTGTCCAACATCATCATTATTCTGACACATAGGTATAGGTAGCATCATTGTGTTAAGTAAGGGGTTAGTGTAGGGAATTAGTTGTAGGCCATCTTCTTGGTCGTCCAGTGGTCAGCAGCTTATTCCGGCGACATCTGAGGCTCTCCTTCTAGAAATAGCTTTGGAAATTCCTCTCCATGTCGCACCAGATCGGCTATCGGAATCCTCGTCCAGTATAATTTTTGGCTTTGTGTAATTCCCCTTATCTCCATGACCTCTTATTATAGCCCTTATTTTGTTCTTGCCTGAAGTCGCTCGGAGCGATTCGTCAAAATGAAAAAAAAAATATTAACTCCCCTCTATTGGTCCATTCTCAATTCAAAACAGATTTGATCTCCATGCCCAATCCTTCTACAGTATGCACGGTAAATGGGAAGCCTCTCGTACCTGAACATTACCCAGGTATGTATATTGGTGCTCTGAATGAGTATTCCCTAAGTGAGAGGCCATGTGATATCCATATCAACTCTAACATCATTCGTTACCCGTCCGTAATCAATTCGTAGAAAGTCTCTCAGTTGATGACACGACTTTCTAACCAATTTTTCTCCCCTGCGGTGTAAAAGGAGATTATGAAGTTGCACCCAGAATTTGTTTTTTTTTTAATTTGCAGCTTCTGAATATTTATACATTTATGCCATGAAGTAAAAGTCATTAAATCATTGTCCACCAGCAGGGACCACATTCAAGCACAAACGACAAATCTTCCTTGTTGGTAAAAATAATTTGAAAAATATTATCCTTAATCTCAATAAATTTGATAGCACGCTTCAAGTGCCAAACTGCACAAAGACTCTCTTTCGAAGATAAACGGTTAAAATTTTTATGTGTTAATCAATGAGCCCATTAGATTGAGTTTACAATTGCCAAACTCATGCTGCTTCATTTCGTCACTTACCTAAAATGTCTTCAACTCGGTCCCAGATAGGTTGAACTCTTGGATTAGAGCTCTCAATTCTTCATCTCTTCCAACTCTGCTTGATTCTGATTGACAGCTACGTTTTCTTGCTGATTTGTTTGCATTTCCTTCTAATATTTTTGTCCAAAATAGGTTGCAACTCACAGCTAAACAACACGGTATCCACACGGTGTACATTAGGAGAAGGCACCGCAACCGTCTTAGGTCTATCGAGGCTTACTTGAAAATCTTATTAAGTGGCCTCACCTAGGTGTTTTTCTCCTCAACAGTTTATTGACTTGATTTTTTGGAGTGTAGTAGGTGAAATATCACCTATGATGTCACGTCTATTATTTTTATGATTATTTTTTATTTTTATAAATTCTTGAATGAATTATAGACGAGAATCATCACATCAACGAGAACTAATGTATGTGTCATAAGTTTTTACCTTTTCCATACATTCTTTAAATTAACAAATTTATTATTAATATTACCACTGCAACACACATTTAAGAAGCTAGTTTAATAAGTGCTACAGAATCTCACTCATGATGTGACTATCACCATAAACACACATAGATATAATATTGCACTGTAATGTCATATAATGGGGACGAGGCCAGAATTTTTTCAAATGTGGTAAATCTTTTCTCCAGTCCCTCTTATTTGGAATCATAATCAAATAAAAAAGGTTTATTATTTTTTTATTGCTCCTAAGTCTTAAATAAATGTCAAATGAGGCTAACCTAATATGATAATTTTATAAAATTAGCTAGCTTGTATAATATGCGATTGGAGAATTTCATAAATTTAAATAGAACAAATAGTATATAATTTGATAATTATATAAATTCTAAAATGTAGCATGTAATTTTGATAATTTATCATTTTAAAGGGGGAAATGGTATATTATTTTGATAATTTTAGAACAATTTCCCCCTGATACATGCAAGCTAAAATGTCTCATCCTTTGTTATTACTGTATGACATTTCTTATAAGATATTATTTTAAGACACTTGCATTAAAAAAATACTTAATAAAAACATTTTCAAAATTACACACGTTACATGTGTTTTATATTTAAAATAAAAATCGTCTCCGTGACTCGGAGGCCGTACAGAAAATAATTTGAGTGTTCTTTCTATAGTTCAATCATGCACGCTGGTGTTCTTTATGATACAAAAATCATGCACATTAGTGCATGTGATCAGAAAAGCACAAAAACATGGAAAATATAAAAAAAAAAAATTAAAAATAATAATACAAAAGAACAACAAAGGCAGCCATTATCAAAGAAAATCTCACTTAAGCATTCTTCTTCCTTCTTCTGAAGAAGAATGCTCATTCATCAGTGACCAAAATCAGAGAAAAAGAAAGTAGCTATGGCGAATTTAAGCCAACTCTTTTGCTTACTAGTAAACCTTCTAAACCCAATAATAAGCTGCCGCCATGGAATTCAAAACCCAGAAGAAGGTGGAAGCCATAACACCCTGTTTGTATTTGGGGATTCATTATTCGATCCAGGTAATAATCAGTATCTCAATTCTACTGCGGAAGGTAAATCTGCTTCTTCCTTCCCTTATGGAGAAACTTACTTCCATCATCCCACTGGTAGACTCTCCGATGGCCGTATTGTTCCTGATTTCATTGGTAAGCATTCATTGATTTAAAAAAAAACAAGAATTACTTATTTCTTTTTCATTATCTGTAAATTTCTCTTTTATAGAAAATGTAATGCAATAATTATTGCAGCTCAGTTTGCACAGTTGCCTATACTTGGACCATATTTACAACCATCTGCTCATAAATTCATTGATGGCACTAATTTTGCTTCAGCTGGAGCTGGTGTTCTTGTTGAAACTCATCCCGGCACGGTACCGTTCTTCCCCCACAATTAGTCCTAAACGTCAAATCATTTTAACGAGGGATACAACATGGCCTATGTCCTGGTCTGTCTAGATTAGAACTACTGCAAAAATTAGGACCAAGTTGGATTTTCATTGTCAAAACCCAAATTTGCACTGAAAATCTCAATAATTATGGCTTTTGATTTGCTGTGATTTCAAATTACTAGATAAATCTTCCACAACAATTGACTTATTTCAAGGGAGTGGTGAAGTTGCTGAGGCAAAAACTAGGTGATGTGAAAGCCCAGAAGTTGCTCAACAGAGCTGTATACTTGTTTAGCATTGGGGGCAATGATTACTTTGACTTCTACTCGGAAAACCCTTATGCTTCTGAATTTTACAAGAGAGGATTTGTTGGGATGGTGATTGGTAACTTGACTAGTGTGCTCCATGTAAGGATATCATCATATTCTGATTGTGTTTTGTAAAAGTCATTTCTGAGTTTTAAAATTGTGTTGAGGACTTGTTCTTGTCAATTAGGAAATATACGGTTTAGGAGGAAGGAAGATTGCATTTCAGAATGCAGGGCCTTTGGGTTGCTTGCCATCAATAAAAGCAACTAATCCTGAACTCGGCGGCCGGTGTGCCGATGGACCTTCAGCTCTTGCTAGATTACACAACAAAGCTCTCTCTAATGTCCTAAAGAAGCTTGAGATTAAGCTTCCTGGTTTCAAATACTCAATATTTGACTATTACAATGCACTTGGAGATAGAGTGATTAACCCTTCAAAATATGGTACCTATTATTTCCTTGAACTTCTTCTCTTTCATTGATACATTATCAAGAATGGGAGAGTCCACTGTCTCGAACTCATTCTTTAAGATACGCTTGGTAGGCGATTTGGAAACTAGCTTTTTTTTTTAAACAATATTTCTTTTAATAAATATTAAAATGTTAGCTCACATCACCTAGATCTATCTCATTCTTTACCGGTTATAAGGTTTTAACACCCCTCTTCGTAAACATGTTTAATATGTGGTTAAAATGAGTGTACACGTTTGATAAACTTGCTTTTAGGTAAACTGTCAATTCATGAATATGAATTAGTTTGTGTTTGGTGTGAATTGTGAAGGATTCAAGGAAGGGGGATCAGCATGTTGTGGAAGTGGAGAATATAGAGGAGATAATTGTGGAGGAGGACCAGATAGAAGAGAAGCATATGAGTTGTGCAGTAATCCTAATGAGTATGTGTGGTTTGATGGTGGTCATACTACTGAAAGAGCCAACCATCAATTAGTTGAGCTGATTTGGAGTGGAACCCCAATTGTCACTGCCCCTTACAATGTTAACCAATTGTTTGCTCTTCCTTAATCTTACATTATTTTCCGTGTCCCGTAGTTTTCAAGATCCATTATTTTTTGTTCCTACTCTTCTTGGAGCAGAGTTCATCTTTGGCTTTCTTGTTAACAAATTAGAAGAAAATTTTCTGTATTATTAGAATACTGAAAACTCAATATTCCAAGATTTCTCTTATTCTCACTTTTTAAAATATAAATAAAATATTATATTTTAATTTGTGTGACAGTTAATTAATGTGAGAAGTATTGAATTTACAGTATTTTAAGAGTACAGTAAATTTATCCTTAAATTAGAGAGTTTCGAATCGAGAATTTCCTTTCTTTTTTTTTAACAATTAAACTTAGCTTAATTAGTAGAATACTAAATTAATTCAGGTGTTCGTGTTCATCAGTATCATAATTCAAAGCCACAAGAGGTTAGCTCCGCTGGTAATGTTATGGGGGCCTAGAGGATTGCTCTCTCATAGGCCTCGAGTTGAATCTAGTGAGTGTAACTTTTTTGTGGTAATTCGTCCCTGGATGTAATGTTGGGAGTAACGCTCTCAAAACATGTGTATTGACATTTAAATAAAAAATTTAATGCTTATAATTTTTCTTTTAAATTATTATTGAATAATTTACATAAATATATGAAAATTTCATTAATGAGACTATGATCTTATATTAGTACAAGAGGATTAAGATCATAGATAATGAATAAAATTATCAGCAACGTATTAAAGTATGAAATCTTTAATGAATGGTTGCTAGTATGGTTCAATAAGCATTATGAATGCATATGATCTAGATCCGGATCATTGATGTGGATAGACATCTTAGTTAAAGTACTTTATATAATAAGATTATATATGACATGACCGATGTGAATTAATATTTTTATTAACTTGCAGTTTATCATAAAGATTTAATACACATCAATCTGATGATCATATATAGATCACTCTGAATCATGCGTAGTCACGAACTCCTATACATGTCTAGTGGTCTTTTGATTCACTCGTTAAGGTTTATTTGTAAAACACGCTAGTGACTTTTGTTTTGGAGATTCGATGATGTGGATGGCTGGAAACATGATCTTACATAGGGGTGTTCAAAAATTATCCATACCGTTTATCCGATCTGGACCGAACCGAAGTTGATCAGTCTGAACGATTTTTTCTCATATTTGGTCGATTTGGTCCTCCTTTTAAAAAGGACCGAAATTTTGATTTGGTCCAAAATTTCAGCCAATTCTAGACCGAACCGTATATATATGTGTGTGTGTGTGTGTGTGTAAAAAGTGCTTTTTTATAAGTAAAAAGTGATTTTTCTCCATTCCCACATCATAAAGCAAATAGGGAGCTAAGGTGGGAATGAGTTATAAAACTATTGCATGCACCTCCTCATAATAAAGTAAGCTCTCACATGTGTTTGCTATTAAAGCATGCCTTGAAATAAGGCGTATTTATCACACATATAATATGTTCAATGTCTTAACCATGTATTAAACTTTTAATATGAAAATTATGCGGGTTTTTTTTGTATCTTTCAACGGAATTTGTAAACGAACAATATTAAATGTTAAAAGTTTCATACGTGTATCATACGTGAATAAAATGTGTACTTAGACCGTAAAATCTGTCTGAACTGACCGTTGAAGTTCGGTCTGGTCGATTTAGATTTTTTACAGTGTTTTGGTCGGTTCGGTCCTCCATTTAGGAGGACCATGATTTTCGGTCTGGTCTAGTATTCCTCCAAAAATCTGACCAGACCGACCGTTGAACACCATTAATCTTACAAGATTTAAAATCCAAGCTTTTCTAACGGATCGTATATTGGTTCCCTTAAGTGTTGATTCTAGAACTGAATAGTTATTGAGCTCAAATTTATAATACAATTATAAATTAGCTATCACTAATAATTAATGGTGCTTAAGGATCAAGAGGTAATTAGAAGGGTAAAATGATACTTTTGACCGGCTCGAATTTACGAACCAATAATTGAAGGATAAAACTACATGAAATGATTATATCAATAGATTACACGAGAATACTCTGTAAATATATTATATAATCTTTAATAGTGCAGTTTCATATTTATAATGGAGTAATAATGGAATCAATAAATAAGATTATTTAATTAAAGATGTTAATTAATAATCTAGTTTATTGGAGCTTAAAAGATCATAGTCCATGGTCCCCGAGTCACATTTGTACTACACAGTTTAGGGTGTGAATAATTCAGGACATGAGAAAAATACTGACTTACAAAAAAAATTATTCAGGGGCAAGTACATAATTATGAGATAATTATATGTGATTAATTAATTAAATTATTTATATTAATTTTCAAAATTTATATATAGATAATTATATCGATTAATTTTTTAATTATCGATAAGTGAAATAGTATATCTAAATTGTAAAATTAGATAATGTTAAATTATTATTATTAGATAATAATTTAAAATTTGGATCAACTAAATCTGTTATTTGTGATCTAACAGATAAGCTAGTTGATGGGAATAATCAAATAAGTTAATTTTTACTTAACTGATATGTGGATATTTATCTGATTAAAATAAATATTTAATTCATAATAATTACCACATGTCAATCACTCATTGGGAACCATAGATTGATATGAACTACTATAATGACATGTCGCACTACAGTAGCGGACGCGCAGTATTGTGTTAGTTCACGGAAACTACAGTGCTGTGTGATATTGTAGTTGTGCACTAAATTGCATTGGGTCCCACTTCAATAACAGTTTGGTGATAAAATGTTATTTTGTGTATATCCCTAAAAATCTAATGTGCCTAGAAAATATATATAGATATTATTCTAATGGCTTCAGAATTGGTTGAGTGCTGATAATACAGTTACTATCAGGGTGAATTTTCTCTGTGATTAAAAGTTAATAAAAAACTCTAAACGAATAATCATCGTATGCTCTCAGAGTATTGTCTCACTAAATTAATCATTCTCAGTAAATCTCTAGATCTCATGTGTTGAGTACATCTAAAGACAGAAAAATGTATATTTGAATTATTCTACGTGTCAACATACGTCCTAGTGTGTTTGAAGATTGACTTAAAAAAATTTGGTGTAGATCTCGAAGTCTGTTGCTCGTGGGAACGCATGATCATTAGTTTGCAAGGACGTTTGATATAGACTATAAGAGGTATATGATTCATATTCATATATGATTTTAGTTTAATGTATAAATATATAATGGATCCTAATTGAAAAGATTTTTTCAATAAGAAAATTTATTTTGGAAACCGTTACATCGCGTTTATTTTCTTTTATTGAAAAAGATTCGTTTTTAATAAATTTTAAAAAACCTCACGTTTCCGCCGCACAAGCGTCGCGTTTCCAACATTTAATACGTCCTAGTGTGTTTGAAGATTGGCTTAAAAAATCTTGGTGTAGATCTCGAAGTCCGTTGCTCGTGGGAACGCATGATCATTGGTTTGCAAGGACGTTTGATATAGACTATAAGAGGTATATGATTCATATTCATATATGCTTTTAGTTTAATGTATAAATATATAAGGGATCCTAATTGAAAAAAAAATTTTAATAAAAAAAATTACTTTGAAAACCATTACATCGCGTTTATTTTCTTTTATTGAAAAAGATTCGTTTTTAATAAATTTTAAAAAATCTCACATTTCCGCTGCACAAGCGTCACGTTTCCAACATTTAATTGTCATCTAATTTATCCGAGAACATGTATACTATCGGGATTAGTCGAAACTCAAATTTATTCGAACACTCGATGCTAAGCTAAAGAAAAAAAACACATAATTTGACATGTGAAGAATACCAATCGAGAATCCAATAGTTATCCGCCTATCATTTCAAATGTAGTCAACTATTAGTATTTCCGGAAATTGTAATGTACAGTCTTAATATTTTTGTTAAGAAGCCAGGATTACAATAACTCGGCTAATTTGTTTCTAAAAGTTATCATGTGGCAGCTCATAGGTAAGCTAAATTAACACTTTTCGAAGTCAATTTTTCGGTTTGGCTAGACGGTTTTTCCCCTACTTTAGGGAAAGTGTGGGTTTCAAAAAAAATCCTTCTAAAAGCATAAATGGATTTCCTTTAACCATTAGATCAATATGACTTGTTATCGTTTAAAGTCTAAATATGATGGAAAACTCAATCCATTCGGAAGCGCTTGAGTTTGTCTGGAATGAGCTAAAATCTAAATTTGGGGATTTTGAAGTAAATAAGTAATTTGAAAACTTTATTTGTAAAATAGTTGTTAGTAATAGTAATTAAGAAAATACCTGTTTTAAAAAAGATAATAAAACTATAAACTACATTTATCATAATGCCGATCATCTACATTTATTTTAATATATTTCTTAATTAGTAGCTAAAATTAAATGATTTTTGCATTTTTAATTATCTTGTTCATTTTTAGTTACTTAAAAACTAATGATTGAATTACTATTATTTTTAAAATATAAATATATTAATACATGAATAATATATATTTTTATTATTCTCGTATTACATAGAATAAGTATTAATCGATACTATTAAATATTTTTATCAGAATAATGATAAATTGTTTGACTAGTTTATTAAGATAATTAATATATATTTGTAAATAATTATGAACATCTTTATTCAAACAATAATTGCAATCCATATAAATATCTAGATTTCTCCCTTAAACAACAATCTGTAAACAGATCGTGAAAAAAAAATCTGTCTGAATTTATATTTATTAATAAATATATTACGTAAAAATAACAACTAATTTATATTAATTTATTCTATTAGATAATATATATTTGCCTAAATACCACAAGTTATTGCATTTAAAAGGAACTGCAACATCTTTTAAAAAATATGTATATAATGAAAATGATATAAGTAATTATATGAAAAAATATTTAAAAATAATTATTTTTATTAATCCCATACCTACTTGTAGAAATAAAATGGACCAATGAATATAGAAATTAACCAAATAATTATATAATTCTTATTATTCTTATTCTCGTGTAGTATATCTCATGTATATAATAACTTTTTATTGATTTTTAGTCATAAATTAAAGTGTTAATCATATATTTTGATATTATTAGTGTTAATCAGGTTTTTCTCTATTATATATATATTTGTTTTCTTACCTACTTTTGATATCATTAGTCTCACCAATTTCATATTGTTTAGATAAGTAAATGTAAAGAATTTTTTAAATTTTTTAACAATTCGGTTATAATATTCTTTACTTATAAATTATATACAACTATTTTTGGCCATTTATTTAATTTATAATTGTAAATTAATTGTTTAGAATATATCATTTATTTAATATTTAACAATGAATAGCCATTGTGTTAGAGAATTGTGAAATGGGAATAGAAAGTTTGGGTACCACTAATTTTGTTATTTAGTTAATTATTTTTAAGAATAGTTAAAAAATTATAACACCCTACTAAAATTAGTAAATGATATAATTTCCTTAGGTGTTAAAAAAATGAAATCATTTCCGTCCAAACTTTGGTCAAACGCTTAAACTCAAACAGGACAATGTAGACGTAGCTCAGTGGGCTTCAACTTTTCATCCATATGCCTCAAAAATATATTTAGGTTAAACTACAATTTTATCCTTTATATTTAAGATAAACTATTTTTATTATAGTTTGATCATTTACTTTAAAAATTGATAAAGTAGACCCTACAGTTACATTTTACATTTACGTTAGATCTTTCGTAGCACATCTGCTTAAAAATAATAACGGTCTGCCTACGTGACATTGCGTGGCAAGTAGTTTAACGTCACGTCATCTTTTTAATTTACTCAGTTATCATGTGGATGAATTACCCAAAATACCTTTAATTCCCCTAATTTCTTCTTCCCTTGAGTTCCCTATCCTTCCTTCTCTTGCCCGGCTCTCACCACTTCTTATCATCCTCTTCTTCGTCTGCTAGAGAGAGCAAGAGAGATATTGAGTTGTGAAACACCAATCAACAAGAATCATTTGTTTGGTTCAAATGGTTATAGCCTTTGAAGTGCTCTGACTAAATAAAATGAAGAGGGAGCATCCAGAGGGGTCTGGAAGAGCTGCATACGACAGCGAAAGCGGCGTTTCAAAGTTGGAGTGTTCATCAGTGTCGAGCGAGAAAGTGAAGATGTGGGAGGAAGAAAAAGATGAAGGGGTGTGGATGAGTTACCAGCGATTTGGGGTTACAAGGTTAGGGCACCGGACATGGCGGATATGGCACAGAAGCTCGAGCAGCTTGAGATGGTGATGGGGACAGCTCAAGAAGATGGTATTTCGCATCTGGCCTGAGATACAAACCATTACAATCCTTATGATCTTTTCGGCTGGGTTCAGAGCATGCTTTCAGAGCTCAATAACCCTCTCGGTAATCTTAAACCCTTTCAAACCCCTCAAATCGACGACCCAATCCTTGCTCTAGCTGAGTCTTCACCAATCATCAATGTTGGCTACTCCAATTCTCAATAACATATCGATCACGGACAGTTTACACTGATGATTCAGAGTATGATTTGAGAGCGATTCCTAGTGTTGCCGCTTTCCCCCAAAATGATCCGTCATAAGACAAATCAGTAATTAGTACAAAATTTGATTAAGAACTTATGAGTAGTTTCAATAAATCAGTAATCCCCTTGGCTAAAATTAGAGTCATGTTTATGGAGATCAACTGAATAATTGATCTTCAAATTTCACTATCATTCATCATCTTTATGTGGTTAGAGATTTCTTCCCATTCACAGTCTGAAGACCTTTTGAGTTTATTGTCATTAACTTAAGGTAATTCTAGTTTTTCATTCTCAGAGTCTGGTTTGGAGAAATGAGACGTGGAAGTTTGGAGAAATAAAAACTTTCTAGGAAAAATCAAACGAAAATGAAAGGAACAAAATTGAACGAAAATGGAGCTAAGGGATGAGGGAGGAAGAGAAATGAGGGTTTGGGGATGGGGAAAGAGGTCTTGGAAAGAGATGAGGGATGAGGGAGAGAGAAATAGTTGAAAAGGTAAAAAAATGGAGAGGGAACTCAGGGAAGAAGAAAGAATATGTGGAATTAAAAGTATTTTGGATAATTCATCTCACGTGACAGTTGGGTAAATTAAAATTATGATGTGGCGTTAAACTACTTGTCACATAATGTCACATGGGTACACTGTGACTGACCGTTATTGTTTTTAAGCGGATGTGCTACGGAAGGTCTAACGCAAATGTAAAATATAACTGCAGGGTCTACTTTACTAATTTTTAAAGTGGATGGTCTAAAATAAAAACTACTCCAATTGCAGGAGATAAAACTGTAATTTACCCATATATTTGTGCAGACATTATTCCAAATACACCCCTAACTAAGTTCATAATACTTACAAATTTATCACTTTATTATATTTCTATTACCACCCACTTCAACACACTCTTTCCATTATATTCTCTTCAATCACTTCGCACTTTATTTTTCTTACTTGTGATGTTAAACTATATTGCTTTAAAATTTAACCCAAGTTTCAATTTTGTAATTATTTTCTTTCTCTAACCTGAAAAGTTCAACTCGTATTTTCTTGACAAAAAATAGTTAATATTAAGTCAATATATAAAATTCATAACAGGGTAATGCTCTTCTAAAAAATATGAACCAGTTATTTCAGTTCGGTATAAGTAAATCGGTTATACCAGTTTGATTACATTTTTAGATACTAATCTCACCTACCGATATGTGAATACCCGTTATTGGGTTCAACTCTGTTTCACTCAAATGTGTAATACCTAAAAAATCTAATCAAAACTGATTTAATTCAGTTCGTTCATACCCTGAACGAAACTGAAATAATTAGTTGAGTTTGTTTTCGTTCTTGTTAACAGATAAAAAAGTATGGATTAAAATATAAATTTAACTCCATCTTTTTAAGTAAACAAAAAAAGAAAATATTATAATAATTAAAATTAGCTGGCCAAAGTTTAATATAATAAATAATGATGTAAGTTGGAAAGATGTACGAATCATAAGAAGATAATGAATGAGAATCATAAGAAGATGAATGAAAATAGTGTATTGAAATTGAGCATAAATAAGAATAAAACAATGTGAGAATTTATAAGAATTTAACTTACGTGTTTTTGGCAAATGAGTGTATCCAAAGGTTTTCGTGTATGAGTAGAAAATTTTGAAGTACAAAATTATTTCATCCATGCCGCGCGATGGTATCCCTTGACACATGTGAAGAGATACAATCCTCTACGAAGAGACACCAACTAATTTTTACAGAAACTCATGTATCATGCGCTCTGATGTTTTATTACGTAAGTTAAGATAAATTGTTAATTTTAACATTTTGGAAACTATTAGAAGTTAAGATAAATTGTTAATTTTAAGTTTTCAATTTATGAGATTGTTTTAGGGAAGATACTATGATGTATTGAATGAGTTTCCTAATTGTAGTTGGAAAGGAAATAGAGTAATTAGAGGTTATAAATGTGTGATTATGAAAGGAATTTGATGGATCTGCTTCGACATATGGTGAGAGCTGACTTTACCTTAAAAGACGCATCCCTTTGTACGAAGGTTTTACTCTAAAAGATAGAATACAAACTTAATATGAGACAATGTAGCTCTATCCTAGAAGGGGATACCCTAGTATATTGAAAACCTTAGTCATATGTCTTCTCCTCTACTGAAGGCAACTTCCAAGTTACTAGGTTAACTCTAGTCTGATCGATGAGTGATGACTTTTATTTAAGTTAATTATGATTTTTAATATATGCTTATGTGCGTCTCACGTTTAGAGTTAAACGTAATGAAATTTGAGTTAGGTTATTATGTCATTTTGTGTTATGTAATGATGATGATAATAAGATAGCCGTAGACATAGACAAATTAATTGAACCACATTAAAATTATTTGTTTACGCTGTGGTTAGCAGAAACATAACCCTGTAAAAAAAATTTGCACACAAATCCAATGTCTTCATCCAAATAGTCAATCTGTTGGGATTATAACTGTAGATGCTCAAAATCTACCGTTAGATCAAATTGCCACGCGTCACCTGATGAATTCGACAATCTGCAAGACAATGAAACGAAGAAGGATTATCTCGACACCAGCGTGTTGCCCAGCCTAATACACTCTGACGCTCAAGTTAGTAAGGTGTATTTGAAATTGTATTATCGCGGGTTGAGATAATGAATACCGTCTGAATGAAAGAGAGCATTTGAAGAATATTCTCCTCAGATCAGTTGCTTTTAAGTTATTATCTTATCACTTCAAACAACTTTGCGATTATTTCGGGTTGTTGAGATCGTGTTTCTGTTACGTCGGAAGGGATGATCCCTCAGACACGATGAGCCATCGGTCATCTTGGTGACCTCGGCCATGATGAGCCCTCAGTCATCCTGGTGACCTCGGACATGATGAGCTACAGTCATCTTGATGACCTAGGACATGATGAGTCCTCGGTCATCTTGGTGACCTCGAACAAGATGAGCCCTCGGTCATCTTGGTGACTCTGGACATGATGAGCCCTCGGTCATCTTGGTGATCTCGGACAAGATGAGCCCTCGGCCATCTTGGTGACCTCGGGCAAACTGAGTTCTCAGTCATCTTGGTGACCTTGGGCTCTATAAAGTGGGTCTGTCACCCAAAGCCCATGGGCTTGGGGGCTTATGGGCCTTCCATTATAAGATAATATGTTGGGCATTGTCCTAAATCCTCATCTGAAATGGGTCGTGGACCATGTGTTTTTTATCTTCACAACTTGCCCCCACTTCCTAAGTCTAGGGCACAGTGCTAAAGTTAGGAAATAAGTGTTAGTGGGAGCGATGACCTTTGTCTCATTTTCTAAGCTCACTGTTGTTATTGATTGTGAGTTTTATTAGTAGAGCATACTTAAGGCTTGATGTGCACCTGACTTTGTATCCGGGCATCTTGCGCTAGTCTAAGTCAAAAGAAGCTTGAACGTGTTGATCAGTGATACACCAGATTTGGCGGAGCATCTGATGCACTCTACTTCACAAGACCGCCGAGCACTTATTGGGCTCATTATTGGAGGATCTGGCTGAGCGTTCATGGCTCTATTCTATGTCTCTTGGTTGACCGATGATCGTTCATCCTTGTGAAATGGGGTCGAGCGTGAGCGCTCGGCCTGGTGTGTCATGGCCGAGCGTCTGAGCACTCCGCTAAGGTGTCATGGTCGTGCGTATGAGCGCTCGGCTTAAATGACTTGGCCGAGCATCCGAGCGCTCAACCTGACGTGTCATGGGTCTCAGATGTCTCTTCAAATTTCTCATTGAAAAATTTCCGTACAGTTTTACACTCTTTTTTTCAAATCCTTGGACTTAGAGGAAGTCGATGAACAATTTACTTAATATGGAGTGAGAACTATCATTTTGAATGCGCCTTTCTTCTTTATTTGATGCTGGTTACTTGGTGACGTTTGAATCTCGATCTACAAAGTTTGAACTGTTGACTTAATGTGAAGCTTTGAGCCCATCTCCCTTTGAGTTTTTGAAGTTATTTACCAATGCTATGATATCTCATAATCTTGACTGACTTCCAAACGCTCATCTGGTTACGACTTTAGCTTAGGAATTTTATCCTAAAATTTCATGTCTTCGAGTAGTCTTGGATGAGAGTTTTATGCCTCGAGTGTCATAAAATATTGATGTGATCTTTTTCCCTATGTAGGGTCTTTTTCCTTAACATTTTGAATGACAATGTGCTTCTGTTAGCCATGGTCCTGATAGAGCTATTTCATCCAAGGGTTTATGACCTCGGGTGCAGCAGGGTATTTGCGTGATCCTTTTGTCCTATGTAGGGTATTTCTCTTCATCATCTTTGGTGAGAAGGAGGCATCACCTAACTGGGATGAATGCTTTCATCCGAGATATCCATGTCCTCAAGTGCCATATACAGAGTCTTAATCCAAATCATCTTAAGTGATAAGGAGGCCTCATCTATCCATGGTTTAGGATGAGGTATTTCATCCGAGGGTTCATGACCTCCGGTGCCATGAGATATTTGCGTAGTCCTTTTGCCCTATAAAATGTCTTTCTCCTGATCATCTTTGGTGAAAATGAGGTATCGCCTAGCCGTGGTGAGGGCTTCACCCACACGCACCATATAAGCATCACACTCAACTGTCTCCCCCACTCTCTCATTTTATCTTTCACGAACCCGTTGTAATTGTTTCTCTCTAAAACAGAAACCACCATCTCTCTCCCAGACGTTAATTGCCCTCTGTTTCTCCATTTTTCAATTTCATATTCTTCTCCAGTGTTCTAATTCATATCGTCGCTGCATCATCGTAGTTCCTTGTTCCTGGTAAGTTTCTTCCTTCTCGTTTCAATTTTCTTTTCTTTTCTTCCTCTTTTGAATCTAGATTTTGGGTTAATACGTTGATGCATCAAACTGAAATTCTATTCTCCAATTTCCAGCAATTTACATTATTTTCCGTCACTGCTTGTTGAGTCGTTGCTTCATCGTCATCGTTGCCGCCTTCATCGTCGGTAAAGTTGATTTCCTTCTTTCTCTCTCTCCTTCACCTTCCTCACCCTCTCTGTACGTCTCTCTCGCTCTCTCCCTCTTCTTCGTCTCCCTCCCCCTATCTATTTTGTCTCTTCTCTCTCTCTCCTTCGCCCCCCTCTGTTGCGTCTCTCTCTCTCTCTCTCTCTCTCTCTCTCTCTCCCCCTCTCTCTCTCTCTCCCCCCTCTCTCTCTCCCTTTCTTTCTCCCCCTTCTTCGTTTCCCTTTTCTATTTTCCCCCTTTTTTGAACCGTTTCACCTGAACTGGGCCGGTTCATTCAGACCAGACCAGGCCGAACCGGCTCAGTCAGAACAGTCCAGACCGAACCAGTTCGATCAGACTAGTCCAATTCAACACAACCAGACTGAACCGGCCTAAAACAGCATAACTGAACCAGTTCAGGGCACCCGAACCTTGTTGAACTATTTTAAACCGCTTGATAATTTACACCCGATGTGGTTTCCACATGTTCCCAACCTCGCTTAGTTAATTAAATAATTGTAGACATTATATGAATTTGTTGTGATCTGAGATCCTTGGATTTCAGGTCATTAGTTGCTGAATTTAATTTGTAGCGAATTCAAGTAAGTGGATTTACATAATAATTCAGTTCATATGTTATAAGTGTAGAATATATAATGTGAAATCGTTTTATTATTTCTTTATGTTCAATCTTATGATCAAGTGTTTTATTTATTTTTCATATTATGATGAAAATATTTATCATGTTATGTATGATTATATTTTGAGTTATTCATGGATTAGTTATATCGTTTATGTTCATGAACAAGTTATATGTTTACTCATGTATATGCGATAACGTGAAATATGAATATTAATTCAAGTAAAAAGTGATAAGTGAACAAGAAGTAGACTTAGCCGTGTCCCTTGGTTATCAGGTAACAAGATTGTTCACATCATGTTATCAAGTTATACGGTTGGGTGTCACCATATTCATGCTAGCGGCCTTAAGGTTCAGATAACCTTAAGTGACATCAAGTTTTAGGACACCCAATCTGTCATGTTTACGTTCATGTTACAAGTTCAAGTTCAAGTTCTGAAACAGTTCTGGTTAGGTTATTAATCGAGGGATATGTCTAGTCGAGTTATGATCAAGCAAGTACAAGTATTGGCATGTATAAGTAGAAGTTCAAGTTATATGTTAATCATGAATTGGTGTGTTGTTACAAGTATTTTATGTGAGCAGTGAACGTGCGAAATAAATTTGCATGAGTTATATGTTTACATTTATGTCACGTGAAACTTATTAGTATGTGAATTTACTTACGGAGCATTTTTAATACTCACCCCCATAAATGATTGGTTGCAAATGATGGTGAGCAACAGGAGTGAGGGACTGCCATAACAAGCATGGTTATGATTTTTAAGTTTAATTATGACTTCAGTTATTTCAGAAATTTATGAATATTCATGTTTAATCTTTCATGTCTTATGAATTTTCGCGCTTCACTTTATTACAGTTTAATGAATCATTTATTTTAGTTTAATGAGTTAACATTATTTTAAAATAATGTTATGCTTCCGCTATTTAACGTTAAAATTAGGGGGAAATTAGGGTTTTCAATTTGGAGATTTCCTTAAATTAGGGTTTTAATTGAATTAGAAAATTTTTGCATTGTGAAATTTCAAGCATGTTTAACTTTCAGGAATCGGGACGTTACACATGGTCTTAATCCAAATCATCTTAAAGTGATAATGAGGCCTCATCTATCCGCGAGATATTTGCGCGGTCTTTTTGCCCTATGCAGGGACTTTCTCCTGATCATCTTCGGTGACAATAAGGCTTCACCTAGCCGTGGTGAGGGCTTCCATCCGAGGGTTCCGCGACCTTGAGGTTAACTTTGTGTTTTCCTTATAATAAGACTCATCATTTGATAGATAAACTAAAAAATGCTTACTAAAACTCATACTTGTTGTGAATACAACTTATTGAATTAAATTGCTAAATAAAATTGAAATAAAGCACCTAATGGTTGTAAATCCTCAAGCTAGTAGCGTTCTAACTATTGCTGACCGTTCTTCCTTCTTGGTTATGGAGAACGTATGTCCCTTTAGTTGCTTTAGCTCTGACTTTTGCTTGAAGTTGGTATCGCCTTCATTGCATGCACCCATGGTCTTCCTACAATTTACGTTGTATGCTTATTCTTAATCTACTACAAGGGTCTTCGTCATCAGATTGACGAGTTTTGCTTTCACCGGTAGAAAAATGCTCCCAATTGCTCTGGTAACTGAACTGTTGAAGCTGACGAGCTCTAGGTCGCATATGTTCATCTACGACTCATCTATTCCCATATACTTTAAGGTTGAGAGGAAGGCTATATCAGTTGAGCTCCCTAGATCCACTAGTATCTGTCTGACTAAACAATTCGCCACGTTTAAGGAGATCACCAGCGCATCATCAAGGGGATAATACACTACGACCATATCCGCATCAGTAAACTCTATCTTCTGGCTATGCTCATCCTTCAACGCTAATGAGAATACTAGCAGATGAGCAACTCTCAGGTGCCATTTCCTCGTCGAGGTACTTGCTCATCCACTTGACTTTCCTCTATGGATCACGTGTACGGCCCGTCTCTCAGGATTTTCTCCTTGATTCTGATTCTTCCTTCTTCCCATCTTTGTTCTCAACTCCGGAGGTTGAGAGAGGAGGTCCTTGCCTTGGATTTGTGAGCTATCTCATTTAGACTCACTTTCAATGGAAGAAGGTTAATTTGCAGGATGGCTCTTAGTCCCAACATATCTGTGACACTAACCCTCTCCCGCGATCATTTTCTGTCCGTTCTTCGGTCCGACCTTTCAATTCGATCTTTATCTTCTCTTCTAACGTGAGGGAGACTCTCCCGTGTATTCCTCTTGCCTCTATTTTTTGACATCTCTTCATCCAACAAGGTGGATTCATTGGCTTTGCTAAGACATTCCGATAAGGTCTTAAGGCTTTTTCAGTGTAAATATTTGAACACGTCCGTGCCTTCCACTAGACCGTTTCTGAATGCGACTGTGGCCATAGTCTCATCGCATGTGATAATGCCAATCTTCTCGTTGTTGAACCTCTAGATATATTCCCTCAGGAGATCGTCCTTCTTCTAGACTATGGTAAAAGGTCATGTACTTCTTTAATCATTATTTTGCTACTCTTAAACTGCTCTATGACAAGTGCCGCTAAGTGAGAGAATGGGTGTATGAAACGTCGTTCTAAGCTCCCAAACCATGTGATGTCGGCTCCTTTCAGGCTTGAAGCAAGTTGTAGGCATACCATTCCCTCTAGCTTGGCCTCTGGAATGCATGCTCCCGACATCACATGCTTATAAAGCAAAATATGATCCATAGGATCAGAGGGCCATCATACATTTTGAATTTCAGAGTGGTGAACCTTTTTGGTGGTGTCATTGATGTGATTCCCATGACGAAAGGCAACTGCGTCAGACCCCGTACTACTGCAGCTGAGGCTCTGTTCTTCCCTTTGTCCCTTTGTGTCCAAGCGTGTGACTCTCAAACGCAAATCTTTGATTTGCTCAACAATCACATCCGCATCTCGACCGCATCCATGCTTTTCCTCATGATACTTTGACCTTCGACTCTCAGCTTCATCATGAACCATTTTAGTCTGACGGGAGTGGTGACGGGAATGACGCGAGTCATAAGAGTCCTCCCTAACCTCCCCACATGGCTCCCCTATTCCTTCGGGTAAACGAGGTGCATTCTGACTCTGATCCCCTTCTTCTTGGGCTGAGCGATCTAATGTTGGGCTGAGGCTGCATCTTTCTTCTCTATCACGTTCGCGCACAGCCCGACGACGGGGAGTGTGTGCTCTTCGGAGTGTGTTCTATTCTTTTCCCAATCTTCTCTTTATCTTTACCTCATTTCTTGATGTTGACGATTTCCTTAGTGAGGCGCTCCACCTTCTCCAATAAGAGAATGATGGTTGCATCAGTACCATCGTGTGGTTGTGGACCCGCCGGATCTGTTACTCGAGCTATGTGAATCTGACTTTGCCCTCTCTTCGCATATGTCGGGTTTATGGAAAAATTACCAACTGGCGCATCTTCATGGTGGTCGTTTTGTCTCAGATTAGCTCTTGTATTCACCATTGGAATGGAAAATTCGATAAAAAAAATCTTGGACTTCAAGGAAAATATTTGTTTCCCACAAACGGCGCCAAATTGTAAATGCTCGAAATCTACCGTCAGATCAAATTGGCGCGCGTCACCTGATGAATTCGACAATCTACAAGACAATGAAACGACGATGGATTATCTCGACACCGGTGTGGTGCCTAGCCTAATACACTCCGGCGCTCAAGTCAGTAAGGTGTATTTGAAATTGTATTATCGAGGGTTGAGAGAATGCATACCGTCTGAATGAAAGAGAGCATTTGAAGAATATTCTTCTCAGATCAGTTACTTTTCAGTTATTATCTTATCACTTCAAACAACTTTGTGATTATTTTGGGTTGGTGAGATCGTGTTTCTGTTGCGTCATATGGGATGATCCCTCAGACATGATGAGCCATCGGTCATCTTAGGGACCTCGGACATGATGAGTCATCGATCATTTTGATGACCTCGGACATGATGAGCTTCCGGTCATCTTGGTGACCTAGGACATGATGAACCCTCGATCATCTTAGTGACCTCGGACAAGATGAGTCATCGATCATCTTGGTGATCTCGGACAATATGAGCCATCGATCATCTTGGTGGTCTTAGGCCCTGTCAAATGGGTCCGTCACCTAAAGCCCTTGGGTTGGGGAGCTTATGAGCCTTCCATTATAAGATAAATATTAAGTCTTTTTATCCGCACAATAACTCCAACTTCAAACTTTATACGAGGAATAAAAAATAAACTGGACCCACCATTATTGAAAAAATCATATTTTGGTTGCAGTAAAAAGTAAACATGCCTTTTTGTATATATCTGCGTAATGATGGAGGTAGAGAATCCAAAGATGTTCACCAAACACTCCACAAGCCAAATATTTAATTGGAATAGTTAAAAAGGAGAAATTTTGTTGATATTACCTTTTTTATTATTATTCCTCCAAATTCTCTTGACATGCCACGTTCTCAATTATTGAATAAACGAGTTATATTGACTTGGACAGAAGGAAAATTTCTAGAATTGGCCTCTGACATAGATGAACTCCCTGCCCAATTATACGCCAGTTTTAAGCTGACACGTTCCCCGACAAGCATGTTACATTTTTCTTATCACCAATCCTTTTCTTCTCTATCGATTACCTCATATGCAAATTCAAAAATTCTGATTATCTAAAATTAAAATTTTATATTTATTTTCATCCATTGTTTAAGAAATAAGCAGAGTTATTGAACTACTCGATGTGAACTATAATGTAGTTTTGATAAAAAAATAAAATATATGAAACAAAAAAAATATAAGACTTATACGTTGAAGTCGATTTACGCAACAGTACATGTGTTCGGCGGATCTAGCTGAAAACCTGCACAACACAAGCAAACAACCCTAAAGAATGAGGATGATCGGGAGTGGTGACCTCGTCTATGGGCCTCTAATGACGAAACCATAAGTCTAATAGTATTTGGACAGAAGTTTGATATCTTAATTCTCACTTACCTTTTTCTTTGAGGAGACGTGTTGGAGAAGCTTAGGTGATGTGATGTCCAACCTCCATTAATGGGTAGAAGCGATATTTAATGTTGATGTCCCTCCGAGCTAACACAAAAAAAGATCGATGTTACTTGAGGGAAACCCTTCTGACATGGAAAGCGGTGATTGGACGGCTGAGTCAGGTTCCAATAAAAGGAGCCACCTCAATACTCATTCCCGACGTGTAATGATGATGCTGACGTCGGGTGGTTATCCGAACTCTCACGTCTGCTATGAATGTTGGGTGCTCTCTAGGACATCTACTTTGTTTTGCCCCTCTTGTTGCAGGTCAGTGAGATCAAGTCGGATGCTTGGTTCGTGCGTCGAAACTTAGACGACTTCTCATGCGACAAAATGTGATGGCGTTGGGACACGCGTTACTACTCTATTGGTCATCAAGTAACTCCATAACACTATACTAAATAAATAAAAATAATGAAGAAAAAAAACTATTTACCTGATAATTATAAAATAAGATCGTTCTTTTACCCTCTTTTTCTCTCTGTTTTGAAATGGATAAAGATATCGGCCACAGCAAAGCGAGTACCCAAGTAAAATGCAAAACCGCGAGTATGTGTTCAAACGCCACCTTTCTCCCAATTGTAAATGACTGCATTGTCTCAATTACAGACAATACACGTGGGGTTTTACTGTCGGCTGAAGAAATTGTAGAAAAGGGCCAGCTGGCGAATTTCACGTTGTGAAGATTAAACGTCCGCATAATGCCACGTAAGTCTCCAGCTGTTTCCAGGCACGCCTTAGATCTAGCCACGTTTGAAAATGTCATCCCACCTTTCTTCCACTCCTTTTTTTTCTACTTCTCGTTCTACCATCAACATCAGATCAAGATCTTACGTCAAAGAATTAATTCACATCGTTCATATAATAAGTAGGGTGTAAAATCCAACATATATATATATATATATATATATATATAGTTTGAAAATGGCTTCTCTGGAAGGTATGGAAGTGAGTCGTGGTGGATACAGCTGCCCCAATCTTTGGTATTCAATTTCTTGCATAGATATTTGACCAAAAAAAAAATTTCTTGCCTAGATTGGACCCTTCCTAATAATAATTAAAATTGTTATCATTATTATTTTGGATTATATTGCACCTTCCACTATTTTATCTATATCCACACATTTTTTAATAAACCATTCACATGTAGTAAATATGGTAAATATAATGTATGAGAAAATACATGCGAATTGTAAGTAAATATAATAATTTTAGCACATTTGTGGAAGCAAGAAGTAGGTCGAAATTGCAACATTCTAAAGTACGTATATATTTTTTATTTGAGGAATGAGAAAATATAATGAAATTTCACGTCCAATCCATGTTTGATGAGAAAATAAAGCAAATTGACAGTCTCTATCTTGTCTTGTTGCATTAGAATCGACTAATAATAACAGATACAGATTTACTTTCAAGCACTTTGCACTAGCCAATGGATTCTTTTTTCCTTTTTTATTCTACTAAAATTTTATTGCGTTTAACTTCTTAATAAAGAAAATTCCCATTATACATATTTAATTGAATACATGGTTTTCCATTTTTTTATTGTCAATAAATAGAATTTAAACTTATAATCTTTCTTTAGAGCATATATGAGATTATCACTAGCTCTGTTGTGTCCTTGATCACAAATCACAATAAAAAACTTGCCCGATTACATATGTAATTTAATCGAGTACATGGATTTCGAGTTACGTGTGTTTAATAGAATACATATCGAGTTTTATCGTTAACACAATGATCAATATGTTTTCTGGTGTCTAGAAATTACTAATTAAAATTGAAAGTTCTTAAGAATTAAATACAAATAAGTAAATATTATATCAGGTTTTTCTTGTATAAAACAAATTAAAACTTTGTGCAAACACAAAAGCTTAACATATACTGATTAATTAATTTAAATGTAAACAACAGTGATTATAATTTTATCTTTACTATATTGAAAGAGATTTAAAGGGGGAAAACTTTTAATTTTGTATTTTACCCTTTATAGCCTCGTAGAATATAATACAATTTAAGTATTTCACTTTTTCTCATATAATGAAATTATATTTTCTATTTAATGATAATTTCTTCTTGAATTGTTAGTAAAATTAAATAATTTTATAATATTATGAAGTTAGAAATGAATATCCATGAAGATAAAATTTGAGATATTTTGTATAACGAATTTTTCTTTTTAAATCAATAATAATTTTTATTAGTAATTTATAAATTAAACATGCTGTAATAATGATGATAATGGGAACATGAAAAATTCAGAATATTATGAAGTTAGAAATGAATCTACGTCAAGATAAAATTCAAGATTTTTTGTACAACGAATTTTCTTTTGAAATCAATATTAATTTTTTGTTAGAAATTTATAAATTAAACATGCCGTAATAATTATGATATCATGAACATGAAAAATCCATATAAATGAATTTAGAGGAATGCATTATATATCAACTATATCTTAATATAATAGTTGTTTTTTTTATGAATATGACAAATTGATGACATGAAATTATTTTTTATATTATTCAAATAGTAATGTTATATAATACAATTTAAAGATTATAAACGATATTTGTATTCAGATTACAATGTTTTAAATATATTAATATTAATTTCAAATCATACGTTTATTTTAGATTAGTTTAACACGTACGAAACACGTATTTTCTTACTAGTATGTAAAAAATAATTGAATAGTTAAATTGAATATACAAACTGAAATCAAAATTTGAAAACTTGGAGGTGAATCTTTTAATTCATAAAGAAATAGACAAAGTCTTGATTAATCAAGTATATGCCAATTATTAAATAAGTTGATATTTCATTCTATCACTAATTAAAATGATATACCATTTAGCGGTTAATTCACATATGAGAATTAGCCCAGCATTTTATGAGCTAAAACTTAATATAAATTTTAGTGAATTACATATGAGAATATAGTACTTAATATTTTTTTGTTAAAATTATATTTTTACACAACTATTCATGTATAATGTGCGTTGCACGTGGTATTATATTTTAATATGTATAATATTTATTGTGTTGTATGGTTTTAATATTACTTGTAGTAAATGAAAAAGACCAAGCTGGTGGTAAATTACCGAAATTTGATGAATTGATTTTTCTACATTAAAAGATGTATAGATGAAATAAATAAATAAAAATCTTTTGCAACAAAAAGAAATACGAGTCAAAGTTAAAAAGTTAATAAACAAAATGAATTTAAAGAGTATCTTAATTAATTAATCATTAACTAGTTAATAAAATAATTAAAAAATTATTAAATTTTATTAAGTGAATCAGTTGACGTGTGTATAAGTATACGTATCAACCAATAACATTTTAGGCATTTAAAATAATAACAGATGACATTAGAATAGTAAACCATAGCTTATAAAAAATCATTCATAATATATTCTTATTATAGATATAGCTTATACATATATGTAAATATGAAACTATAATATATTATCTATATTTATTGAAATTATTTAGTAATTTTAACCTATTAATTTCTACTACTCACCATTAATTGTGGATATTTATGAGAAATATCTTGAATGTCATTTAAGAAAACTAAGAATCATAGATGGACAGAACGATTCTAATTATCTTGTCACTTTTAATATATTATAGATTAGAAAATAATATAATTCAAACATATCATAACGTGCATGCGAGGTTTAACATACAACTGTGTTAACTGCGTTAATCGATCATACCACAACCATACTCAATTATTCATGAATAAAAAGTTGAGAGTAAGGGAAGGCATAATAGTATATTCGCATCACATAAGATTATATCAATAATTTACGTAAATTTTTGATATTATTATTTTCTTTTTTCAAGTGGAAATGTGTCCCTCCACTCCACGTAATGGTTGGAAATGAAATATAATCAACGAAACAAAAAGACAAAACTCCAATTAAAGAGGAAACTTTAAAATATCCGATAATTTGTAAGATCGAAATAGTAAGAGTTGCATATTTACCTTCAATAAGTCAGTAATCACGCACCAATTATAGAATGTCTTATGCACGAGTTGACCCAACGTCAACCGAGTCGTACGAGTCCCCACCCTAATCACATGTGTTGAAATGCAGTGCTTTTCAGTCGCTAAGCTAATATAGCAAAAAATGTTGATTGTATTTGTTGAAAAATTTACGACAATATAAACAGTATATGACTAATATAGGAATTTGAAAATTATATAATCACTTGGTTATTGACTAATATTATGATTTAGAATTTTTTTACAACCATCAATTTTTTGATCAAATTTAATTTATCAAGTTTCAAGATTTGTTGTTTCTGAAAATAATTTTTTTCAAAACCATATTTATTTTCAGTTGAAGGTAATTAGAATATGGAAAGTTACTTTACTGTCGGTTCGTTAACTAATTGTGAAAATGCTATTTTTCAATAATTAAATTAAATAATCAAAGCAAGGTCCTGATTTTAACCAAAAAAAATCATAGTCATTTGCTAAAATAAAATTGAAGTAACCTTTTTTAAATTATTTGACTAAACTCACATAAGACGCGATGGTCCACGTATCGTTTTACACCTGGACACATAACTCGTTCGAGTCACTATCGACACTCGGCCGAGTCAACGATACCGGCCAATTACAATCATGGAAAGAAGGTGAAAATCTATTCAATTGCTTCTAGAGAGAACATAATGATTGGGTTTAAATAAATAAGACGGCCTTTAATTGTGAATATAATAATAATAATAATACAGACAAAATTATGGAATAAAATTTTCAAATCGATAGTTAATCTAAAATGATTAAACTTAATACTGGAGTCCAAATGTTGGTAACCAGTAATAATTCAAACAAAAATCGAGAAAATTCAATTTTTTTTGTTTTGAATTATTATTTTTATTTATTTCCGTGAATATAATTTTTGTGGATGCAGTCACCGAAGCTGTTTCTGCCATTTTCTGCTGCTGCCTCTTCCTCAGCTTTCTTTCTTTGCGATCTGTCTCTCTCTCTCTCTCTCTCTCTCTCTCTCTCTCTCTCTCTCTCTCTCTCTCTCTCCCCAAACGCAACCATAAGCCGCTTCGATTCGTTTTTCATATAAGCAGTTTTTGTCAGAATCTTCTTTTGCTTCGTTTATTTTTTCTTTCTCCCCCTCGTTTGCAGACGTTGTACTTTGATTTTGTGCGGATCGCGACACCAGTTCTTGTAGCATTTGTATGTGTCACTCTCGTTTTGTGAATATAGTATACGGGTGGAGTATATAGATTTGAAGGTTTGAAGGCTTTGAGCGCGGCAAAGTGAAGCGTTTGTGAGTTTGAGCCCAAGAGCTGACGCTGGTAGCTTGCTTTTGGTGGTGAAACCGGGCCAAAAGGCTCGGAGATCGGAAGCATGGGCTCAGAGACAGTACAACAGAGTTGTATGGACGAGGGACCTGATCGAAACTCTTATTACTTGCAGAAATTCAGGCTCTACGAGACTCGTTCGGTATGTATCTTCTAGTATCTATATTTACTCATATTTTTTATCTGCAGGTCTCGGTGTTCGTGATCTATATGATAATTTTCATTGTATTAGTTTTGATTATGTTTGGTCCGGGTTTTTCTAGCTTGATTATTATTTGTTTTATTTCCTCTTCTTGATCTGTGCTTTTAAGGTGAAAGTCGTGAATCTCTTCATATCATTTCATGTTGTGAAACTTTTTTGCTGTCAAATGTGGTGAAATGAAAGTTCTTCCTTTTCAACATTTTTGCTGTCAAATATTCTAGAGTTCAGATATGCGACAATGGGGTGTCGAGTATAACGGTTGAAATTTGGTTTCTAAACTAATACTTGAAGTTCGGATTGATTCTCATTTATTGTGAATTGAAAATCTCGCCATATTCAGCTAGTTAGTAATTTAATTCATCACCTTCAAAATCACTTCTATTCTTCCACATCTGCATCCAGACTACGCTCGGCTCTATTGAGCTTTACATAAGCTTTTCTTTTAAAACAGAGAAGGTTGCAAATGAAGTAAACAATCACTGTAGTTCCGCATTTCACAGGCCACGTAGATCAGTTTCAATCATTCTAGTTTCAACCTGTAATGGAAAACAGAAACTAGATGTAATTTAACCATACCCAAAACCATTATCGTTTAGTTTGAATTCTGAAAACTAGACACAACACTGTTAAAAGCTGCAGGTCAGTTGGATGATGAAATCACCGTTCTTTGTTTCTATACCAAGTTTAGAGGGTAGACAGATAGTTACCAGATTAATGAAACTGCAATGTGCATTTTCTTACTTTTAGTTTCTCCTAACAGTAATGTCAATGCATCTGCCTTGGACAAGTAGTACTTCTTGTTTCATATAATATTTTGAAGCCTTCACATTTTCGGTCACTTAAAATGTGCTATGTTTTCTGACTGGGAGAAAGTTGAATTTCCATTGCAAACAGATTTCTCTAAGGAAGTTATAGAAAGTGCTTAAAAAGTTAACTATAGAAAAAAGCGTTAAGTGAAACAGTAGAATAAGTACTGTGCCTGTCCAGTCTCAGTGAGTTTTATATTCAGGAAGAAGTGAAGTTTTAAGGAACCATTGCTCACAAAATACCCCAGAATATTGCACGTCTATTTATGGTATTTGTAGTACACAGTGGAAGACGTCTCCAATCTTAGATGACATATGGAAACACAATTTGGTTGGTAGGATTGATCATTACTCTCTTCATGGAAGAAGATATTATCTAAGAAATCTTTGGCATTTACCATAATTGAACATTTGGTTTATAGACTGCTCTCTGTTTCGTTCTATAACCTCTTATTACAGAAAACTGATGCCACAATCATGTACCTTTCGTGCGTGGCAGAACTTTTATATGATAGGAAGAGACAAGAGTAGAACCTTTTGGAGAGTGTTGAAGATCAGCAGATTGGAGCCTAATGATCTAAACATTCTTGAAGATTCAACCACTTACTCAGATAACGAGTGCTTTGACCTGCTAAAAAGGATACACGAAGGGAACAAGTCAACAGGAGGGCTTAAATTTGTCACCACTTGTTATGGAATTGTTGGTATGCTATATCTGCACAAATTTGTTTTTTATTATGCTGTTCTTTTGTCCTTGTCTATTCGCTTTAAGTAACACAATGCTTACCTTCGGTTTTAGGCATTGTCAAATTTCTAGGACCTTATTACATGCTGCTGATAACGAAAAGAAGGAAAATAGGTGTCATCTGTGGACATGCGATTTATGCAGTTACCGAAAGCAGGATGATTCCAATTCCAAATTCTACTGTCCGGTCCAAAATCACTAATTCTAAGGATGAGAACAGGTCTTTTGTCCATTCTGCATGTAATGTAAATGTACTTGGTACCTCTGGGGAGACCTAAGAGAGTAGTTCAGTAATACACAATTTTCTTTTGTATTTATATGGACGTGATGTCATTTTGTGTTTTAGTTACAGATAATTCTTTTTGGTCTATGATTCGGTTAGTCATTTGTTAATAGTAGATAAGTTCTACAGTATGGATGTATTTTCCTGTACAATCTTTGGCGTTACACAGTAAAGTGTAAAGTTTTATGATGTGGTTTCTCCTATTCAAAGTCGTATCTCGTGTTTTTGATTCTACGGTTGTGATATGGCCTTTTTGCCTTGATGTCTTATGAAACACAAATACATCTTTTTCATTCTTAAGTTAAATTATCAAATACAAGTGGAACCTTCCTAGTTAGTGTTTTTCAATGTAAAGGGCATCGCCAGTTCATTTCCTGCAAATGTACAGGGACAAACTTCATTGCTGTTATGATGTGTATAACATGTTGAGTGAGACAAGGTATCAAGAACCAACATGGTTTGACTGGGGAATTACTTTCTTTCCATTTCCTTTCTGGTTGAAGTTCAAGCGGCCTTTCCATTGCAGTCGTATTTGTTTTACATTTGCTCAACCTTTTAAATTTTTCTTAACATGTTTTCCCTTTTCTCTTCTCGTTGTTGATATAGATACAAGAAGCTCCTACGCACAGTGGATCTTAGAAAAGACTTCTTTTTCAGCTACTCATACAATGTCATGCGTAGTCTACAAAAGAACTTGTGTGATTATAAGACAGGAAATTCTCTTTACGAAACAATGTTTGTTTGGAACGAGTTCCTAACTCGTGGAATCAGGAATAGTCTCAAGAATACTCTCTGGACAGTTGCTCTAGTGTATGGTTTCTTTAAACAGGTACGGATATGGAAGTTTTACTGAGTCAGTATTGTAATAACTTATAGATACATATACTAAAGTTATACCTTTTTTTGGGTACAGAAAGGCTGTGCTTTGTTAGTTGATTGAACTTTATCAAATTTCTTTGAGTCCTTGTACCTTGTAGAGAGTCTTCCACTGAAACAAGCAAACATAATTTCTGTCCTACGGCTAAGTAAACTTTGTTGTATAATTGTGTAATAATCTAGTTCATCTTGCAACTGTGACTTAAGGTTGTATTATATGTACCACACTTCTCTAAACTCAGTGAATATCAAATCCAATTAGGAACAGATATTTTTTTCAGTTTATGGAAACTCATTTACTTTTGGTGCTGCAGCATTGTTTTTTAAATTTTTGCTCGTGTATAACTTCAATTTACCGCGATCTTGATTGTTTTTTTTGGTTATCCAGGTCGATCTCTCTTTGTCTGGAAGGGAATTCAAGTTGACACTCATTGCTAGACGATCACGTCATTACGCTGGCACTAGGTTTGAGCATGGCTAATACATGCTATCTGAATTATTATTGTTAATGAAACATTTTACTCGCAGTGCCATATTTCTTAGCAGCATGATGAACTGCATGATGCACTAATCTAATTCTAGTTAATATTACTTGGCTTATGACTGACTTCAAATTGATGATATTATTATCATTCATACTTTGTAGTTATTAGTTGATCAAAGAGGATGATTGAATTTTTAAAAAAGACCACACTTGCTCTTGTTTTATGTTTCCATAATATGCTTTTTCCTCTTTTCTTGTTCCTTCTAAAGGATTTCCTTTTTCGCTGGTCTTATTCTCTTTGCAGATATTTAAAACGAGGTGTAAATGAGAAGGGAAGAGTAGCTAATGATGTTGAGACAGAACAGATTGTCTTGGAAGATACTTCTGATGGACACCCAATTCAAATAAGTTCAGTTGTCCAAAATCGAGGTTCAATCCCCCTTTTCTGGTCACAGGAAGCATCGCGACTGAATATCAGACCTGACATCATATGTAGGGTTATATGTACCTCGTACTGCTCTGTTCTTATAGGTATTTGTGTAAATATAAACATGCAATATATTTATATATTTGCTCTCTTTTGTTTCCAGTATCAAAGAAGGACAATAATTATGAAGCAACACGACTACATTTTGAGAATCTCGTCAATAGATATGGAAATCCTATAATTATATTGAATTTGATTAAGGTATGCATTTTTCTAATGTTGAAGAAACTGTTATTTATACCTTTATCCATGTTTCTGTTGTGTGGCTCTGATTATTTATAATCATTATTTCTTTCATTTCTTTCCTCTAACTTTGGCAAAACAGACACGTGAGAAGAAGCCACGAGAAACTATTCTTCGTACTGAGTTTGGAAACGCCATAAGATTTATCAATAATAGTTTATCTGCGGGGAATCGTCTAAGATTTCTTCACTGGGATTTAAATAGGCAATCTAGAAGGTACTTTATCTATTCCTTCTATTGCACAAAAGAATCTGTATTCATTTTAATGTATTACTGAAGCGTTGACATTTTTCACAGCAAAGCTACCAATGTGTTGACACAACTTGGAAGAGTTGCTACATATGCATTGGATTTGACTGGCATATTCTATTGTGAAGTAACACGAAATTTTAGCTCTGAGGGACAGCTAAGTTGCAAGTATGTTTTACACATTAAGACACTTTGTCTGTTTGTATTCGAATTTCTTAAATTTTGTCGAGATTTTAAGACTAGAAATTGGAGAGGAATAATCCCAACTTTCTGCCCATATAATTTGTGCTGGTTAATTTTGACAAGGTTCTTCAACCTCCCATTCTGGTTACATCAATTTTCCGTTGCTCTTTGCATGTGAAACTATGTGGAAGATGCATAAATATGCCATGCGCCTGATCAAAAGGATATCTGTGGCTAACTATTCTGAAAATTCTGATGCAGGAAAAATCACGGCATTGACTTCTCACAGGAGGACCTGTCAGTGTCAACTATGAACGAGAATGATGAAAACCAGGAAATAGAAGTTGATAATAGTTATAATGTTGATAATATACATGCAAATTGCATCATCAACCACCCAATGTTTCAGAAAGGAGTCCTAAGGACCAATTGCATAGACTGCTTAGACCGCACAAATGTTGCCCAATATGCCTATGGGCTAGTTGCTCTTGGACGTCAGCTGCATGCTTTGGGAGTAATGGAGTCTCCAAAAATTAATTTGGATAACCCTTTGGCTAAAAGTTTGATGGAAGTGTATGAGAACATGGGTGATACGCTTGCATTACAATATGGTGGTTCTGCTGCACACAATAAGGTAATCCTTCTTCTGACGTCTCCTGAGGAAGTGGTATACATTTTTATTGGATATTAACCGTGGAATTCTACTATATTTGATAAAATATACCAACATAATGATAGTCTGTCATTCAGTTAGACTAGATGTTTCACATCTTATCTGAAGGAACTTCAATATGCTTTCTATATGGGGCAACATTGTATTTGTAGCTTGTCAGTTGTCGTGGAATCTTTATGTACTGAAGAGAGTACTTAGGTTCTCCCAAGTCTCCCAACTTCATCGATTCATAATTTCTTATTGTATGCTGAACAGATATTTTGTGAAAGAAGGGGTCAGTGGAGGGCAGCAACTCAGTCCCAAGAGTTCATTAGGACTCTGCAACGGTTTTACAGTAATGTTTACGTGGATGGTGAAAAACAAAATGCCATTAATGTGTAAGTCTTTCATTCTGTACTTGGACATGGAAATCTTAACTTTTTTTATAATACCATGACGATCGGAAGCCATTATGTAATTATACTCCCTGACATGACTTTTCTGCAGGTTCTTAGGATACTTTCAGCCACAACAGGGTAAACCAGCATTATGGGAACTCGATTCAGATCAACATCACACTGTTGGGAAGCGATCTCTTGAACTTCTTGATGAGAACTTTAGGTACAAATCATCTCAAGTAAAAAATTCAGGAGTCAATTTCTTATTTTAAAGGGAGAAGCAATAATAGCAGCTTAAAAAATAAGCAATAGAATAATATCAAACAAAAATAGAGATACACGTGACACAAGAAAAATTCCTTTTCTTGTGTCGAAGACTAAGAAGACAAATAATCCCTTCTAGAATCCTTTGTTCCCCTCATTTATTTTTCTATTCTATATTATCCGTTTACTTATCTTTATCTTATTTTTCATATCGAATCGAATTTGATTCTATTAGAATAGAAATTGATAGATTTTATGACATTTCAATCGGACACTAGTGACATAATCATACGGCTCCCATTTGGATGAAATTCTCACAATCAACAATAATATATCCTCTGTTCATGTGGAACTCCTTTTTCATCTTTTTTTCTCTATAGTGAATCTACTTTAGATTGTGGGTTCCCTTAGATTGTCATTATGGCTAATTATCTTAATCATAGAACCCAGGGCGGAACCAAAACTCAGGTTTAGTAGGGTCAATGGCTCCGCTTACGTTTGTGATGTCTTATTATACCACACACAAATAACTCAGGTTTAGTAGGGTCAATGGCTCCGCTTACGTTTGTGATGTCTTATTATACCACACACAAATATATATACGTGTCTGTGTATATGTATATGGCTTATGAGAGAGAAAATAAATTAAGATTTAAAACCACATTCGACAATTTTTCATTAAAATTCATATATACAATTGTCCTCAAAATCACAAATATTAAAACTATCCTCAACAACTTTTTGTATTTTGAAACCGTCGTGTAATTGCTTCATTCTCGATAGTATTAAACGCATTTTGTTCAATGTAAGTAATCAAGCAATCATTCATCCATTGCTCCCCATCCGATTACGCAATCGACTTTTTATGAATGTTATTGCAGAAAAAAGTCAAGTGGAGCCATTGAGGTGGAGGAGATGAAAGTTAGGAATTTTAGAAGATGTCTCAAAGATAGAATGGGGAAGAGGGTGAGGGGATTGGAATTAGAGATTTTAAGTAAAAAAGTTAAAATTGAATAAATAATAGAATTAAAAGTGATATAAATTTCTAAAAAAGGACTAAAACTTAAAGACCTGTCTTGTCACTTTTATAATTTTTGTGGGGTAAAAAAATAGAAAATGATTAAAAACAAAGAACTTACACATAACAAAAGAAAAAAGAAAATTTGAGCGGGGTCATGTGACCCCACTGGGGGCCCCGTGGCCCGTCCCTGATAGAACTTGCAAAGTGAAGAAATGTTTTCTATGGAAAATGTTCTGATATTTCTTGTGGTTTCAGAAGCATTTTGGAGAACCTGAAAAACATGTTTAAACCATTTAATACTTTCTGAACCTTTTCCAGAAGTTACTTTGTCAACAAGGTTTTCATTCCAAATGTGAATTATTGAGCTTCTTTCCAGTTTCTGATTCTTCATCATACATATTGTATGTTATTTGTGGGGCATTACTTGACTACTTCTAACCCACATTTTTATGCATTTATACACTTCAATCCAAATTAAAGCCTTTTGACAGTATTACATAACCAAAATAAGTTGTGGTAAATTGTATCAGAAAGAAACCCGCGTTTCATTGCTGTTAATGTTTCATTGAATTTCTGGCTTCTTGAAATATCTGAATAGTGTATACACGAATTATACATAATCATGTAGATGAACAGTTAATCTATGTAATTTGAATTTGAGTAGGAAAGCTAATTTCGGTCCTTGTATCAAATTATTTCGGTCCTTGTATCAAATTATTTCGGTTTGTCCACTATTGGAGAAACAAAATACATCGATTAAATTGTTACTGTTAACTTGGCTAGGACAATATTGATTAGGGAAATCACTTCAGTTCTTCTACTTTGTGATGTATCTTACAAATCACATCCACCGTCTTTATTCAATTTTTCTACAAATACTTACGTGAAGCTTTTTCAACTTGAAGGACATATTTCAAAAGATCACTTTCAGATGGCAATATTCTCAATGAAAGTGTCTCCAGTATCGCGAACATAGATGATGTAAACAATCAGCGTTTTTCTGGAACACCACAAGGATGTAACAGAGATCTTTCTGAGTCCACTCCGGAGATCTCAACTTGTGGAACTGATATATCTTATTGCAGGTTTGCTAACATTAATATTCGTATACTGGTCATTCAAATTTTCATTTATACATCCTGCATATGCTAAAGTTTGTTCCCTTTTGACTTATCAAGGGAAGAAGCATATCTGAAAGTTAACTGTTCCTCACCAGTAGTTCAAAGCTATTATTCTGTAAATTGATATTCTTCTTATGGCTGTTTGTTATCAACAAATTTGTGCATACCTATACTTCGATCATCTAATTTTAAGATAATTAGTTTCTCCATGTGACTGTCTAGGATTTGTAACCTGTGAATGTAATATGATGAACTTTATGTCTTATGGACCTTAACCTAATAGTGGTATAAATTTTGGTGGCTGTGGCAGATACACTCCCTCAATGTGTGGCAGACAGCTTTTTGAAGATATGCAAGAGGGCCAATATGAGAGTGATCACATCTGTTCTGATGAACACGGCGATGCATGCAATTGCTCCAATTTCTTAGATATGGACTGGCTCTCTACATCTGAAAATTCTGGTGAAGATGAATTATGTGAAAGGTATTCTACCAAATCAACTACAACGTCGTACCTTTGTACTGTAGTTCTCATTTGTTTTGAAGCACACCAGTGTCTGTTATTGCCTTGTCTTAACTACACATGGGGGATATGATTAGCTATTCATTACAGTTGATCTAACTCTTCACCGGATTTTTTTATTGTAGCAGTTCATGGCTTTTCTGTACTTCTCCTTTGTCTTAATATTGCATTTGCAGAATTTTTTTTATTTAAGTATGTGTTTTATGCGATGTAGGTCTATTGCAAGCCTTTCATCAGAAAATGTTGCAAATGATTTGAAATTTGAAATGACCCCATCTACAAGTGGGTCCGGAACCAGCGTAAAGGTGGGTAATTCATTATCTCATAGCAATCGTTGTTATGAAAATTGGTGTCTTCTTTACTAAGTGAAAAGTCATTTCTTCTTGTTGACTAGACTACTTGACGTCATATGGTTGAACTTCTTCCAGGGATACATATGTTAATCACCAAAATCTTTATTCTGTAAATGTATTTTTCAGATGTACTCATTTTTAAGGGTCATTTTGAGACTCTTGCCTCTTTTCTGGGATTACGTAGTTAAATTTCTCTATTTTTTGTGGACTGAAGGATGAAATTATAGACCCTCTAAGCATGAGTTAGAGAAACAAACTTATTTGGCGTTCTTGGTTTTAACTTCTAAGTTTCATTATCTAGTAGCATGCGTATTTTCTTGGTTAAAAGCGTATAAATGTTTCTTGGCAGGCAAGAAGCCAGACGGGAACTGAGCTCACTCAAGACGACATCCTCACTGACTACTCCGAGGACTTCGTTGAATGGGTCAGTCATGGTGGGATGCTTTTCTATTAATGCTACGGAAAGCTCTTTCAATATAACATTTACACGCGATTAACCACATCCGAAGGCTGTGGTTTCTTCCTGATACAGAATAAAGATAAGAGATCGATGAAATCTGATTGGTAAATAAAAAATAAATAAATGGTAAGATCGCAGACGGAAGCGATATCAATAGTTGCAAACACCGAAAAAGGTTCTCTCAAGTCAAAGTATGACTGGCGGCAGTTATTTAACTTTACTTAAAAGGCAAGAGAAGTAAGGCATATTTGAGTAAATATCAGCTACTAACTTTCTTTTTTCCTTTCTGGAGCTCCCACCTCTACTGCTTGTGTAGATTATTTAAAATTTCAGCTTTCGACCTTGTATATAGTTTCATGAATATATATATATATACACACACCAATTGCCAGTGGAGCTCAATTTTACAGTTTGAGAGTGTAGTTTCCTTTTCCATTGTAAAATATTACTGATGTTCACACAAATTTGTAGAAAATTTTCCTCTCTTTAGAACAAGTATATGCTCTTCAGATTCTTAATTGCAGGTATTCAAGAATCATTAGATCTGACAGGCAAATGGTTCTCTTCAGCAGAACCTCCTGTATCCCACAACCGGTTTGAGATCCGAAATTTAAAGTTTGATTAATTTTTTATTGATGAAGCTATATGAATCTGCCTGTTGCAATCATCTTAACCATTTTGATATGTTTCTGAAAAGTGCATAATCATATACAATCCTACAATGATCATATAACAAATGTTATCTCCTTTGAAGACTTTATGTTGTGAAATGCTTATGCACTTTTACAGCCAAGCATGGCAGCCGATATGATGTCCGCACATTGGGACCTAATTTAGTAATTTTACTTCTTTTTTTGGTTTTTGATTTTGAATGTATACATCTCAATTGTAGAGATTCGTTTTCAAGACTCTTTTTGTCAATGAGAAGTAGGATTGCAGGGATCGAACCCTATAATAAAAGGATGAAAATCTTTTATGTAATCAAATTAAGAGCCTTTGGTCGATGGTTCTTTAGATTTGTTATATGTCTTTATCCAGCAACGTCTGGTGGGAGTTCGTTTTCTTGCTTGCCGACATGAATAGGCAGTTCTACTTATTAAAATCATAGAAAAACTCATCCAAGGATCATTATGAAAATAAAATTACTCCAAACTGTTAGATTCTGCTATTTTTTACTTTATATTTTGTTGTTGATTATTTTATTTTAATTTAATAATATGTTAGATGTTGAGAATGTTATGAATATATCAATATAGTTGGGATGTCCAGTGCACCTAGTGATTTCTATCACCAATAATTTTATATAAAAAAAATATTTGTACTACAAAACATACTGTCCAAAAATAAATATATTTCATTTTTGAAAAAAAAATATTTGATTATATTCAATAATTATGATTAAATTATATTTTCTTAAGTTGATTAGTTTTTGCCGTGAAGGTCAACTAATAATATCTTTCACGTCTTAATGGGGAAGAAAAACTAATTAAAATGACTCAATCATGAGCATTATAAATAATCAACACCAATTTTTCAATGTTGCAAGATACCGACTTTGTATTTATCTTATCATTAAAAAATTTGATTTTTTTTTAAAAAATATCTAATCTTGATACAATCTTGCTTCCACGATTACTTCTTCAGGGAGACTAGCTCGTGGCCAAACTTCAGAAAAATTGCCAAAGAAATTATACACGAAATGGGTCGGTTATTGTTAGATTAATTTATTATCAGCTTCTACATTCTACTATTTACAAAAAAAAATGGGGGATAAATTAAAAAAAATCCAAACTTATTCTTTAGAACGGTTGAATAACATATGATTTTCCTATTATTACACGAAAATAAACTTGAAAGGAAGAAATAAAATAAAAAATAAATAAAGACTTTGACCTTAGATTGTGAGAGGAGATTCGATTTACATGATTAATTTTGGACAGTTGAGATCAACTTAAATGAAAAAAAGAAAGAATTTTGGTTCACATATGGACGGCTGAGAATGGAGTTCTGTCACTGTGGCCAAACAATTTCATGATTTATTTGTTAAAACGCATAAGCAACACCCGATTATATTATGAAACGTTTAGCATGACTTTGTTAATATATATAATATTTGGTAGATATTTCATCTCTCTTTTTTTTCGGTTTGTTCGTAAGTACATATTAAGGCTTCTACGGCAAAAAAGATTGGAAGCATAAACAAACACATAACAACGAGAAACGATAGCGAAAGAACTTGTTCCCGCGGTTTGAATTGAATAGTCTCTCTCTCTCTCTCTCTCTCTCTCTCTCTCTCTCTCTCTCTCTCTCTCTCGGCCTTTCATCGGGCTTTTCTCTTTTCAATCTTCTTCCAGCTTCTGAACCCATATCTTTTAGCTTGTTCTTGTCGATCAGATAGCAGAGCTCGTTGTCATGGCTTGCAGACGTACACTTTGTGTAGTCTTTGACTAATTATGTATGCATATGTTTTTGTGATATATATGATGGGAAGGTTTAAAGGTTTTGTGCATTAAAAAAAATAGTTGGAGACCATTGGGCTAATATTTTGAGAGTTTGAGAGTGTTGTCGGTGCTTTCTTTAGTATTTGCTAGTGATTGATTATCGGATTGAACTCGAAGCTTTAAGGCTCTGTTATTGGATTCATGGAGTCACTAATGAATCTGGATCAGACGGAACTCCACTTGAAAACTTTCTGCTTGCAGAAGTTCAGGCTCTACGAGACTTTTTCGGTATGCTTTATTATCGTCCATCCGTCCACTATCGCTTTCATATTTTGATCTGTTTGAGTTCAACTTCGTGAATTTGCATTGATTCTGAAATATCTACAAATTTTTTTTGTTACTATTCTCACTAAATCGAATGTGGTACATTTGAATGGAAGAACGTGTACGAAAGGATTTTCGTTTAATTGTTTAGGTAATATGAAGTTGAGTGAGATAAAGATACAATAAACGATCACTGTTATTTGTAAACGTTGATGATTGTTTGTGCTTGCACAATGCTAAGCATATGTAGATACTAATTATAAAATTAAATTGATGAATATGCATGTGTATGCTTCAGCATATTTATCTGATAGGAAGAGGTAAGAACAAATCCTTATGGAGGGTGCTGAAGATTGACAGAATGGAGCCTTCTGAGCTAAATATCTCTGAAGATTCTGAATCATATAGTGCGAAGGAGTGCTCTGAACTATTGAAACGGTTACATGAGGGAAACAGATCAATGGGTGGACTTAAATTCCTCACCACTTGCTATGGAATAATTGGTAAGATTATATCTATAAGCAATCATTTTCTACATGTTACAATTTCTTGTGAATCTTCTCTTTGTAAGTTCTTTTTGTTTTCTTCTGAATTTCAGGTTTCATCAAGTTTATGGAACCTTACCACATGCTGCTTATAACAGAAAGAAAGATGATAGGTGAAATATTTGGAGAAAAAATATATGGGATCACAAAGACCAAGATGATCACAATTTCTAATCCCACTGTGCGGTCAAAAATTGCTTATTCGGATAAAGAGAACAGGTGGGTTCTCTTTTAAGAAAACGTGTTCTTGGTGATAGTTGATTACATTTTAATTTCAATTTCAATTCTTCAATTTGAGCTGTTTCAAGTTTCATCAATTTGTATTTTGCCCGCTTTAATTTTCTATATGTTTTGCATGTCTTGAAATGTTTATCTATGTCTTCTTGGTTTAAAATTTCATTTTTTGCCAGATTACCATTTTTTGTCCAGGTCCAATTATTTTACATGTATTAATGAATTTCTCCTCGTTCCTTACATAGATACAAGAGACTCCTGAACACGGTGGATCTTACCAAGGACTTCTTTTTCAGCTACTCATATCATGTCATGCGTAGTCTTCAAAAGAACTTGAGTGATTATAGAACAGGTCAATTCATTTATGATACCATGTTTGTTTGGAATGAGTTCCTAACACGTGAAGTTAGGAAAAAGCTCAAGAATACTCTCTGGACAGTTGCCTTGGTCTATGGATTCTTTAAACAGGTAAGAGTAGGGGTGTTTGCGACTTGTTCCGCTCTTAGTCTTGGGTACAAATTTTAAATGTAGAAACTTAATGAAGAAAAAAATATAGGGACGTGGCAAACAGTTTCTGTTGTCTTTGTGAATCACTCCTGTTACTGCTGATAACTGTCGAGACCCAGCTGCCAGGAGATCCCCTTTTTAGTAAATATGGAAATGAAATCCTCGGCTACTGGAGTAATGCACTACACAAGTATGATTTATCTGTAGTTTTATAGCAAAAAACATTTGCCTTTGAATTCCTTCCCCTTAATGAAGCATTTATCAAAATTTATGTAATTTAGGTTTCCCTCTTATCAATTATAGGGAAAATCTTAGAAGAATATCTTTTAGACTTTAATGATGTATACGCTGGCTTATGTTCCTGTCAATTTTTTTGGGGACACTATAACATTACATTTTGCTTTGTTAAAACAAAAGTGAGAAGTTGATATGATTTTGATGGTTTCATGTCTTGGCCATCCAGATCAAACTTTCTGTATCAAGCAAAGACTTCAGGTTGACCCTCATTGCCAGACGCTCCCGCCACTATGCTGGCACCAGGTAAAATGTCTCGACGCATGTTATAAACTTTGACTATGAGTATGAGGTTCTTTTTATATTCACTATTAATGGTGGTCTTTTTATTCAAGTTGCATTCTCCCACTAAGATGCTTCTATTCTTTTAACTGATCAGCTGTGAAATTCCACTAAACACTTTTTTCGGTTCAGCTTCCTTTGAGCTTAATACTCTTTTTGTTATTGCAGTAGCTCACATGTTTTTCTTTCTTGTGATGCAGATTTTTGAGACGAGGTGTGAATGCAAGTGGTAAGGTAGCTAATGATGTTGAGACCGAGCAGATTATATTTGAAGAATCTCCAGAAGGAGACACATTACAAATAAGTTCTGTTGTGCAAAATCGGGGTTCTATCCCACTCCACTGGTCCCAGGAGACTTCTCTATTGAAGATTTTTAAACCAGTAATCATATGTATGATTTGGACTAATCCGCATATTATGATCTGTAGCAATTTCTCGCTCGTATAAGTTACTGACTTTCTCATTCTATATCCAGTACCAAAGCAGGACAATTATAAAGCCACAAAACTTCATTTTAAGAATCTCGTTTACAGATATGGAAATCCAATAATTATCTTGGATTTAACCAAGGTAGGCACCTTGATTCAGTCATCATTGTCTTGTATATAAATGTTAAAAATCTCTGATGATTCATTTACCTCTTCTCTATTCTCATTATTTTTCTTACAACGGTTGATGATACACAGACACGCGAGAAGAAGCCTCGAGAAACTATTCTTCGTACCGAGTATGCAAATGCCATCGGATGTATCAACTCTGAATATCCAGAACATAATCGCCTAAAGTTTCTTCAGTGGGATCTAAAACAGCACTCAAGAAGGTACCTGACTTTGTCTTTCTCATGCTTAGTCAGGAGAACAAAAGAATGCCTGAATTAAGTACTGATCTTCTGCCATCTTGAACTATGTTTTTACATGCATCCAATATTTCTTTTGCAGCAAAGCTACCGACGTGTTGGAACAACTAAGACAATTGACAGAAGATGCATTGGAGTTAACAGGCATATTCTGTTGCCAAGTCAAGGCTGTTGATATGGAAGTAGAGAGTGAAATTGGTGATGAGAGCGGAAAATATCTTGTCAGACCAAGGAGTCATCAGAAAGGGGTTCTCAGAAGCAATTGTATAGACTGCTTAGATCGCACAAATGTTGCTCAATTTGCCTATGGGCTTGTTGCCCTTGGACGTCAGCTGAGATATTTCGGCATTTTGGAATCACCAATCATTGGTCTAGATGACCCTCTGGCTAAGGATTTAATGGGAATTTATGAGACTATGGGTGACAAACTTTCACTGCAGTATGGTGGTTCCCCAGCACACAATAAGGTAATCCTAAACTTTAGAGAAGTGACTCACATCTGGTTTCTTTTTTTTATTAAAATAGAACTGATAAGCGTCATCCGATTAATAGCTAGGAAATATTAATTGTTACATTTTGACTGTAAAGAGAATTGATAGAAGAGCTTAAGTAAGTTAAGGTAACAAATAAGAAGTAAACAATGTATACTTCCTTAAAAAACTTGAAAATGAAAATAAGATTGGACTCGAGGAAAAGCAACCTTGCAAATATTCATAGTGGGGCGTCACCAAATTGAAGTAATTTTGCTTACTTTGTCTGTCTATTTCTTCGAGTTTTCCTTAATTTATTATCTTTACTACTTGGCACTTCTGATTCTACATGTGGATGCTCACAGATATTCTGTAGAATACGAGATCTGTGGAAACCGGCAATCGAGTATCTGGACATAATTAAAACTGTGCAGCGGTTTGTAAACAATGCCTACATGGATACAGACAAACAGAATGCCATCGATGTGTGAGTCAACTACTGCCTACAGATGTTGCTATCACAGAAGACAGACATAAGCCTTTTCCATGATTTTGCAATTGGCGTGGGATTTGGGGTCGTATCGTATCACGGAATCTTGCTGTTTTTGCAGGTTCTTGGGCAACCCTCCACCTCAAAAGCGTAAACTTGAACTGGACCCAGACCGGCGTAACAATTCCGTGAGGTTTTTCCCTAACTCAGTTACTCAATCAACATCACGCCAAAAACAAAAAACAAACTTTTAAGAGAGTTTATCTGAGAGAGTAAGAGACAAAGTTACGTTGTGCCTATAATCAGTGGTTACCAAAAATTCTGTCCTCAATCTAGGAGTCTAAGAAGGTTGACAAATTGAGAGTGTGTTGCAGTACTTTGACAAAAATGTATCAAGAATTGGCATTATAATTATTATCATATTACGTCAAATCGTCTCAAACTTTAGACAAAGATCTATTTCTTCTTAATGATAAAATAATTCAAGGAAAGATTTTAGAAGCGGTTTTGTTTCTATATAGGATATCTTTCAAAAGGTCATTGTCAGATAGCAATATCCTCTGGGAAGGTGCCCCACCTACAACAACCACAGATATTGGAGAGGAGCAGCCTTTGTCTGAAAAACCAAAAGGAGTTAAAAAAGGCCTTATAGAGCTCATGCCAGAAACCTCAACCTATGTCAGGTGTGCTTACCTCACATTTATCTTTTCAACTCACATTTGGTTATTCCACGTATCAAATCTCTTAAATTCTGTTCAGCATTTCTCTGCAATGGTCAATTTTAAAGTTCATCAAATTGATGTATTTGTTGTAAGTTTGAAATTTATTTCTAAACCCTTTAAATTGCTAGAAGTGTGGATGTAGTTCAAGATGCCGTAAAAAGAATGGCTAAAATGGAAATCGAAGATTTATATTCATTTGCTTTTTGATGAAGAAATGAGATGCTGAGGTTTATTATGAAAAATTGAAATCTTATCTTATAAATAGTTCATGAGAAACCTGGTTATGTAAACTGATAACTTTGGAGCATCTTGTTTTTACTGATTAGCCTGAACCGATGGAACTTCATCTGCCATCCATTTAATTAACATTTTTGCCTTCTGTAGATATACTTCCTCAGATTTCCGTGACGTGGATTGGCCTTCCGAATCAGAAAGTTCTCAAGAGGAAGAAATATATGAAAGGTAGTTCTCTCTTGTCCATGATTCCGTGGAGCCAAGCACTAAAAAATTACAAAATGTAGCTCATATATTCACTGCATTTAAACGAGGCCTTATTTTCACTCTTCCACAATATAAAGGCTTAAATCTCTTGGCTTAAAAAACCCAATATGACGCTCATTTGCCAGTAGACTTGGCCAGCATTGCACATTTTATAGCGATCAAGAATTATCAGGAAATGTGATTTGAAAATCTAAATATTGCTCCTTATATCATCCTTTTTGGCATTTTCTTTAACCAATTGTTCCCCTCTTTTGCAGGACTCCTTCAAAATTTCTTGATATGGACTGGTTTTCTGAATCGGAATGTTCTCTTGAAGAGCACTTATGTGAAAGGTAAATCAAACTGATTATTTACTGAATGTGAATGATAATTGCTTTACTTTCTTCTCATAAGCAGTCGCTACGGCCTAAAGAGTCCCAGTAAAGATTGCTCATTCTAATTTCCACCTCTACCTGTTACCGCCTCCCCCCTCCCCCTCAGTAAACCCTCCGAAATCAGGAGGAATGTGTACGCGGAGCATAAACATATTTTCAGTATCAATATTATTAAAAATTAATAAATATATTCTCAGTATTCTTAATTATTACCAAACACAGTAATTTTAACTTTCCAGACATCTAATTTCCTACAATCATATTCCAACAATCTTATTTCAGAAATTATTTACTCGCAATCTTATACCAAACGGTCCCTTAAGGTGGTCGTTTGTGTTATCAATTGTCCTAATCAATCAATGAACTAAATTATGTTTGAAATTATTTTTTGGAACGATGTCAGTATCATATTAGTGATTGATTCATCATAAGATTACTCTTACTTAGAAAAATGCCACTATGTGTGACAAATTTAAATTTGAATTTATCAAGTTTTTCGAGTTCCGTTGGAAGACTGACCTTTTGTTTTCTCCTTGGGGGCTACAGGCTATTTTCCGGCCATATATCTACTGATGATACGGCTGATCACGACGGATTTCCTTTTTGCTTCGAGCGCTGGGTTGCTAATGGGGGTGTCCTGTTTCGCTAATTAATTACAACTTGGATTACAACATTATAATTCCTTTCCCCACCTTCAAAGCAGGACGGTATGACCTGCTTAAAGGATGTACATAAATAAGACCATAGGAGATTGTCACTTGTTTTGCCACAAGATGTGCAGTAGATTTTTCCTTCTGTGTTGGTTGGGTGATTATTTTACAATTATTTTTAGTTATATCTTTGATATATTTCGAAAGGTTTCGACTTTGTAAATATTTTTATTAAATTAAAAAAATCCAATTCATAGCTTACAATTTGAATAGGCGAGGTTTGACCATTTCTCCTTGGCTCGCAACCGAGTCGAATATTTTCTCTAAATACTTAAGTATGAATGAAGATTGAATGGCAGATGATGTTAGTAAGAAGATAACACGGCGGAAATATTCAGAATAGTACAAACTTCTAGCATTTAGACATTTAAGGTTAAAACCATGAAACATCAAAATATTGCGTCAAAATACAATCATTAATGTCAAAACTTTAAACTTGGCATATCATCTAAGAACTAAACTCTGCAAAAGAAAAGAAACATGTCTACTCCCCCAAAAAAGTGCTTCCATAAATTTTAGAGAAAAAAAGAGTGATAGTGATTGACTGCATTAAATCGAAAATTTGAGCGAGTATCCTATTCCCGGCCAGTGGCAGCAGGAGCAATTGGGGCAGTAGGAGCAATTGGGGCAGCAGCATCTGGTGGTGGTACCACAGCAGCATCCCATCCATCTGCTCCTAATGCAACTGCAGAAGTTTAACAAAAAAGAGTTAGAAATGCCAAAGAATAATTTGACAGCATGACAAAAAAACCCAGAGATGTTATCGGGATAAGCCAAAACTCAGAACTGCAACACTCAAATAACAAATCCAAATCCTAAATCTAAGAGAAGGATGCTCAACTAACATGGCATACTAAAGATCAGAATATAAGAATGTTAAAGTCACAAAATACCTGGTTCCGGAGCCCAACTGACATTAGAGACTGGAGGAAGAGTTGATGGAACCACATCCGGAGCCCACTGTGTATCGCCAATTTGGCTGGGCCATTGGTCAGTAGCACCAAGTGCAGGAGCAGAATAATCTGCAATTCCATAATCTGCAGGTGCAACAGCCTCATCCTCCTCTTGTTCCTTGGCCTCTTCAGGCTCCCTGTAGAAAAACAGATCCACCTGTACACAGTATGTATGTAACAGATTAAATATTATCTAAAACAAAACCTAATTTCTTTCAACTTATAACCAATCAAATAAAGCTTTGGATATTACCATCACATCCCACTTATGTCCAGCACGAATAGTACCACGCATCTGCAGAACCATCCTCGCTAATAGCCAAAAGAGACATCCAATGCTGTGCTTCCCCTTGTTATTGGCAGGAATGCCAATATCAACATACCTCATTGGAGAATCGGTGTCACAGAAGGCAATGGTAGGAATATTACCAAGAGCAGCTTCCTTGATGGGCTGCAACCAGCTGACGCTAATGATTATATAGTACATACAAAGTGAATGAAGATAATGGTAGAAGAACACACTTAAGGTACCTAGGATAAATCTGATACAGCCTAAGCTTTATATAATATACTTCATAAATTTGACCTGTGATTCAGAAATAATATGCGAGAAGTGTGACCTGGTGATCAGTTCTAGGATCAGTGAGGATCAGGAGACGAGGCTCGCTGAACGATGTCTGCATCTGGTTGGTGAATGTTCCGGGAGTATGCCTTCCAGCAATCGCATGGGCACCGGTGTATTGAGCAAACTTCAGGACTGCTCTCTGACCGTAAGGTCTTGCTGACTGAACAATAATGTCCTGTGGGTTCTCAATTGCAACGATAACCCTGGCTGCCAGTTGCAGCTTTTCCCACGTTTTTCCAAGGTTGATAATGTAGATACCTACGAACAACGTGGAAACTCATTAAGTCTTTGACTAAAGCAAAGCAACCCTGTTCAAATCGGTTGATCACGAAGTACAACTGAAATAACCATCACATTAATCATTATTATCACAATAAGTATTTCAACAATTCCGTTCTCAATGGAAATGTAGTGACTAAATTAACTTAGTCCATACGCATTAAAATAAAAAATTGAAATATAGCCGCATCCAAACAATCCAGAATAATAGATCTCTTATAAATACAAAATTACACTTGTCTGTACAACCCGATTAATCAGAAACAATAAAAATCACCTAGCGTGACCAATATACGCTCCCTTGATGTTTCGAGCAAGTAAAGCATACACATAGCCATACAACGAAAAATCCAGAATGAGACAACAATCACTGCTTCCAAAATATTTTCAAGGGGTCAAAGAGATGGGGTGAGCAGAAAAGCTCAGGAAAATAATGGAAGCGAAGCATACCGTCATTCCGGCGCTTAAAGACGTAACGCTCCATTTGGAAGTCGCAATTCTTGGTGCCAAGATGAACCTCAGCTGCCAACATCATCTGAATGTCAGCCTCCTTCTGTGAGAGCTGACGGGGTGGAGCACCTGTAGTAGGAGTCGCCATGGTTGCGTTGAGAAAGAGAGAGAACTACTAGGGTTTTCTAAGCGCCGACTCGCAGTGAGGAGGCTGTACACAAAATGATGTGCCTAGAGTTTTCAGTTCGTCTTCTGGGCTGTTATTTAAAGCACTGGGAAATAACGAAACCCTACTTCGTCGATTTTACATAAATATCCTGCATAAGATTAACATTAATAAAGAAACACTAATAATTTTTTCTAAAAAAATAATAATTGTTCCATTAGAATAGTATGTGACTGATATAGTCACATCTCTTTTCAAATCTGAATTAATATTTAAATTTTGGCCCTCAAAATGTAAATATTTATTAGCATCGCAATTCAGTGCTAAAAAGATATATATTAGCATTGTAATTTAGGGGGAGGGTGGGGTTGATAACAATAAATATGTCAAGCATTTGTATTTAAGTTAAGCATGTGCTTCTACACTTTGAACACATCTCCTAGAAGTAGTTTATTATGATTTAGGGGGAGGGGGAGGGTGAGCTTGATATCAATGGATATGTTTGAGATTACTTTTATCTATGACTAACTTTACTTAAGTTAATGCACGTGATTTTTCACTTTAAAATATGCTCAACATGTCGGACAAATGATAAGTAGATGCAACAATCGTGTAAGTTGTATCTGAATCTTACTTAATTTCATGTTTTTACTAAATCTTACATAGATCCATGATCATGCTTACCCTAAATTACCTTTCAAAATTACAGGTGTGTCAAAGCTTGATTTGTTATTACTTACAAATAAACAACTTTTCGAGGACTTTTGTCTTTGTTTCATTGGATTAGAGAACTGTTGCATCTGAAGAGGCATCTCACCCATTCAATTTCAATTCCAAGAGTCTTGTTGCTTTGTTTTAGTGCATAAAAAAAACGTGTTATGCTAAAGATGCATTTACCTTCCCAAAACATGTTTCAACAATTACTTTTTTCTTTAAACTTTTTTTTTAAATAGTTAAATTAAAAAAACTATAAATTGACCAATTCTATCTTTTAGCATTAGGCAAATTTACGTTACTTCCGCATTTACATTCCCCAAAACATGTTTCGACAACTAATTTTTCCTTTAAATAGTTAGTTAGTTTAAACAAATTAGAATTTGATTTGTTGTATCGTCAATAGTTGCGACTATTGCATTCATACAACATTGTTCATTTGATGTCATTACAAATCACGCTAATGGTTAACAATATAACTTTTCTTTAACTTTGAAAAGTTACAACTCACTTGATATCATAAATATGAAGTCGACAACACTGATTACTTCAACCATCGTCAATGATCCTGCACATAACTCAAACACTCAAATGGAAAAATGCATATGCAATAAAACAGTCCGCACCCTCAATTAGAAAAAAAAACGTTTGAACCAGTCCACACCTTGAATTAGAAAATAAAACGTCTAAACCATACATCAATTAAATAATGTTGATTTTTTTGTATTCAGAATGTATATAATGCTCTCATCAAGGAGCGCCAGAGTGAGGGTGTTGAGAAAAAAACATAGTGGAGACATGCCAAAATAACAAATGAGACCTTAATATAATGAAATTAATTGTTAACGACATTGAGGTACGTGATTAAACACTTTTACGATTTTATTGTATTGAACATGTTTCAAACAAAAAATCACCTCACCTTCTACTCCTTAACAGGGTCAAAGAATTCAATGTACAAAAAACAAACTTAGAGTTAAAAAAACAAACATTGCATCTTAATTATTTATTTCGTCAAACTTATTAAATTGATTGATAAATTATCCAAACAGTTAAAGGGAAAAGGACAATTCCAACCGTAAAACTTATTTATTTGATTTTATTTTAAGGAACAATCTAAACTGCCCGATTATGATGTTATATGTATGCCAATTATGTTATTATGACATTTTTTCATACATTGATTAGATTATACTATTAATTAGCTATACTAAGTGCTGAGATTAGTAACCATATGTTGGCATAAACTCAACATAAGAAATTAGGGTTATGACCACGTACATAGAAACTATACAATATACTTCTAACTCTAAACAAATCTTAGGTGTATTTAAGAATCTATAAAATCTACTTTTAACTCCATACAAATCATAGATCTATTTAAGAGTATTTACAAATCTTATATGGGAAGTAATTAATTAAATTAATAATCCTTTAACATATCCTTACCATGGGAATGTTGCTTTTACTTTTGACTAATTAAATTTTTACACAAAATCAAATAAATAAGTCTGGTCAAACATTTTAAATTACAGAAAAATATTAAAGTTACTTTTATCTTCAAACAACTCTTTAAGTTAATTAAGAACCCTAACAAATCTTAAATAAGGGGGAAACCTTAAAGCTAAGGTTTTAGAGTTACAAAAAATAAATATTGCATCTTACTTATTTCATCAAACTTATTAAATTGATTAATAACTTACTGACCAAATTCACGAATTAAAGAGATGCACAGAGAAAATGTTTACACAATACTGACTTTCATGTCCATTAGTTTCAACCAAGGCATATACCATCATAACAAAAAGAACAACTAATTTTTTTTGGTATTATCACATAGTGGCTTGAAACATTAAATTCAACAGGGTTGATTTTACACAGAAGTATTATTTCGGTCAAGAATTGACTAGAAATTTTATTTATATAGCTAGAAAGCGCAACATAGACACTTACAAGTCGTATGTGTTAGCAGCATAATGGCGTACATCAAATTGAGAGCTTTTACATCCTAAGTCTGCCATAACTGTATGAAAAAAACATCTACCGTAATAAAATTTTAAAGATGTAAAGAGAAAATCAGAGATACATAGACAAATGCAACATAAACACACATCTCACAATTGAGTCATCTACTAAAACTACCAAATAAATAAAACATGACAAAAGTTGAAAGTATCAAGGTGAATGGTGGAAAACAAGGTGACATATTTTAGCCAACACAAATGCAATAAAAGTACAAGATCATCAATTCAATATCTAGAGAGTTCTCTAAGAAGTCGAACGCAATCTGATATCTTGGATAACATCCTTAAGCATTAGGAAGCTATATACTCAAAATTTATCCAATGATAAAAAATTACGAGTCAAAATTATAACATCAATGACTATATCGTAGCGAGACATAACAAATAGTATGCGACGTTTCTGACAACAAAGCTTCAATCTACAAAGATGCTTCCAGCTCAATATCATTTAAAAGAAAAACTATAGTAAGACCATCCAACTCTGCTTTTTTATTCTATTCCTAAATAAAACAAAATGTCCCATAAAACCATATAAATAAAAGAACCCTTAAAAATCACGACTGAGGGGGTGGGAGATAAACATGTAAAATACATGCCATCCTTACAATGGATAGAATGAACCCATTACTAAGAAAATCTCTCAGGCACAAAAAATTAGCAACTCAAACAATTAGTTAAACTTCTTCAGTTTTAATGCCTTAGAATACCACTAAAACTTTTTCAAGGATTTACGGAATCACTCTCAATCTGAGAACTATGTTGAAAATGCTTCTAGAAAATTTTGAATACCCGAAAATAACTATTCTAATTAGGTACGATTTGAAGAAGATCAACCCATATCTATTGCATTAAACAATAAATCAAGAGAAATGTCATAGTTTAATCTGAATGAGTCACTCAACTATACATCATGTAAAATGAGAGGCAGTGAAAAACTCAAACTAACACCCAGTAAGAAAAAAACAAGAATCTACAGAGTACAAAAAATCCAAATCATCTAAGTGATGTCACCGTTTTCTCACCATTTTCTAAAAGAACAACTATTGTGCATTATTTACCCAAAAAAACTATTATGCATTGGAAATCGAATGAACACATAATCATTAAACAGATTACGTGTCTGTTTGTTATAAAACATAGATAAATATCATAACAATGAATTTATCTTTTCCACAAATCTAAAGTCAAATTATTGGACAACTCTGATATTCTTTAGTAAGACAAAAATGCATGTCCGATGTAAAAAAATAAAAGAAAAGAAAAAGAACTTGATTGTTAGTAAGAGCCACATGCACATCATGTGACGTGAGAACATCCTACCATATCATTATCACCTACAAGTAATGCGAAACATGGTATTCCAAAGGGTGGAACAAAAAATAATCAAGAAAACATAATACATACTTGTTCTTCCAACAAATACCAGACCTAGTAGTATTGAACTCACATGCAATGATGCCTCAGACTACGAAATGCAAATCTTAACACATAAGCCGTATGAAAATTTTACTAAGTAGCTTTTACCAAAAAAACTCACAAAGATAATGATCATATCTGGTACTAAGAAATGTCCAATTCTCAATGTCCGAGACATAGCTAAATATTTTAGCAATATTCAAAATTGTAAAAATAACATATGAACATGTTCATAGAGAAAAATTAACTTAGATATCACTATGATAAAAGCAGCCAGCTTAAACAAATACCTTAAATATACATTTGAGAGTTAAAAACCTAAACCTCATACAATTATGCAACATGCAAGTAAAAAAATACAGATTAAAAAAATAATGCCAATGAAACTGACCTTTGACGAACTAATTTTATCTCAATATTAAAAAGAAAGTAGAAATAAACATGTGATTTTTATCTTTAAGAAGCTGTTGAACATAACTGCCACAAACTAAGATATATCCACAGCTCATTAAGCTACTTAAGAAGAAAGCATATTCCAAATCATACATAACATATACTAACCTATCCTTCTCTATATATATATCCCTCACTTGTATTGCATGCACAGTAATTTTGCACACTCAAAACCCTTTCAAAACAGTTTCCATGATAGTGCTTTAAGAGATCCAAGTATATTAAGACGATGGAGCGTAAATAAAGATTTTACCAACAATATCCCCAACTCAAATCTTTATATATAAGACAGTTTGGTTGAGAAATTAAGTAGACACTATTGGGTCACGGTCTTTGACAGTAGCATTGTATATGAAGTGCGTAGATCTACACCAATGTTTAATATGAGAAGTGGAGAAAAAAAAACAAGCGAGATTGAAAGGCAAGATATTATGGAGTGAGAGAGTAGGAGAGAGAGAGAGAAATCTAAAACAGAGAGCATGTCAGTGACGATTGCCGTCATTTCTGGTCCGGGACGAAAACAATGATTAGGAATGAGAGAGAGACTCGGATATTTTTCTCTTTGATTTAGATGATTACCCAATTTAGCTCTCCTACCCGACTCTAGGTGGTCGAAGCATATAGAAGAAACTGAATAAAATTAGGGTTGTGGTTTAGTTGTATTAGGGTGAGTACTGGTGTACTGGTGTACTGGGCTGGGTATAATAAGCCTACATCCATAAAAAACGACTCACATGCTAAACACATACAAATAACCGAAAATTACATTATAAAACCAACTTTCTAACTCAAACTATAAAAATGACGAAAAATATTTTATTTACAAAAATTGCTCAAAATATAAACAATTCGCTAATTTCCTTCTGAGGGTTGGAAATGAGACTGAATCAACATATAAGGAAGACTTCATCTTCTTATCAGAAGAGATATTGATTCGGAAAGATGATCCAGATACTGGTGAACTCATGCTTATTAATTCATTTTTTTTCAAAACTAACAGACAATGTATACTCAGTTGAATATATGACGCAACGTGCAATTCTGTCGACCACTAATGAATATGTGGATCACCTGAACGAAACAATAATCCGATTATTTTTTGGAGATATAATGGAGTTTATTAGTTTCGATGAAGTCGTTGATGATGCGAATAACTATTATCAACAAGAGCTTCTCAATTCATTGATACCAAATGCCGTTTCTCCACACATATCAGTCTTGAAGAAAAAATGAAAATTGGCAGAAAAATATAGGTTTTAAGGGTTGAGTTAAGTAAATGACCGCTAATCTTTTTGTTTACAAAAAATGGCCAATTTTTTAGAAATTACACATAGAATCACTGATGGTTCGATGGAACTCGACTGGTATGTTATGACTTCAGGAAGAATCTAATGCATGCAAAAATATCATTGGACAACATATTGAAAAATATATTTTCATTCCAAGAATTCCATTGAGTTTGGCGACCTATGAAGATTTCCCATTCAACTTTAAGAGGAAACAATTTCCTGCGCATCTCTGTTTTGTAATGATAATTAATAAAGCTTAAGGACAAACAACTCCTCATGTTCGCATCAGTCTTCTTCAATACACATTTTCTCACGGACAATTAAATCTTACGCTTTCATGAGGTGTTTCGATGGCAACGAAAAAATATTTACTTAAACCAAATGATGCGAGACAATAATGATTCATATGTACGAAAATATATTGTATGTATGAAAATACTTGATCTATAATTTTTTCTTGTTTATGTTATTCCATTGAATTAAAAAAAATCTTGATCGTTATATAACAAAACATTAATAAACATATAATATGGTAAGGTTTAATAGCATTAGTTACTAAAATAAGGATTTAAAATTTAACTTTCTCAAGTAAATTGGGCCGAATTGATAAATCCAGTCCACAAGGTATTTAGTTGGTTTATGCAGGTCATTGATCTGAAAGTAACCCACTTCTTTCTTGAAAACCCGTCTCGCTGCGCAAAACCTCCCGCTTACCGTGAACTCAACCTGCAACAATGGCGGGTTCCAAAACGAAAAAAGCCTCGAACAAGCCAGACGACGTAGAGCTTCTCAAGTCTGACATAGCTTCCTTTGCTTCCTTGCTCGGACTGTCTTCGCCTGCTCCTTCTTTAGGATTCAATGATGCCGATTTTCGCAAAAGCGGTCCTCTCAAGGCCAATAAGCCCCTAACGATGCCTAACCAAGCTCTAGAGAAGAAACCCTCCAAAAACCAGAATTCAAAGACGCAGAATATAGGTACCCAAGAAAAACCCAGGCCTAAGCCCCCTGTTCTATCTCTTGACGATAGCAATGATAAGCCAAAGTGGTTTGACAAGTTTAAGAACTTACCGAAGCTTCCTCTAATTAAGGCCAGTGCAGTGGGTGTTTGGTATGTTGACGCTGCAGAACTGGAAACGAAAGTGATGGGAGATGGGAAGAGGTTGGAGGTGAAGAATGTGGAGGAGTGGAAGAGAACGTTGGAGAAGAAGAAGGAGCTTGGGGAGAGGTTGATGGCGCAGTTTACACGGGATTATGAATCTTCTAGGGGCCAGAGTGGCGACATCAAGATGTTGGTTACCACGCAGAGGTCAGGGACTGCGGCGGATAAGGTCTCTGCATTTTCAGTTATGGTGGGGGATAATCCAATGGCCAATTTGAGGTCACTAGACGGGTTGTTAGGTATTTCTTTTTACCGCAATATAAATTTGAAGTACACATTTTCAGTACTGTTTTTTGAGTTTGCAAATTTAAGCATCAAATACAATACCAGTTCGTGTAATGGAAAATTTTATATTTATTTTCTAACAACGTGATCCTTAAGAAGTATCACTTGATCTTTTTAAAAGGTTTCACATTTCATCTCCGGCGTGGATATTCACGTTGTTAACAATTATACAGGTGGTTGAGCGTTTCTAAGTAGGAGCGTATTTGGGTATAGGCCTTTTTTGTATTGACTCAGTTGCGTCAAAAGAATGTGATAATCAGATAAGCAAAACAGGTTCATTGTTGAAGGCTGCTGTATGCAATTCTCTCTGGTTAGGTGTTGAATGGGGGTGATTCATCCTTCTGCATCAATATGGCCGTAAATCCTTTCACCACAGATGGCTAGACAGTCTATTCATAGACATTTTAGCTAAAATATAGACATAATTTGACCTTGGCATATACATTTATACCGTGCAGAGTCCAGACAGTGATACAATTTGGGAGTTGGTGTTAACGGATTATAATAAATTAGAATTGCATTAAGACTAGATTTCCCCCAAGTACTCCAATTCTGATGAAGTAATGACCAAGCATTTCAGGTTAGATGGTTATACAAGAGGTTTTCAACCTCAAGATCAGGGGTTCAAACCCATGTTTTGAGCCCCTGTCAAAAAAAAATCTTGATGAAATAATGAGTTTTACTTTTAACTTGCTTTTCTAAAGGAATGGTGACATCAAAAGTGGGAAAGCGCCATGCGTTGACAGGTTTTGAAGCACTGAAGGAATTATTTGTTACAAGGTGTGCATTTGTAATCTTATCTCTTGCTTTCTATGTGTTTGCTAGTCTCCTAATGGGCAGGCTTAATTATTTTGAGAATCATATTTAGTTTACTTTCTTTATTTGAAATCAACCTAATGCTGGAAATCGATGTTGAAATGAAATGTCAAATGGTGTATGATCTGAAATGATGCAATTCTGACAAGGAAGTTTACTCAGTCTCAGCTTTGAGTCATTTGCTTTACACTGCTTTTGCTCCATCTTCCACCAGAAACGTTTTGGACTAACTATTAGTTATTCTACATTATGGGGTAGAGATGAATATGTCGAAGAAGCAGTATATTGATAAAGAGATTTTTTTTCCAAAATCGAAAGACCGATTGGATTTAAAAAACAAAGGATTTCTAACCATCTTCTTATCCTAAAATTAACCAATTAGATGGAAAAAGAGAGTATATAGACAGTCCATTGATAAGTCTTACCTGTTTACGTGGTATCTATTCTTATTCCTTTTTATTGTAATTTCTTGTTTCGACTCTATCGCACTATGTATCATTTGATAACCCAATAAATTCATTACACTACCCCTGGCGCGAATCTAATTTGAAATGGAAGAATTTCAAGGATATTTAGAACTTAATAAATATTGGCAGTGTGACTTCCTATACCCACGTACGTGTTTGTGAGTTGCATGCTTTTGTTTCCTTCAAACTTATCGTTAACTTCTATTATGGCTTACCAGTTTGCTACCTGATCGTAAGCTGAAGAATCTACTACAGCGACCACTAGATCTTCTTCCTGAGAACAAAGATGGATACTCCCTTCTACTTTTCTGGTATTGGGAGGAATGTTTGAAGAAGAGGTATTGCTATTTCTCTTTTTCCTTTTTCTCCAACTTGTGTTTGACTGTTTCATTTGCTAATTTATAACGTCATACTAGCCTTTTAATGATCTTTGAATATGTCTGGGATGCTTTTTGGTGTACTTATGCTTTTGAGAATATCTCAAAGATTGTGATCAAACGACATATACTTGTATGTTACTGATGAAGGGGTTAAGTAACATTTTTCACATGAGGGTATAAAGTTGTAATATAGTATCGATGACCTGAAGAAATAGTCCTATTAGGCTATAAGAATAACAAGAGCTGTCTTGTGGGAGTTCTTTTGGAATTAATGATGAAGTATTATTTGCTCTGAAAATCATTTTTAATGTACTTCTCTCATGATAGTATCTGCAAAATATTAGGACAGTTGTCTATTGTTTGCCAAATTTAACCCTTCCATGTCTTGTCTATCAAAAAATTATAGATAGTAGATACTCAACTTTTGGTAAATTCTTTATTTCTATTGGCATCTCAGGTTATCTTATGTCTTAAGTTTCGTTGTAATTGTTCTTGATCGACTCGATTGCAACAAATATATATGTTCTTCAGTAAATACAAATACTACATGCTTTATATAAGTTATGTGGAGAAGTCATTTTTGTGGGTCCTTACAGATGGAGAAGTCATCTTTGTGGGTCCATACATTATGTATTTGCCATGTGGGTGAAGTAGACTTCGCTTTCAGAATTGTTTTCCCATTATTAATTGTATAGCATTTTCAGTATTGAACTAATACTAGGTATTATATGTCTAGTAAACCTTATTCTTTCATATATAAAAATACCAGGTATGAAAGATTTATCTCAGCACTTGAGGAAGCATCAAGAGATGCACTACCAGTGCTAAAAACCAAGGCCTTGAAGGTCAGTCTCCTAGTAAATTCTTTACATTTTGGTAGTTGCTAATGGTTGGCGAAAGGGCATCAGTCAAGCATAATGCAAGCTAAAAGTAGATGATCCATTTTTTTTCCTTTTTTACGTGCACGGACACATGCAACTTGCAACCAATATTAATGACGTGTAACTTTTTTTAAGGTGAGTAATATAGGTTCCTCAAGGATTAACGCAGATTGGTTAGTTGTTTGTAAAGATTGACTTGTGTCTTGGGAGGTTTTTTGGTTTCGGTTGGATTGCTCATCTGCCGAACTTTGTAATTACTTTTATCTTTTAATACATTTTGTTTCTTATAAAAAAATATAGGTTCCTCAAGAGTTCTCGTAGAACACTTGATAGCAGGACCCTTGGTCATGACTTATCTATCCCTGCTTATTGCAAACCTAAATTGCTTTAAGATGTTATCCTTAGAGTGTTTATGGCAATCAACTTTATGTTCTGTGACTTGGACTTGGACACATGGTTTTTATGCTTTCTAGAATTTATCTAGAGAGCGATTTGAGTTGGGGACTGTTATTTGAGATGAAAAGAATTATATTCTCTATCATTCAGTGAAGAGTACACACACATATATATAAAGCTAGGAAAACTATCTTAAGAAACTACAAATTAGGATCCCTACATTGGAGTACTACAAGGCTTTGCCCCCAATTTTCGTGTCTCAGTTAATAAGTCAAGAACATATTTTCAAAGAGATAAAAAAGATACCCTTTTTACTCCTTGTGACTTCAACACCCAAGAAATACTTTAGCATCCCTAAGTCCTTTGTGTTAAACTGAGTATGAAGGAAAGACTTAAGAGATGAGATTCCTGTAGTATCACTTCCAGTAATTACAATATCATCCACATACACAACTAAAAGAATGATACCAGCTTCCGATTGTTTGTAGAACACAGAATGGTCAGATTTGCTCTTCATCATGCCAAACGTTTCAACAGCCTGACTAAATTTCCCAAATTAAGCACAAAGACTCTGTTTCAAACCATACAGAGATTTTCGAAGACGACAAACTCGCCTAGACTGCCCTTGAGCAACAAAACCAGGAGGTTGCTCCATACACACCTCCTCCTAAAGGTCACCATGAAGAAAAGCATTCTTGATGTCCAGTTGATGCAAAGGCCAATGATGAGTAGTTGCCAAAGAAATAAACAACCGAACAGATGTCAATTTAGCAACAGGAGAAAACGTGTCAGAATGGTCCACTCCATAGGTGTGAGCATATCCCTTAGCGACAAGACGAGCTTTCAATCGAGCAACTGACCCATCCAGATTGATTTTAACGGTGAACACCCACTTGCATCCAATAGCCCGTTTCCCTGAAGGTAAATCGACCAAGTTCCAAGTACCATTGTCATCTAAAAGCATTCATTTCCTCTATCATTGCATGATGCCAACCAGGATGAGAGATGGCTTCGTAAACAGTTTTAGGGATAGAGAGAGAATCAAGGGATGCAATAAAAGAACAAGAGGAAGATGACAAGCAGTTATAAGAAACAACAGAAGAAATAGGATAAGTACACTGGCGTTTACCTTTGCGTAACGCAATAGGAATATCATCGCTTGAGACTGGATTTGATGACAAAGGAGTTGGTGCAGGACATGAATCAGGAGGTTTACGCATGGAGTAGACTTGAGTAAGAAAAAGCTTGATTGGAACTGACTCCGAGACAGGTTTAGAGGATACGATGGTATAAACCAACAAATCCTCCTCCCCCTGATGAGCGAGAAGAGTAGAAGACGGAAAGTAAGGAATGTCTTCCATGAAGGTAACATCAATTGAGACAAGATATTTGTTAAGACTGGGACAGTAACACCTATAACCTTTCTGAAGACGAGAATGACCAAGGAAGATACACTTCAAAGACTTGGGATCTAACTTAGTGACATGCAGACGAACATCCCGAACAAAACAAGTGCTACCAAATATCCTAGGGTCGACAGGAATCAATGATTTATTGGGAAAAAAGATTTTGTAAGGGATCTCACCATGAAGAACAGATGATGACATACGATTAATGAGAAAGCATGTGGTAGAAACTGCATCAGCCCAAAAAGTTTTAGGAACATTCATTTGAAATAAGAGGGCTCGTGCAGTTTCAAGAAGATGTCTGTTCTCACGTTCTCCCACTCCATTTTGGGATGGAGTATCAACACAAGAAGTTTCATGAAGCATGTCATTCTTAATTATATAAGATTGAAATAAAGCAGACATGTATTGCTTGGCATTATCACTTTACAAAATATGGATTGAAGCATTAAATTGAGTTTTAATCTCAACACAAAACGCACAAAAAATAGAAAACAACTCAGAATGACTTTTCATTAAATATAACCAAGTTACACGAGAATAATCATTTACAAAGGTAACAAAATACTTAACTCCAGGTTTAGACAAAATAGGACAATGACCCCAAACATCAGAATGGACCAACTTAAAAGGAATACTAGCACGTTTATTGACTCTTGGACTTGAACTAAGACGATGATATTTTGCAAACTGACACGACTCACAATCTAATGAAGACACCTTACTAAACTATATACAAAGTTTCTTAAGCAAAGGGAGAGATGGATGACCCAACCGATATTGCGTCTCGAAAGGAGAAATGACACCAGTGCAAGTGACAAATTTTGGTATTGGTGTGTCAAGAATGTAGAGGCCTTCAGACTCATGTCCTTTACCAATAATCTTCTTCGTCATAAGATCCTGAAATAAGCAATGATTAGGAAAAAATGAGATGCAACAATTAAGATTGCGAGTGAGCTGGCTTACAGAGATCTAATTAAAAGATAAATTCGGTAAATGTAAGACTGATGATAGAGGAAGTTGAGGGGTATGGGTAATCGTGCCTGACCCACGAACACAAGATGGTGTCCGATCAGCCAAAGTAACAGTAGAGGTGGAAGTGTGACTGAAAAGTAGAGAATAGACCAGAATTACCTGTCATATGATCTGTGGCACCAGAATCAATGACCCATTTGGAGGATGAGGAAAGAAGACACGTATTTGGTTTACATGAATCGACAATAGCAGTGACAGCGGGAGATGAATGCTTTAGTGATTCTTGATACTGTGAGAAGTTGTCAAATTCACCGGCAGAAATAAGAACCGATTTCTCAGGGACGTCATTAGTGAATGCAATATGTGCCGAGTGAGGTTTTTGATTTTTGAACTGAAGCTTTCTACACTCACTTTGTATATCCTGGCTTATGACAGTATCGACACATAATGCCGTCAGATTCCTGTGTTCGAGTTTCAAGCCCGTATGAGCCACCTCCTTTGTTTCCCCGACGCATAATTGTTATTTCGACTTACCAAAGCACCACTGAGTTGAATAAGAGGGGTACCTTCTGTACGGAGTACTCGACTAAATACGTCTTGTAAAGAGGAGATCTCAGAATCATAAAGAATTTGAGACTTAGCAGTCTCAAAGTCAGAGGGAAGGCCAGCCAAGAAACTCATGATGGCCATTTGCTCTCGTTGGTGTTGCTGAACCTTCACATCAAAGAGTCTAGGGTTAATGACTTTTTCATGAGTAATGAGGGGACTATGGTGTGGAACCCGACTTCAGAAGAGCGTTCAATGATTGGGAGCTGGATCCAGTTAGTAATCTCATGCATCTAATGCAGAAGTTATATTCGTACACGTTCGGGGCTGATTTATCAGATTTGTTAGAATGGATGGAAAGTCTGAAATGGAGTTTTTTCGGTTAAATCCTATTTTCAGAGCATTGATGATAACGCTAGCAATGTTTATATATTTTCCTTGGAGACAAATCTGGAAGACTAAGGCTCCCCTTAAATGTTCTTTTTTGGTGTGGACAATAGTCTGGAATGCCAATCTCACCATGGATGTTCTGAAGAGGAGGGGCTTCTCTATGCCTAATAGGTGTCCTTTGTATAGGAAGGAAGAGGAATCAAATGCTCATATGTTTCTTCATTGTTCTTTCTCGTCAAAGCTTTGGTATACTGTTTTGGGATCTTTGAATGTTCATTGGGTTATGCCTGGAGATCCGCATAATGTTCATTGGGTTATGCCTGTTCATTGGGTTATGCCTGGAGATCTTTGAATGTTCATTGGGTTATGCCTGGGGATCTTTGAATGTTCATTGGGTTTTGATTATGAAAAAACCTGAGTGGAGATTCTGATGCTTTGCTTTTCAGTTTCTAGCTTAAAGCTGTAAATTCCATTTTGGGGCTTTTGTGATTTATATATGGTTACCTTTACCGATAAAAAAAGGAAGCAACATATTAAGCTCCTCATACGTCTTCTTAAACTCAATAAAATAATTCATAAGAGATTGATCTTGTTTTTCCACACAGTAAAATGCTTTGCAAACCTCCTAAATACGAGAGAGGTTCTCTTTTCCAGAGTACAAGAATTCCAAGTAATCCATTAGTTCTTTAACAAATTCACAATGATTAATCAAGCCAATTATCTCACTATCAATAGAATTCCAAATCTGCAGGAACAAGCGAGCGTCCATTCTGAGCCATGTCTTCCTCGAATCACCTTGAGGAGGATCATCAGTCAAATGAGTATCTTTGTCAATACCCCGTAGATACAGTTGAACGGTCTTACTCCAATCCAAATAATTCGAACCCATTAGCTTATGGTCCGTGATTTTAGACATTATAGGTACCACATCCGTCGTGACAGAAGATTTATTTACAGCCATAACACCAAATATGCAGAAACAGAAGAGAAGACCAATAAAAAGGAACCAACAAGACAGCAGCAAAAAAATAGGGCTGAAACGCAAGAAACCTGAAAATAGAAGAACCCAAACCTCTACGACACAAGGCAGCAGGGAAACGCCGGCGAAACAGACGAGGGCTGCCAGAGACGATCGCAGGCGTCACGCGTTGGCGCGTGGGAGAGACGCAGAAATTCGTGGCGGCGCGTGGGAACAAAGGGTCACTCTAAAAGGGATGTCCAAGGTGGAACCCTAAGAAGAAAACACTAAACCCTAATTTTGAATGAAAAAGAGAAAAATCTTGATGTGCACGCCTATGGTTCTGATACCATGTTATTTGAGATGAAAAGAATTATATTCTCTATTCTTTCAGTGAAGAATACACGCGCGCGCGCACACATGTATATATAAATGTAGGAAAACTATCTTAGGAAACTACATAATTAGGATCCTTACAAGTAAGCTAATTAGTATACAATTAGGATCTATAAAATTAAGTAATTAACGGCTAGTATTATCCTGTAACATTCTGTAATAGGGACGGAAAATTTATAGGTTGACTGATATGATGATATCTCTGAAAGATTAAGGAAAACTAGGGATCGTGTCCCTGTTTTGTTTGAATTGACATTAGTTAGGTTTCCAAGGCATGAGATTATTATATTTATATCACTGAAAGTCGAATCTCACCCTGCAATCAAATGCTAATTCTTTTTCATTTGCTTTCTAAGTTATATTTATTATGGTAAGTGATGTTATGATACAATACTCAGACGATCTTGTGTTCTGCAATTGTTTCCAGACCATCTATTCGCTTCTAAAGAGTAAATCAGAGCAAGAACGCAGGTTGCTGGCGGCACTTGTTAACAAAGTGAGTTCAGTAGAATGTTCTTTTTTCTATTTTGGGTTTCTTGCTCTATTTGATAGTTTTATGAAACTATTGAAGAATTGCTGTTAGTGTTTGTTTATATCTTAAACTTGCAGTTGGGAGATCCTGAAAGTAAGAGTGCTTCCAATGCTGACTTTCATTTGTCAAACCTTTTGTCTGACCATCCAAATATGAAGGTACACTTGCTGCACGTCTTTTCTTGCACTGATCCTATGAGTTTCTCTTTTAACCTCTTTCTTCGTGTTTAAGTTGAAGTTAAAAAAGTTGGAACTTCATCACATGTTAGAATTTGTAACGGAAGTTATTAGAACACGTAGAGATTTGACCATGCACTAAATTTTTTTAACCTGTTAGGTGTGTACAAGTTAAAGCAACCTCCTTTGTCTAGTTAGGAAAAGAATGACCAGAGGTATAGTGGTGGAAAACATTATATTTCAGCATGTGGGTTTAAGAGACCAAAGTACTCTGCCGTTAAGTGGTCTGGAAAGAGAGTGACAGTTTCAGCTGTAAATCCAAGCATACTTGCTATATTACTGCCTTCATTTGCAGGGATCTTCATGCACCTGTGTTAGTTGAATAGATAATTACCCTGTTTAAGAGCTTGGTTTTGCAGGCTGTGGTGATTGACGAGGTGGATTCCTTTCTTTTCCGGCCTCATTTGGCATTACGGGCAAAGTATCATGCTGTATGTCCACTCATTTTAATCTTTTATGATCTCATTCTCTATCCGTTGGTCTAATATTAATCACAACAGTTCTTTCGTTTTTGAATCCTGTATTTTAATCAAATATCCTCTGAATTTTTAAGCCTAAAACAAATTAGCAAATTTTGATCGTAACACTACTATGATGGTTCATTTCCCGAAGGCATTTGCTAGATTTTAAAAACCCGAATTTTATTAAAGTGAGAAAGGGCATGAAGGATTGAAAATTCAAGTTTTCTTCTATTTCATTCGCCCAACTACCACTTAAAGTGGAATTTTTCTTCAGGGGATGAGTCTTATTCGTTTATAATACAGGCCAGACTGTTTTCTTTACTTTCTTCTATCTGGATCTGATTTGGAAACGGCCGCATGATTACATGTGTCCATTATACACTACACTTCAATTTTCCTTTGTTGATCCTGATTTTCTAATTCTTATGTAGGTAAACTTCTTGAGCCAAATTCGTCTAAGTCAGAGAGGAGATGGACCAAAAGTGGCAAAACGTCTAGTTGATGTATACTTTGCTCTGTTTAAGGTATCGCTAGACTTCAGTTTTTCCTGTCATTATTATTCATTTTCTAATCTTCAATAGCTGTTAAATTTGGTTTAGACGCCTCCCAAATTTGAATCTCATTTTATCTATAGTTTTGAAACTGATAGCTGAAGGAAAGGATGGTTTCTTTCTTAATTAATTCTTTTATTCCTAAAATTTTATGTCTCAATTATGGTCATCAAAAAGTTCACAGTCAAAACTTTAAAGTTTTTGTTTTTATCAAAATAATTATAACAGGTATTGATTACTGAGGCATCTGGTAGTCAAAAGAATGACAATAGCCACAAAGATGACAATAAGAAAGCTTTGGGATCTTCAAAGGACTGTAAAGCTAAAACTTCATCAGAATCTCATATAGAATTGGATTCGCGGCTTCTTTCAGCTCTCTTAACAGTCAGTTTTCTATTCTTAATATTGGATATAGAATACGTCTATGGTCCCATTCATTACTAACATCTTTGTTATGTCATGCTTTTATGCTTGAGTTTTTGACTTAGTAAACCTTTTTTTTTCTAATTTTATGGATTCATGATGCTTTCTTACCTTCCCACTCTCCTTGTAGGGAGTAAATAGAGCATTCCCTTTTGTATTGAGCAATGAGGCTGATGACCTGATTGAGGTCCAAACACCGACGCTCTTCCAGCTGGTAAGACCAGGGGTTTGACATCAACAGTTTATTGGGTTGGTTGAAGGAGAGGTTTCTCCAATGCTAGGATGTCTACTTTTTCTTTTATTTTACCACACTGCCTGAACATCAGTTAAACTTTGAACTTACAGGTTCATTCAAAGAACTTTAATGTGGCTGTTCAAGCACTGATGCTTCTCGATAAAATATCATCTAAGAATCAAATTGCCAGCGATCGGTTCTATCGAGCCTTGTACTCCAAACTGCTACTCCCGTCTGCCATGAATTCTTCAAAGGCAACGATTGAAATTATTTAGGAAGTTGATCTCGACTTTAGAGATGATTCATTTTGTTTTGTTTACTTTGGTTGAGCTCACCTGAAATCATTGACCTTTTTGATATGGAAATTTTTTCTCTGATACACATCCAAACTTTACTTATTTTGGTTTTGTCGATGAGTCGGCCCTTCTACTGTATTGGAATGAGAAGAGTTTTTGGATATTCTTCTCATTTTTCGGTTTTGATCTTTCCTCTTTGCAGGCAGAAATGTTCATTGCACTTCTTTTGAGGGCAATGAAAAGCGACATAAATTTGAAGCGAGTAGCTGCCTTTGCGAAGCGTATATTGCAGGCAAGTAATGAATTTTGTATTTTTTGTTGTTTTTGCTCCAGGAGTGTCATTTAACTCTGATCTTAACATTATGTCATCAACTCATAGATTTTTGTCAGTTGACTGTTTGAATATTTAAACAGGTTGCCCTTCAGCAACCACCTCAGTTTGCCTGTGGTTGCTTGTTCCTCCTTTCCGAAGTTCTTAAAGCAAGGCCGCCATTATGGTAAAACTGCATTCCTCTTGAAAACTAGTCCATATAATTTACCATTAACATATAATTAAAAGATATTCTTTCGTGTAAAAACTATTTCTTTATGTAGGAATACAGTGCTCCAAAGCGAATCAGTTGATGAAGAAATTGAACATTTTGAAGATATTATAGAAGACACTGACAATAAACCAAGCACTGAGCCAATGAAACAGGAAGATGATGCCAGACTTGCTCCAGGCAATGATTTGAATTCTGATGATGGATCTTCCGAAGATGAAGAGGTGTCTCCACCCTCTGACTCGGAAGATGATGCTTCAGATGAAGCAGAAGAGTTTCTCATGAGAAATGATTCAAAAGATCTCGGGGAATCGAAGGTGGCATCTACTGGTGGGCAGCAACTTAATGTGTCCTCCAAGAAGTCTTCGTTTCCCGGGGAGTATAATCCCCGGCACCGGGAGCCCTCTTACTGGTGAGTAACATCTGTCATTACTTATTTTTCCCTCTTCTAATGTCTTCAACTTCTTCAACAGAATGTATTGGGCGCATGAAACTGTAGTCATTGATCATGCCCAAGTTTTGAGGAATAATATGTTGTTTTTTTTAACGAAACCAGATTCTATTGAAAAACAAAAAAACACAGTTAAGGGGGTTTAAACCTCCCTTTTTACAGAAACTATTTCTTTATCAATCAAGCTAATAATAGAGCGGGTAACAGAAATCACTAAGACTAACTCTGTCCTGATCCATCCTATATCTTGTAATAGCATTAGCATTTGAGTTACAATTTCTATTAACCCAAACAATAGAAACACCTAAAGCTTGATTAATCTTGGAATGGATATCTAACACAAGGTTTTGCAATCTCCAATTTGGGCATTTCTTAGTTAAAGCCCAATCCACTTTTAGGAGGAATAATATTTTGTTTATATCTATTTGTAAGTTATAATATTTTTTAGCCCAATATTCTTAGAAAAACAAAATCCTTTCTGTTTTGGTGCATGGAAGTAAGTTCATATATTCAAAGGTATTTCATGGCGTTCTGGTGGAAACAAGACTCGCCCTCTTTATTTCCTTGGAATTAATTACTAGTGATTTTTCTTGTTTAATTGTTATATGTATATTCTTGCCTTCTAAATCTTATGAACCAACAGTAATGCAGATCATGTAAGCTGGTGGGAACTCCTAGTACTTGCTTCACACGTGCATCCATCTGTCGCAACCATGGCTAGGACCATTCTTTCTGGGGCTAACATTGTCTACAATGGAAACCCATTAAATGACCTCGCACTTACTGCTTTCCTAGACAAGTTCATGGAGAAAAAACCGAAGCCAAGCGCATGGCATGGTGGTTCCCAAATTGAACCATCCAAGCAGGTCAGCTCTGAAAAAAGCTTATTTCTAAGCCTACTTCAGTGTTTTGGTGCTTATGTGAAGTTTTTATACTCTTTTTTCGTTATTTTAACGGACAGTTATTGCAGGTTGACATAAACAACCTATTAATTGGGCCAGAAATTTTGTCACTGGCTGAAATAGATGTGCCTCCAGAAGATCTTGTCTTCCACAAGTTTTACACATATAAAATGAACTCTTCCAAGAAACCGAAGAAGAAGAAGAAAGGAGCAGATGAAGATGACGGTGAAGATTTGTTTGATGATGTGGCTGGCAATGATGAAAGTGACAACGAAGAGATAGATAATTTGTTAGAGACTGCCGATTTCTCTGTGGAAGCAGATGGTGACTATGATTATGATGATTTGGATAAAGTTGCTGCTGATGATGATGAAGACTTAGTTGGTGATGTCAGTGATGAAGAGACGGATGTACCTTCAGATATTGCTGATGGTGAAGATAGGGGTGCTAGTTTTGATGATGATGATGATGATGATGATGATGAGGATGGTGATGTTGATGTAGGAAATATGGATGATAGGAGTGATGGTGAAAATGGTGGAATTGATAAAGGTAAAAGGAAGAGGAGGAAGTCAGGAAAGGCTGGAGTATCCCCCTTTGCTAGTTTGGAAGAGTATGAGCATTTACTAAATGAGGATGTTCCTAATAATAAAAAGAGCCCCACAGAGAAGAGGCCAACGACACGGAAGAAGAGAAGATCATCTTGATAGCCAAATTGTCACCCTGAGAGGTTGCAGATTAAAGAAACCATCTCAACTCTTCTATTATTTGACGAGTAGCGGATGGAAGAGTTTTGATTTTATTGAACGTCCTCGAATAACCGGATAACCAGGAAGATGCTTTATTGATGAGGTATCAATTAATTGTAGAATTTTTTCTGTTTTTCATACGGGTTTGGTCTTTTTTTTGTTTTTTTTTGCATTGTTGGATCGTGATTTGATAGTGTTATTGCCAGAATATTTAATGATGACAAGTTCCTGATAATCGATCTATCATACTTTTCAATGTTCATTATATCTCCAACCTGGAATCCTCGAAGTTCCAACTCGTAACTTAGGTGGCTCTGGAAATTGAAAGCCTTCACGCGTTTACTTGATTTTCATAAAATTAGATTAGGTGGAGTTTAATTCTAAATTGTTATTCTAATTGTTTATTATGATTTTGAAATTTGATTCTAAGTGGGTTCACAACTTTGATTGGAATGAATTCATTTGACTATAAGAATGTGATTCTTTAAAAAATGTGGTAATGAGATTTCATGTTTTATGATTCATTTGGAATAATTTGTGAAAAATTTATCTTGCTCTCAAAATATTTAGCTAACACACCTTCAGTTTTTCTACTTATTTTTTTAAAGGACATTTTAATAATGTCATATATTTTATTCTGATTCATTGATTTAATAAACACAATCATTTTTATTCTTAATAATCTTATTCTGATTCTGATTCCTAACGGTGAATAAACGCATTAATCTGATTTTAGATTTTGATTCTTAATCATTTCATTCTTCATCTTATTTTTAGGAAAATTGAGTTCAAACTTCATCCGGTTACAAGTGTTAGGAAACATGGCATAAATCATATGTTACAAATAAGGGTGTTTACGGTTCGGTTCAGTTGATATTTTAGCGAAAAACCAAACCGAAATTTTGGTCCGACAATAAAATCGAACCGTGAATATTAAAAGAACCGAATCGAACCGTGAATTTTGGTTCGGCCCGGTACTATTCTTCGGTTTGGTATTATCAATAAAAAATAATTTTTAAAATAATTCTTAAATAATATTATTGAAAAAACAAATATAAATTTAAAGTTTTAGTTCGGTTCGGTTTATAAGAAATTATATATAAAAAATATGAAAAATAATATAAATGTAATGTTTTGGTTTGATTCTGTTCGAAAATTACCAAAATTTTAAATCAAATCAAATCAAACACACATAAAAAATTGATTGAATCAATCCTTTTCGGTTCGGTTTGATTTTAAACACCCGAAATTACAAAATCTGGAAAGATTCACTCCAGATAGAGAAAGAGAGGTAAAAAGGCAACAATATTCAAATGGATCTCTCCCTTCAAAAAAGAATCAGTGGTAAATAAAAAAAGTCAGAAGTGGGCCACAAGCTGTACATATATTCAAGTTCTTTCTAGCTTAAACTTCATTAAGGAAGAAAATATACAAACAATCGTCAAACAACTCAATTCAAACCAGTTTTAATAAAAGTTACAGACCAACGTCAAGCTTCTTTCTAGCTTAGCTACCCTTTGACAACGATCGTAGAAGATAATCAAATAATACTTACTCTAACCTTCTTCTTTTTTCCCAAAAAGTGTCCCCATGTATATCATAACATCTTTAAAGCCTATTTCCCAACTAAAATCTACCACTCTTATGGAGAATAGGAAAGAAAAGAAATAAAAAAAGGGAAAGAAACTTGGTACAAGTTAAGTAAGAATGTTGAGAAAATTAAGTTGTTGGAAAAGTTTAAGTGGTAAACTTAAATGGTAAAATATTAAGATAACTATGTTTGATAACACATGCTTATAAAAGTTATTGAAAAATATGATTTTCTTTTTTGATATGTAGGATACTTGAGTAAAGTTGTGTGGCAAAATTTGATAAAGTTGTTGAGAAAATTATATAAATTATATTAAAGTAATAAAAATATTTATTATTTATATTTTTTCTATCAATTTTTAATTTGTTATCCATGACTGTTTATAGATTCTAATACACATTATGTCTTATATATATACACATTATTTTAGGTACTAATTAATTATTATTTTATTAAACCATAAATAAAATTAAATCAAATATTTTTCTCTTATTACGTCAAAAACTAAAATAATTTTTTTACTTAAACCGTACAAATAAATTCAATGACAAATTGTTCAAAATTATATAACAAAATGTACAGATTCTCTATTAGCAACTACTAAAAAATCTTAATAATTAATGTCGTGTCTGATTAAATTTTCTCTCATATCACAAATTAATTATCATACAATTTTTCTCTTTTATATAAAAATAAATCTAATATAAATAACCGTCATTTATATTAATACATTAAAATATTTAATAATACATAACAGTTTTCCCGTTACACGTACTTTTTTTCAGTAGATATGTATAACATGGTTATCAATATCATTCCGCTTCGGTAGGAACGAGTAAAATATTTTAGTTCTGCCATAGGAACAAAATAGAACAATGATGTAATTTTTTTTATATTTTGGTTAAATACAATCTAAAATTGAATATAAATGACTGATGGGACCCCCCATCGTGGTTTTGTCCCACGGGGCCGGTCCTTCGCACAAAAAATGAGACGTGATAAACAATCCAGTTATATTCTCATTTATATATTTAGTATTTTTTAAATATTGATAGTTTATGTAATATTTATTTTAGGGAAGAAACTAATTTTAATTTAAAAAAATATTTGATATTATTAACATGTATTCTAATCATTTAGATTTTGTATATATGAAGAGTTTACCTATCCTTAATTCAAACTTAATATTTTATTTCATTCATTACAATTAACGTGCATATCTTAATCTCACGAGACGACCCGAGACGAGTTGGCGGACGAGTCGGAAGAGATGAAAAAAATCTCAAAATTCGGTATCAGGACCGTTTTGATTCCACCAGGATCGAGATATTTTACGACCCTTTTTTAGGCTTTGGTCTTGAAGAAAATAAAATATCAAAATCAAGTAGGAATAATTGAAACAAATAATGATATTTTTATAAGGATTTAGGATAGTAAAAGTTATTTTGAAAAATGTGTAGATGTGTTGTAATATGAGAAAATTATTTGATAAAATAATTTTTTTAGGAATGGTAGGAAAAATAATGTGAGATTGTTATATTACCAAGCTAGATAACTTTATCATAACAAATCAGAATACTTGCAACAAACATAAAAAATATAGAAAATAAATTTACCACGAACTTTATTACACGGAAAGGATTTTCTCCTCAACTGGTTGAAGTCAAGCATGTTCTATTATAGTTCATATTTATGTGAGTATTAGGGTTGCTTCACCCTTACAATACCTCTAGGTCCTAAAGGGTGATCCAAGTTTTGATGATCACGACGATATCAATACTGACCCAATATCAAACCATGACCCATATAGAACGTTAATGAAAAGCCAAACGCATGGAAATCATGCAAAGAGGAGATAGAATAGAAGTGTCCATCGGTAACAATATAGAGATTGGTAGGGCAATGAAGACGGGATGCAGTACTATTGCTAAGTCAGATGAAAGGTACCCAACCCATGTACCTTTTTCCTCTTTTTCGGTAAAGATAAAAAAAATTTGGAAGCTGGTTTAGCTGCTTACCAACCTAACAGTTTTTTCCCTTCAATTTCCAAACTGATTCTACTGAAACATGAAAGTGTTCTTCTTGCATGGCTTTCCTTAAGTCTTAAGATAACCTTATTATGGGTGAGTTTGAGAGTATTTTTATCTGACAACACTTTCATGTGCCAAAAAGTATTATTTTTAGCTCATGAGCGTTTTTATTTGACATGCATTTTGATAAAATGTTTCATAAAATGTTTCTAAAATACAAACTAATATAGTATAAGTATATACAAGTTTTTCTAACAAAGATAAATGTCAAGAAATTATTTAACTAAATAATGATATTTAATTGAATGAATGTGTTTCTAGGTATAAGCACTCTCCAAACACACTCTAAATCTCCATGTGATGATGACTACTACTGTTTCTTACAGAAAATTTTCATTTCTCCTAAAGCGGTGGAGGCTCATTGATACACAAGTCGTCATATATATAAAATTACACGAGATCTACATAAATAATCAATCGATTATTTCTAACTTTCAATATTTTTGAAAATAAATGAATTCTCCTTCTGTAAAGGCAAGTTGCAAGTTAAGGATAAGAGCCCATTAAAAGATGTGCTTCCTGAGCCATGTACGAGTAGCTAGCTAGCTAATTAACCTTAAAGCCCTGGTTCTAGTTATTCTCATTTTAAATCTTATTGTAATTCTCTTGTAATTGAATAATCATGTTTGTTTAGAGTATTCTAGTTTTAAATTAGGACGCAATCCTAGTTTACATGAAATCTTAATTTATAATCTTTCAAGAGAAATTTCAGCAGAGAATGTGAGCAATTATAATTTATAACACAATTACAATTCTAGTTTCAAGCAAAACTATTTTCGTCCCCTCATATGAAATAAGACAAATATTTCCATTTCTAAAGTTTAACTATATGTACCATATGTACCATCTCATTTAATTATATGTACCATCTCATTTAAGTGTTTAAAATGTCGTATATTTACTCTCAACAAAAGAAAAAAAAGTAACAAGTGGTTCACCACCCTAAAATATCACATTCTTAGCTGTTCAGTGGGCCATCCCCATGCACGTCTCCTTCTTCCCCCATTGTTTTTATACACGAACCTTCCTTGCTCCTTCGCCCTACTCAAATCATCTCCCTCTCTCTCTCTCTCTCTCTCTCTCTCTCTCTCTCTCTCTCTCTCTCTCTTTCTCTCCCTCCCTCCCTCCTTAAGAAAAGTCATTAAACGCTTGAAGAGACTTCAATGGCCAAAGTAGGAAAGCTAACGAAGCTGAAGACAGCCATAAAAAGATGGCCCTCAATCACCAAACTCACACGCACCACCAGCTCCATATCCATAACAGCCACTGATGACTCATCATCGGGTGACGACGGCTGCAATGTCCCAACAAAAGGGCTTCTCCACGCCGTCTACGTGGGTAAGTCACGGCGGCGCTACCTTGTCAGTTCTGAAGTGGTCGACCATCCAGTGTTTCAAGAATTGGTGGACAAGGAAGGTGACACGTGTCAAGATGGGGTTGTGATTGGCTGTGAGGTAGTGTTGTTTGAGCACCTATTGTGGATGTTAGAGAATGCTGCTGGCTCTCAGATGGGTTCCATGGAAGAGCTTGTTGAGTTCTACACTTGTTGATGGAGGAGGTGGACGGCGGTGGTGGGATCCATAATTTTATGGTTGACAGTGAATTTTTTTTGTAAAAATTTAATACATATGGTAGAGATCAGTAGGGTTTGAATTGAAGAAGTTTGTTGTTGCCTATCTGCAAACCCATTTTATTTATCGGAAACACAAACAATGTGTTTGTATGTTTTTTTTTTGGATTCATGAGGGTTAATCCATTTCATTTTACATGTTAAGATGATAACGATGTTATGGAGTTGATTAAGGTTACTTATCAATGATGTGATATTCAGTTGAAAATAAATAATCTAAATCTGTCGAACATTAAATAATTTTTTTAAAGTACATTTTTATATTTTAACCGATTTATGTCGTCGTTTTTCAATAGCAATCATTCATATATCTAACACAATCCCCTTCTGTTCAACATAATAAGAGAGGTAGTTTTCATGATATTCAATTGTTATGTTGCGTTTATATTAAGGTTTATTAAAATATGAAAGAATAAAAGAAGTCAATGTGAATGTCAAACCGATGGTTTCATCATGAATAAAACGAATATAGCGTAGGTAGTTTACGCAACGGAAGATTAATTAATAAAATGCATTTTCTCAAAGAAAATATAAGGCTTAAATTCTAATTATTTCTTCTTAACCACACAATCATTTACGAAAAAAAAAATCTGCAGACAAGTTTTGGTATACGTAGAAAAATAATTAATATTGGGAGGTTTTGAAGCAGTAGGTGATGTCAACTTCATGCTTGATACTAAAGTTTGCCCTTTGGTAGATAACGTTAAAAGATTGCAATTTATAATTCAAGCTGCCAATGATTAGGTAGTTAAGGATGCTTTCAATCAACCATTCATTCTTTACTAAAATATTAATTCTTAATCTTGTTTTATTTCCTTTTAGTGGAAGAAGCTAATTGTATTATTTAATTAGAATTTGAGAGTATTTTACTCCAACATCATATCATCTTATATAGTTTTAAAATCTACAGGTACACTCATTACAATTTCATTCCCCAAACAAATAAAATTTTACAATATTTTTCTAAATATACTCTTACAATTTGTATTTTTTTTATAGAAATTCATATTCCTAAACACTGGTGTAAACAAGTTGGTATATAAGTAAATAAAATTAGAAATATAATAAATGACCTATCAGCATATCTTACAAAAAAAAACATGCAATTAGCTAGGCTTAGTAAAAAATTGAATGACCTTGTTGGTAGGTAAAATAAAAACTAGCTGGGTGTCCGTTTATATTTTGAAACTAAAAGGGGCTGTCTCCATAGTAATTCAGGCAAAAAATAAAGAATTGTTGTTAGGGGTATGTATGGTCGTTTCGGTCCAGTTTTTTAGCATAAAGATTGGACCGCACTGCAAAATAATTGAGGTTTAGTCAGATTTTATTGTCCACCAAGAATTTTATTATTATTTTTCGAGAGACACATCAATGAATTCAATCATACGTGTTTAAAATTTTCTTAAGTTTTTTATGTATTATAATAAATGCTCCAAATTGATAAATAGTTGATCTAGTCGAAAATGTAGAAAACTTTTTAACCAAAAATTCTGTTTTTAAAAATCCAAGACCCAATGGCCCATAATTAATTAAAAATTGACAAAATCGATCATTTTTCGGTTTAATTTGATGGTTTTTGCACACCCTTATTTGTGATGTAGTTTACCTAATGTTAAAAAATATTTTTATAAATATAATAATTTCCTCCAAATTGAATATTACTAGCTAATAGGCGTTCAAACTCCTATTGTACTACTAATTAATTTTGATGCAAAAGTAATAATTGGATCAGTTGATTTGATCTAATTTTTTTATGGAAAATCTAGAAAAGTATCGGCCACATCATTATTAATACTGAGTTAATCTATCCCTCAACACTCATATAGTACAGTAGTGCAAAGGTGGATCATCTTCAGTTTCAATGCCTCTAGCGACCCTGACCTGAATTTTGATATATTATTTTTGATAATATGATTATTTAATTATTATTATTATTATTTTTATTTTGAGGACTGGTGTATTGCATTGCATGGAGCTGGCAAATGCATGAAACAGTAGCCAGTATTAAACATTGTGCATTTACAATGGCTTTGCCCACTGAATTTTAATTTTGCTCCCACGTCGTTTTCCATTACTAGCAAATTGCTTTATTTTTCGGGAGAACCACAGACAACCATTACTTAAAAAATAGTGCCAATTTCAGGAAGACACGGAAGTTTAAATGGATCAAAACGATGAATCAATTGTATATAAATGAATTATCTATTTATTTTATTTTAAATGTGAAAACTTGATTTTAATTTGAGAAGAATGATTTTCAATATAAAATCTCTTAATATTTGAATTTAGTATATTTTCTGTCTAAAATATCTCAAGAGTCGTTTCCTCTCTTTAAAGAAAGTTTTTCTTATAAATTTAATTTTTATCGATAATTTTTTCACGTGAAAAACTCTTAATCATTACTTTTCACAATGTACCCATCATGAACGTTTAAATTTGAATTTTCTAACGTTCTCTAATTCAAGATAGTGCATAAATTAAAAAAAAAAAAAATAGAGAATGCTGTTTTTTGTTGTTGTTATGTACATAATTCATGCGTTTCCTCTAGTTGGTCACTCTTCAGAATTGACAGCATAATGATAGTTGCCAGCTGCGTGCAGTTCTAGAAAACCATTCAACATTGTCACGCAAGTTCTCTTTATTTACCCTTCTTTTCTTTAATTAAGAAGAGCATCTCCATCATGCCCACCAGCTTGCATTGCATTGCGGAAAATTCAATGAAATTAATCAATCTTTGTTATGAATCCAAATCGGATTCCCAATTGATTTTGGTACAGCTATTGCAAACAGAATAATATTCCATCCATTTTCAGTCTAGATTTACTAATTAAACTATTGAATGATCGGATTTGAAATTTTAAAATAAGGAAAACATGTTTTTTATGTTACCGTACAATATGACAAGAAATATTATTTTAATAAATTATCAGAATTGATTATAAAAATATTAAATTATTTATGATTAAAATATAAAATACACTCCTAGACTTTGATGAAACTGCAAATTATATCGCTACACTTTTACTTTCATATTCTATACTTATATACTTTGATTAAACCTTCTAAATATACCCATTCGTGACTGTTTTGATTAAATTTAATAAAAAATTAACTCCATTCATTTCTCCCAATTCCTTCTATTATTTCCCTTCATTTTCATCAATTCCTCTCATTTTTATGCCCTCATTTTCATTTAATGATTTTTTTACTTTATTCTTAAAAAATCTTATTTATTCTTGAAAAATTCTGTTTTATTCACACTATAATGAATTTTGCTTCATTCTTAAAAAAAATCTGTTTATACCCAAAAATGGTTCATCATAAAAAAATCTGCTACTAAAAATTTTTTCATTATAAAATTTCAATAAAGTAAGTTATATTTTTTATTTTTTCCAATCATACGAATAATACATTTGTAAGTTATTTCTAATTGAAAATCATTGAAACTTTAACTTCAGTTTAATAAAAAAATTTTAAGGATGAGTAAAATGTTTGAATTACATTTGTTATGTAACAATCTTCACTACCTGTCATGAATTTTTTGGAGAGTCAAGTTCCATCAAATCCTATAAAAAATGTCATTGGAAAAATGAAGAGTATTTTTACATAATTTGAAAAGAAAAATAAATTTTGGAGAGGCGATGAAGAAATTATAAAATTATAGTAAAAAGAAATTAAAAATAACAAAACTCTCTCATAAAATTCTCTAGGATTGCAAAGATCCAAAATAGAAGTAACTTGTAAGTAGAACTACCCACAAAAAAAACCTCCAAGTAATAGGAATTATATTTTTAATAATATGAATGAAGCATATTTTTTTAAGAATAAAGTAAAAAAATCATTAAAGGAAAGCAAAAAAAACCAGATCTAGAAAATGTGTTGAAAGTGAAAATGAGGGCTTAAAAATAGGGGAAATGGAGGAAAATAACTGAGCAAATTGAGGAAAATGGAGGGAAATAATTGAGCAAATTGAGGAAATGGATGGAGTTAATTTTTCTGTTAAATTTAACCAAAAAAATCACGGGTGTATATTTTATAGTTTAGTCAAAGTATATGTGTATAAAATATGAAAAATATAAAGGTATAGCTTACAATTTTATCTAAATATAGGGGTATATTTTACATTTAACCATTATTATTTTTGATAATAAGACTCGATTTCATGATTAGTCCATTTGTGACATAGTTCGATTCGACATAACCATATGTAGTTGAGGCAAAACAATCACTCTCCACGACAGCTCCTTTCTGGGCATAGTGGAGCTAAAGCCTAAACCTGAGCTTCGAGCCTAACTCATGACCGAGCATAGTGGAGACAAAGCCTACTCACTTTTCTAGGACCATGATTCGCAGTAAGAGTATTCACGATTCGATTCAGTGATAAAATTGAACTGAACTATTCATGTTAAAAAGAATCAAATTAAACTGTGAGTTTCAGTTTGGTTCGGTTCGGTTCTTCAACTCGGTAATATTAATTAAAAATAATTTTTTAAATAATTTTTAAATGATATTATTGAAAAAAATATAAAATTAAAGTGTTGTTTCAGTTCAGTTTTATAAGAAATTATATATATATATATATATATATATAAATATGTATTTAATGTTTCAGTTCAGTTAAATTGGAAAATGACCAAAATTTCTAACTGAATCGAAACTTCGGTTCTCTCATTTTCTTAAACCAAACTGAACCAAACACATATAAAAGAACCGACCAAACCGATCATTTTCAATTCGGTTCGGTCAGTTCGAGATAATTTTAAACACCCCTTATTCACATAGTACGAGAAGCACTTTTAGTATTTATCATAGCTAAGTTATTTTTAAAAAATAAATCATAAAAAATAACCTTAAGTATGAAAAACATTAAAACCAGCCACTTTAATTAGGGTGCGTTTCTCAGAAAAAATTGATGCGAAACAATAAGCTTCGGTGAAAAAGAAAATGGCGGCGAATTAGATGTAGATTGTAATACCCCTAGGTTTTAATACGTGTTATTATGTAATTCAAAACCCCCACTCACACCTATGCACTTACATACACACTAAGCCAACCCTATTATCTCCCTCACACCCACATTTTATCTCTCAACCCCGACACACACTCACACAATACAGCCACCACACCCCACTATAACCACCCATAACTCCCTCCTTCCCCATTTTATTTTAATTCATGAACCTTCCCTTTAATTGCCATTCTCTCTTTGTTTTGTCTCCTTGGCAGCCATTTCCCCCATCAAATCCATCTTCCTCCATCTACTTCTCCATGTGTTTTTCATCTCTCCAATTCTAGTGGATATTTCATTTAATTGTTCATCTTTGTTTTGTGTTTTTTCTTTTGATTATGGTTTCTCTTTTACTCTCTCTCAGATTCGTCCCTCACTTTCTCTCTCTGTATTATTTTCCCTTTCAATTGCAGCTCCATCTTCTTCATCACGCTAAGCCTCTGTTCTCATCGCCTTCTTCATTTCATTTTTTGGAAACTCACCAACGTTGATCTCTGATAAGCCATTCTTCTTCGTTCTTCTCTTTTGTTAACATTCCCCTCAAACTTATTTGGGAGGCAAGGATAAGTTTGTCCCTTAGAAATTGATAATGAGAAATAGGAAGAGGTTTGGTGAATAAGTCAGCAAGTTGTAATGGAGAAGGGATATACTTAACCTCTAAGTCTTTTTTAATCACTTTTCTCTAACAAAATGATAATCTATTTCTACAGAGTATGAAGAATTGGGTTGGAAGCCAAGAATATTGCTGATGTATGATCACAATAAATCATTGGAGCTTGAGATTGATAAATGTGAAAGTCTTTGAGAATCTGTCGAATCCAGCTAAGCTCTGCAGCAGTGTTGGCTAAATATTTATATTTGGCCTCGATAGAGAATCTTGCCACTGTTGCCTGCTTCTTGGCACTCCAAGAGATTGGGTTGGTACCAAGGAACACGATAAAGCCTGAAGTGGAGCATCTGTCATTCAGATCTCTAACCCAATCCGCATCACTAAAGGCCTGCAGATGAAAATTTTCAGGTTTAAAAAGAATCCCATGATTCAAAGTGCTACTAACATATCTCAGAATACATTTAACAACTGTAAAATGGGAAACAGTAGGGGAATGCATAAGTTGATAAACACGATTCACAACAAACTTAAACCAGGTCGAGTGAAAGCTAAATACTGAATAGAGCCAACGATACTTCTATAAAGAGTGACTTCAACAAAAGGAGAACCGACATGACTATATTAAGGAGATTTTGTAGAGCAAGGAGGTTAAAATGATTTAACAGTATTCATGCCGGCCTTATTAAGCGAGTCTTTTGCATATTTTTGTTTATTAATAAAAATTTCAGCAGAAATCTGGTTATTTCAAGACCTAAGAAGTAGCGCAAGTTTCCTAAATCAGTCATGTCAAAATCAGTTTTTAACTTATTGACAATTTGGTCTATCCTGACAGAATTAGTTCACTAATAATTAAATCATCAACACACAATAAAATATATATGCTAGAGCCAGATGGTGTATAAATGAATAAAGAAGTCTCAGCCTAAGATGCAACAAAACCAAGAGAAAGAAGATGAGTAGTAAAATGCTCAAACCATGCTCGTGGTGCCTGTTTAAGACCATACAAAAACTTGTTTAATTTACAAATATAGTTAGGATTTTTCCTATGTACAAAACCCTGAGGCTGACACCTATAAACCTCTTTAGAAAAAGAACCATGCAAAAAGGCATTCTTAACATCAAGTTGTCTTAATGCTCAGTTATAAGTAGCGGCAAGAAAAAGTAAATTAAGAACAGTTGGTTTCTTGATTACAGGGCTAAAAGTTTCTCCATAATCAAGACTAGTCTATTGTTGATTCCCCTTAGCTATCAATCTGGCTTTATATCTAGCTATAGAGCCGTCTGGGTTATACTTTAGTTTGTAACCCATCTGGGTTATACTTTATATTCATCATTCATGGCCTGCGTCCATTCTGGACTCTTGGGAGCAGTAGTATAGGAAGTGTGTTTAGTGGGAATAATCTGAATTAAGGAGTAGACACAATAAATGTTTTTTTATAAATACCAGATTTGGATCTGGTTTGCATATGATGAGTAGAGTGTGAAGTGACAACTTGATGGTGATTAAGAGTTAAAGACTGCATAGAGATAGAATCAATATTTTAAGCATGCAAGTCAGGAGAAATAGAAGGAGAAAGACGAGTAAAACCGACAACATGTAAATCAGATTTATGAGCGGAAGCAGATTCGGCAGCATGCAAATCAAAGTTAAAAGAATGCAAATTAGATTCGGCAGCATGCAAAACAGAATCATGATCATCATTAAAACGCACATAATCAATAGCCAGAATACTAGCAGAATTAGAATTAAATGAATTTCCACAACTCGTATCAAATAAGGTAGCGACATAATCATTATATGCAGCATAAAAAGACCCAGAAATACCACCAGAAGCAGTCTCATTAACATGTATAGGAGTAGTTTCAATGACATGAAATTTTGAGGGAGATATAGATGCAGCAGTAACAGTCCCATTCCAACTATTAATGAAACTATTTTGCAACGAAGGAAGAGTAGAGAAATACCTTGTAGAAGGCATGTTAGTAGACTGTTGATTAGAAAGCTGCACAGAAGAGTTAAAGGCAGCAAACGGATAACATTGTTCATAAAAAAGAACATGTCGAGAGATATAAAAATTGTTAGAGTGTAAGTCATAGCAAATGTAACCCTTTTGATCTAAAGCATATCTTAGAAACACACATTGAACAGTTTTAGTTTGATTTTTTTCATGTATGGTTTTAAGTTAGGATAGCATGCACATCCAAATATTCTAAGGGAATCATAATAAGGAAGCTTACCAAAAAATTTCTGAAAAGGAGAATTATTATTTAGAGATGAGCTAGGTATCCTATTAATAAATTTACAGAAACAACAAATGCATAGTTCCAAAAGGTTTTAGGAACATACACATAATGTAATAATGTTAAATTTGTCTCAACTAAGTGTCTATGCTTACGTTCAACAACTCCATTCTGTTGAGGAGTATAAGGACATGTAGTTTGATGCTGAATACCATGTTCATGCATAAATTTCTTAAAAGAATGATTAATGTATTCTCCTCCCCAATCAGATTTTAAGCACTTAATTTTAGTTCCAAACATAGTTTCAGCAAGAGGCTTAAATCTCTTAAAAACGTCAAAAACATCATATTTGTGCGCAATAGGAAAGAACCATGTGAAACGAGACATGTCTTCAATAAATATAACATAATACTTATGCGCAAAAATTGAAACAGTAGGGGAAGGACCCCAAATATCAGTATGAACAATATCCAAAGGAGAAGAGGATATAAAGTCAGAAAGAGGAAAAATGTAAGCTTGTCATTTTATTAGCAACACAGCTTATATAGAGAGTATTATCAGAAACAAAAGAAGTACAAGAAAGATTCGCTAAGCTTAAAATGTGTTTAACAACATTGGAAGATAGGTGACCTAGCCTACAATGCCAAAGAGAATTAGAAGTCTTGGCACCAAGATATGTAAAAAAAATTCTAGGCAATTTAACAAGTATTGGATATAGACCATTAACACTATGGCCCTTATACGGAATTGTGCCCCATGCCTTGTCCTAAATAAAGAAAGATTCAACATCAAATATAAACCTATAGTTATTATCAAGGCAAAACTTGTACATAGAAAGCAAGTTTGAAGCTAATTCAGGAACACAATGTAATTCAAAAGGAAAAGTATTAGAGGAGGTTTGAATCATACCAGACCCAGTGTGTGAGATGGATAAAGATTGACCATTGTCAATGGATATCCATTCTTCACTAGTATACTCAGCCATGTTGAATATATTTGAAAGATTTGAAGTTAAGTGGGTATTACATCCAGTGTCTGAAAGCCATACCTGTGAGTCATTTGGATGAGGATTATATGACATAGCATTCATGGTATGGAGATTTGTTGGAGGATTTCTCCCTTCTTTCGAGAAATTCATTCGGCGATAGTAATCGATAGCGCTCTTCCCCATTCAATCGCAGATTTGGCATTGATTTTTATGTTCTGAGTACTGGACTATGGTTCGGAATTCTTGAAATTCTGTTGAAGTTGTGGCGGAGCTCCAAGAACAGAAGGTTGGGGAGAGAAATTCCACAGTGGTGATCGACCTCCTCGTCCCGCGGTCGATTCCCTCTGTAACCACGATTGCCTCTGACGTGGTTGTTTCCTATGTTGTTGAAAGAAGCAATAAAGGCAGTATTCTAGAATTGAGTGTCCAGATTCTTGTTTTGTGTTTCAAGATACTTTTCTTCAGTCTTTAGGAGGACATGAAGCTCCTCAAGAGATAATGGTTCCGCCTTGCACGGGTAGAAGTTTGAATAATATTATACTCGGGTGGAAGATCGTTTATTGTGTAGTTGAGGATATCTTCATCCTTAATGTTTACTGAGACTGTCGAAAGCTTGTCCTTGACCTCCTTTATGTGCTGAGTATATGAATCGATTGTCTCCAAAGACTTCTTTCATATTGCGAGAAAAAGAAGAGAAGCGGCGTTCGATTAATTACCATACCTCTTTGGAGGTCTTACAACAACGACATAGGACAGTGCAGTGGGAGAAAAGGATTGCATTTATCAGGGTCGTGAGAGCTTGATCCTGTGCAACCCATAAATCAAATCTTGGATCTTGAATCTGCAACCCATCTTCATTTTTCTGGAATCTTGGCGGGCATTGTACAAAATCATCTATATGCTCGAAAATCATATGAACTTTAAGAATTGTTGAAATTTGATATTTTCAAAGGATAAAATTGGAAGAATCAAGTCTTATGGAAATGAGATTACAAATATTGGAGGGGAGAAAAATAGGAGAATGAGGGTTGGGTTCTAAGGTAGCCGTGGTTGATGAAGGAGAGGTAGTCAAGATTGGGTCTTGGGTTGAAGAAGGAGGAGTCAGGGTTCCCAAAATTTTCTGAATTTGGGGCAGAGATTTAAATTGATTTTCAATCTCTTCTTGAATAACAATAGATAGATTGACTGGGTTTTCAGCCATGGATCAAGACAAAGGTCTGAAAAGTTCTGATACCATAAAGAATTTTACAGAATGAAGAAATGGAGAAGCTGTGATCGTACTGAGAGCAAGAGAGGAGGAGAAAGAAAGAAGATGAAGGAAGATAAGTAATTCTATCTCATTAATGAAAAAGGAACAATAACCACAATAATTATACAAAGCCAACAACCAATGAACAGCTAGTTAGAGCCCAAAGACAAATATACCCTTTAACTAACAACTAACTCTAAACTTATCACTTAACTTAACGTCTTTAACCTAGACTTTCAATTAATGTTAATAAAACGCTCTCTGGATTTTTGTTCTTCAATTTCAGCTATTTGTAAATTTTTTCATAGCCCTTTTCTTACATCCAGCGAACGTTCCCTATTTGTTGAATTTCGTAAGCTTCTTTTACTATTTTTCCTTTCTTTCTGTCTTCTAAGCTCTACATTCCTCTCTATTTCACGCTCTCTCTCAGCCTTTCTCTGTCCTTTCTTCCTCTGGTTCACCTCTCTCTCCTTTTTCTCTCTCATAGTCTCACTCTCTCCGCCCTTTTCTCTTTATTTTGCTTTCTGTTTCTCTTTTATCCAACTCTCTCTCTCTCTGACATATATCTCCTACTGTTTTCGTCAATTTTGGCTTGCCGAACAATTGGGTAATTTGAAGTTATTTTTGTTAAATTGCTTTCTTGTATAGTTCGAAACAAATAATTTTGCTTGATTCTTTAATTTTGTTTTGCTTATGCAATGGCCAATTCTTATTTTTCTATTTATGAAGTTTGGGTGTGTTAACAATACCTTTTCAGCTGTTTTATGTTTATATTGATTTTTGCACTCTTTACTTTTACGTGGCTTTTGCTTCTACATTATTGTGCGTTTTGGTAATCGGTTTTTTAAATAATTAAAATTAGTTCTTCTATGTGATTTAAATAGTTTTATATTCGTTAAACAATTGAATTAATATTTCAATTGATTATGAATGTTAACTGGATTTCTATGGTGTTTTAAAAATTTTGTACTTCACCAATTTTAGTTGGTTGTATATTTATTCTCGATCTGGGTAAGTTAATTGGACTCATCAAACCTGACGTCATACTTTTCTATCCCAAAATTATAACTCAATCAAATCGATTTAATTGAACGAACCAGCCCAGCCTAATTGTACTAAACCAATTCAGATCAACCAGACCAAATTGAATCGGTCTGAACCGCTTGATTAGTTTACACCTGGTTTAGTTTCCACCTCTTTCTGACCCCTCCTAGTTAATTAAATAATTATAGTTATTATATGAATATCTTGTGATCTGGGATCCGTGAATTTCAGATCTACAGTTGCTAAATTTAATTCGTAGCAAACCAGGTAAATGAACTTACATAGTAATTCGGTTAATATGTTATAAGTGTAGCATATTTAATTCAAAATTTTTTTTATTAATTTCTTATAGTGCTCAATCTTATGATCAAGTGTTTTATTTATTTTTTCATATCATGATAAAATTATTTACCAAGTTATGTATGGTTATATTTTGAGTTATGCACGTAATAGATATATCTTTTATGTTCATGAATAAGTTATATGCTTACGCATGTATATGTCATAATAAGAATTATGAATTTTAACTCAAGTAAAGTGATAAGAAAACAAGAGGTAGACTTAATCATGTCTCTTGGTTATCAAGTAACCAGATTGTTCATGTCATGTTATTAGCTATACGGTTGGGTGTCACCATATTCATGTTAGCGTTCTTAAAGTTCAGGTAACTTTAAGTGACGTCAAGTTTCAAGATACCCAATCCGTCATGTTCATGTTCATGTTACAAGTTCAAGTTCAAGTGTGAAATAATTTTGGTTAGGTTGTTAATCGGGGGTTATGCCTAGTCGAATTATGATCAAGCTGTTAGAATATGTCTATAAAGTAGCGTGTAATAACTGTTTATTTGTATTTAGTTATTTCTTAGACATTAGTATAATCGAATTCTTATGAATAAGTTGAAAGTTTTATTTTAAATTAAAGTATGTTTATAAATTACTCAAGTCCTGAAAATTTCAACAACGAACGAAGAGTGAGAGTAAAGAGAGAGTGAAGATAGAGGCAAATATCTTTTGATAAAGTTCAAAATGATATTCGCAGTCTTAGGATCGACTGGGCAATCGAATTTGATTATGACTATTAGGTTGAACCAATGGACGCCAATCTTGGGTCATGAGAGTGGAGACTCAAACAAATAACCTAGAAATGTTATGAACATGTTGAATGGACCGATAACAAATTAGTTTAGAGCCCAAAACTGTTTACCAAGCTCTAAATCTAATTCTTACACCTTAAGAGCGTTTTCATAATTACCTTAATCCTGAGGTGAATACGTAGCTTGACTTAGTTAGTTACAATATTTGGTATGTCAAATGAGCGGCTTCGAATTGGCGGGCAATACCTCTGTTGTTGGAATTATAATTCAATTAAGTTGGAGTTACGTGATTCACATATAAATTCGTGGTTCGATTGCGAAAGCAACAATATCACCTTATGATTTATTGATGAGTGTGTGAATAAATTAACCTGGCCAAGTATTCAATGAATTGAGTCATTGATTAAGACTTGTGAGTTGTACGAGACAATTCACTATTATGTCTTTCTTATTTACAGTCAATAAAGGAGTTATGAAAATAATAACAAGATGGGTAAAACAATAATTTTATATTTCACTCTTGTTATTGATATTCACGATGGGTATTATGTTAAAATATTCTGTGGACCGTAATAATAAAAGGGTTTATTTACACAAACAGAAAATGTAGCGCGCATGAATCGAGAGTTGATTCGGCATCGAACCTATAATAGAGACGTTGGATGCAAAGATTAAATAGGTAAAAAATTTATGGAGATAAATTCGCCAGGTATTTGAATCCTTAGCTTTGTTCATGTGAATCCATTCGGTCTCAGAAATAGATCATGAGAACATGAATAAAGAAACAAAGTAAATTGGATCAAAATGTGTTTTGGTGCCAAGGTATATTTCCTACATCTATATATGATGAGTGATGTCACTTAATTAGTTAAGTGTGATTATATGTGTTAAAATTAATTAGTTTATTATTTTCTAGTTATTAGATAATTAGTGAATAAAAAACTAATTAATTAATTAATTGATAATGATCAGTTTAATTGATCAATTGGATTTGTGAATCTTGATACAACTCAAACTCTAGTGAATATTACAATTATGAATATATGGGGTGAGTTTTCAAAAATTTAAAAATATATAGGTATATTTATAAATACCAAAAATTATATTTTATCAATATCTAATAGCAATTCTGATTGTAGATAGATATTGGATAAGATACAGTTGCTTGTTAACAAAGTAAAAAGAGAAAAACGTTTTCCCCTTCCTCCCAGTTGCAGCTGAAAATTATTTTGAAGGAGAAAATTTTCAATTTTTCTTCTTCAATCATTTTCAGAGCCAACACTCAAATTCCTACACAAGATTCTTGTGAGATATATTTCTGAAATTAACGGGTGGTTGTTGGTTGATGAAATTCATAAATCATTTCTTGGAGTTCAAGTGCGTGATTTGGATCCCGAAGCTTAAAGAACACGAAGAACGCTCGAAAGAATTCGGCCAGTTCAAAAATTCTCTGATACAAAGTGTAGGTGAAAAAATTGTTTCTAACCTTATCTTCTCGTTTAATGCCGTATATGCATAATCGTATGTTGTTTGGTTTTAAGTTATTTAATTTGATTAAATAAGTTAATTAGAAATTTTTTTGATATTCTGCCCATGAACCGTTCATGGTTCAAACTTGTTTGTAATTAATTTTAAAACCAACCGGTCCCAACACAATCAAGTACAAGTATTAGCAAGAATAAGTACAAGTTCAAGTTATATCTTAACCATGAATCAATTATGTTAATTGCAAGTACTTTATGTAATTTAATAAGCAAGTGAATGTGTTAAATTAAATTTGCATGAGTTATATGTTTACATTTATGTTATTTGAAGCTTATTAGTATGTGAGTTTACTTACTGAGTATTTTTAATACTCATACTCCCATAGATGAATATGTTGCAGGTGATGGCGAGCAGCAAAAGTAGGAGATTGTCATAGTTAGCGAAAATAGAAGATTTCCACTAACTATGATTATATGACATTAGAAACAGATTTTAGTTTAATTACAATTGATTCAGGATTTTATGAATTTTCATGTTTTAGTCTTTGATAATATGTTTGACTTTCATGTTTTATGAATTTTGGTAATCGACTTTATTACAGATTAATGAATCATTTATTCCAGTTTATTAAGTAGATATTCTCTTAAAATAATTTTGCTTCCGATATTTAATGTTAAAATTAGGGTTTTCAATATGAGATTTTTCTCTAATTAGGATTTCAATTGAATTGAAGATTTTTTAGTAAGTGAAATTTCATGCATGTTTAAGCCTCAGAAATTGGGGCGTTACAGTTTGGTATCAGAGCAAAGGTTTTAGATTCTGTAGACTTTTCTTAATGAAAAATATGGCATGTCATTTACTCGGCTCCTCCATCACCTTACAAGTCAGGTACGCACGCATGTTATATGTGTTTAATTATTGATTCATTATGTTGTGCTTTAAATTCATTATGACATGTTTGTTACGTTTATGTTATATTTATGCGATAAGATTAGGCTTTTGGTAAGTTATGACTTTTATGGGTAGCAGAGTAAATGGCCTCCCCTACTAGAAGCAACAATCACACACCGATTGATCCTACTGCGAACCCTCCAGGAACCATGGTCGAAATGTTTAAAAAAAATTTGAAATTGTTGAGGTAGACAGCGACGGCTCGCCCAACTCAACAACAGCAACTGTAACAAACAAAATTAGTCGACATGCAGCTGATCCACACATTCAAGAGGCTGAACTCGCTCGAATTTGACGGTCACTCGTCCGACCCATTGTTAGCTGATGAATGGTAGGGGTGTTCAACTATCGGTCTGGTCGGATTTTTGGAGGAAAATGAGACCAGAATGAAAATTATGGTCCTTCTATATGGAGGACCGAATCGACCAAAACAATGTAAAAAATCCAAACTGACTAGACCAGACTTCAACGGTCGGTCTGGTTGGGTATTATAGTCTTAACTTGCAATATCAGTGTGCAAAATATATTTCCAGACATAATTTACTACAAATAAACTCGCCAAAAAATAAAGAAAAATGTCTCAATTTTTCTCGTTTACTTTCGTTCAAACTTTAACCCTCTTACAACCAGATTGACTTGAACAAAGATAAACAAAACATTATTAAAGCTTTGAGAAAGACAAAAACCAGATCTGATTCCCTGTTACATTATTCTTAAGAAAATCCATTACCAACTTTTATGTGCCAACCAGATCTGGTTATCGAAGCTTTGAACAAAGATAGAGAAACATAGAAGCTTTGAAAACCAAGTCGATTAGAGACGATAGTGGTAAAAAGCTTCGAGATCTAGATCCAGTCGCATGAGAGGGAGAGAGAGAGAGGAGAGAGGAAACGCCTCAGATCTGAGATGAGGGAGAGATGAGAAAGGTAGAGATGATTTCAGAGAGAGATCTGCGAGAAAGAGAGAAGAGAAGGCTTTGACTCAAAGCCTTTGAGAGAGAGAGATCTGTGAGGGACATACAAAGAGCTTTGAGAGATAAAGAGAAGAGAAGGCTTTGTGAGAGAGAGAACTGCAAGAGACAGAAGTGAGATGCAGAGGCTTGGGAGAGAGATACATAGGCTTGTGAGAGATGCAGAGGCATGGAGGAAGGCGAAGTGAAACCCTAAATATATGTATATAATATACGGTCGGTTCGGTCTGATCAATCCAGAACTAACAAAAATTCTGGACCGGTCTGAAATTTTGGTCTGTCTTAAAAGGAGGACCGAACTGACCATTAACAAGAAAAAACCATCTAGATCGATCAATTTTGGTTCGGACTAGTTCGTATTAAACGATCTGGACGGTTTTTGAACACACCTAATGAATGGATTGCGAGATTGGAGCAGATCTTCCAGTTCATGCTGTGTTCTGAGATTCAAAAGGTTGTTTGTGACACTTTTATACTGACACGAGAAACTCGAAATTGGTATGAGCTCACACGAAGAGCTCATGATGTTGTGCATAATCTAGCGACTTGGGATCGATTTAAGGAGCTGTTCTTCTAGAAGTATTTTCTCATCACCGTCAGGACAAGTAAGGAGGCCAAATTTATTAGGCTGGTGCAAGGTAATATGACTGTTGCTGATTATGAAAGGAAGTTCGATGAATTATCTCACTCGCCACATATTACTTTGATAACGAGATAAAAAAGGCTTAGACATTTGAAAGGGGACTTCATCTAGAGATATAGGGTTCTGTGTCGCTCCATAAGCACACCATCTACGCAACTGGGGTTAAAACAGGCTTGTGATAGAATAGAATCTTCCACCTCGTGCACCACCACGGTCAGAGCAATCATTTCATGGAAATAGTAAACCTCAGAATTCTCACTCGGGTCCCCACAACATAAAAAGGCAGGCAATAAAATCAAATCCCTTGTGCGCTACAAGTAACAAGCACTACATCGGCTAGTGTTTTAGAGTGAACACTGCTTTCTTTAAGTGTGGAGCGACTGGGAATTACCTCAGACAAAGCCCTTTACTTACTCAAGGACAGAAAAACAACGTCGCTGGAGATATAGCAAAAGGGAAGGTTTTTGCACTAACTCATCAGGAAGCTGAGCAGTCAGATACAATTGTGGCAGGTGCATTACTTGTACTAGGACATTCAATTTTTACTAGGAGTGTCAAAGTTGTCCCGAGGTGACCAAACCGAACAAAAAATGGTTGGTTCAGTCGATTATATATATTATTTCAATATGGCATTTCTGCCGAACCGTAAGTTTGGTTCAGTTAAAAAAATATGTGATTTTGAACCTAACTGATGCGAAGTATAAATAAATAAATAATATAGTGCCTTTAATCATTCTCCCTTGTCTCTCCCCTATGACACACATAAGCCTCCTTCATCCTCCCCCCTCGTCTAACTTCTCCTCTCACTGTGAGATTCTCATAAGCAGAAGCTTCTTCCCCTTATCTAACCCTCATTCCCCCTTTGATCTTCTAACTCTCTCATTTCCCCTCTATTCTCTTTGATCTCTCTCATTCCCTCTCTCTCTTCTCTTCGAACCTTAGATCTGCACCTGTTCGCACCCTCACCCTCAGATCTACTCGTACCCTCACCCTCAGATCTACCTGCACCCTCAGAGGATGGCTTCGTTTATCTGAGGCTTTGTTACATGCGCAAATCTTTAGAATCAGATCTGTATCTTTAAACCCTAAGAGGATGGCTTCGTTCATCGTACCCTCATATATGCTTGCGGTTGGTGTAAGGAATATGTTTTCTTTGCAGATAGAGTTTGTTATTGTAGATTGTAAGTGATTTTCTTGATTTAGGGTTTGTAATTATAGAACTTAAGTTTAATTTTTACTAATTTAGGGTTTGTAATAATAGATTTAAGCTTGATTAGTTTTTATTTAGGGTTTGTAATAACATCTTTTAATTTTTATTGATTTTTCTTATAGAAATATGTAAGGAATATATTTCTGTTTTTGGGGTTTATAATAACATATTCTAAAATGTCTTAATCCCAATTTCGATGTTGCAATTATAGTGTGAAGATATGTGAAGTTTGCAGGTTTGATGTTATAATTTTTGTGGATTATTTTTTACACTGTTAGTATCGAACCGATGTACCAAAATGAACTGAAACTCACGGTTATATTTGGTTCTTTTGACCTTCGTGGTTCGGTTCATACACAATTGGACTGAAAGTTTCATTTCAATTCGATTTTTTTCAAATAACCGACCGAACCGAATCATGAACACCCTTAAATTTTACATCGATTGATCCTAGATCCACGCACTCTTTTATATCTGCTTTGTTTGTGACTCATGCATCATTGCCTATTATGCCATTAGATTTTGATTTATGTGTTCCTACGCCTTCTGGAGCTTCTCTCCTGGCTAATAAGGAATATAGAGTTGTTCAGTGATGGTAGCAGATCGTGTTATATATGTTAGGCTTATAGTCCTAGGGATGCATGATTTTGACGTAATCCTACAGATGGATTGATTAGCTGCTAGCATTGCCAACATAGACTGTCACCAAAATGAAGTTCAATTTGTACCTCCAGGTAGACCTAGCTTCAAGTTTTAGGGATCTTAGCAACGGTCTATATAGATGGTTATATTGGCTTTGCGGGCATAACTCCTACTTGATCATGGTAACTGGGGTTACTTAGCTTCTATGGTGGATATTGTTGGTCGTGCTGCCCTCAAATGATGTATTTTGACATTTTAAAATAAAATTTATTGTATTTACATTTTTCTTATAATTTCTCTTTTGAATTTTTAATGAATAATTTATATATAAATATTTGAAAATTTTATATTCATTAATGAGAGTATGATTTTATATAAGTACGAGAGGATTAAGATTAAAGATAATGAATAAAATAGTCCACAACATATTAAAGTATGAAATCTTAATGAATGGTTGCTAGTACGGTTCACTAAGCATTATGAATGTATTTGATCAAGATTCAGATCATTGATGTGGATAGACATCTTAGTGAAGGTACTTTATATGATTAGATTATATAGAACATGACCGATGTGATTAGTATTTTTATTAACGTACCATTTATCATAAAAATTTAATATACATCAAAACTGAGTAGTCACGTATTCATATGCATGTCTACTGGAACTTTTGATTTACTTGTTAAGGTTTCTATGTAAAACATGCTAGTGACTTTTGTTTTGGAGATTCAATGACATGGATGGCTGAGAACATGATTTTATAAGATTTAGAATCCAAGCTTTCCTAACAGATCGTATATTGGTTCCCTTAAATGCTAATTCTGAAACTGAATGGTTATTGAGCTTAAATTTATAATAAGATTATAAATTAACCATTCACTAGTGAATTAATGGAGTTAAGGATCAAAAGGTAATTAGAAGGGTTAAATGATAATTTTGACCAACTCTAATTTACGAACCAATAATTGGAGGATACAACTACATGAAATGATTATATCATTGGACTACATGATAATACTATGTAAATACATTTTGTAATCTCTAAGAGTGCAATTCTATATTTATAGTGGAGTAATAAATAGCTTATTTATTTTAAAAGTTAAAATAATAATCTGGTTTATTGGAGCTGATGATTATGGGTCTATGGTCCCTAAATCACTTCTGTACTACACAATCTATGGTGTGAATATTTCAGGACATGAGAAAATGACTGACTTGTAAAAGTAATTATATTTCTAGGGTAAATATATAATTATGAGATCATTATGTATGACTAATTGATTAAGAATTAATTAATTGAATGATTTAATGTAATTTTTAGAAATTATCAGTAAATAATAATATCGTTTGATTTTGTGTTAATCGATAAGTGAGACAAAATATCTAATTTATGAAATTAGATAATGTTTAATGATTATGGGATAATAATTCAAATTTTGAATAAACTAAATCTATTGTTTGAACTAACAGATAAGGTAGTTGATATTGATGATCAGATAAGTTAATTTTTGAATGAACTGATATTTAGATATTTATCTGATTAAAATAAATAATAAATTTAAAAAATTGTCTCGTGGCATATTGGACTGCCACATGTCAATCAATGATTTTAAATAAGAGATTGACATGAACTACTATAGTGCCACGTGGTACTACATTGGACACATGGCACACTGTAGTCCTCACAGCATTACAGTGGTGCTGTAAGTCATCAATGTCGTGAGGCACTGTGGCTTTTCATGGATCACTACAGTGTCGTGTGCCACTACAGTGTTTTTCAATTACAGTAGGTCCCACTGCAATGAGATACTTATAATTAATTTATTAGTTTGTGTAAATCCCTAAAAAATCTAATGAGGTTTGACCTAGAAGATATATATTGATATTATTCTATTGGCCTTAGTTCTATAACTGCATTTATTGTTGTGTGACTAAAGATTAATAAAAAAGCTTCATAAGTTTTCCTAATTATTTCAGAGTTTTGTCACACAATAGTCTTTGTCAAAAATCTCTAGATCTCATGTGTTGAGTACATCTAGAGACAGAAAAATGTCTTTGATTTATTCTACGTGCCCACACACGTCCTAGTGTGTTTGAGGATTGACTTGAAAGAACTTGGTGTGGATTTTGCAGTATGTTGTTTGTGAGATTACAAGTTCGTTTTTGTAAGGAACCATGATAGACTACAAGAGATTTTGTATGTCTTAGATTTAATATGTATATATATAATGTATTCGATCCGAAAAATTATTTTTCAATTACAAAGCTTTCATCTTTGGGATCTGTGACGATGCGATCGTTTAATCATTTTATAATTTTTTTTTAAAACACCAACACGCCTTCTGTCGTACGTCACCGCAGATTCTAATAATTGGTATCAAAGCGGTCTTTATATATTTGTATATTAAATACTGTGTGGGTGTTCTTGCATCGTTCATAATATATATTTTGATATGTATGAATGAATGGATGATGTGTTTTTCTTAATATATGGTTAATGATGAACCATAATTGTATGGTGATTTTAGGTTTAGGCTTTGTTCTATATTTTTTCTTTAGATCTTATGTAAGGCGTTTTGGCCATAGGAATTTGTGTAATGCTAAAGTTTTGAACGGACTGTATATGCTTTAACCGACTGAACATACGTTAAATAATTGTGAATTATTTAAAGTAGAAAATACTAAAAGTATCAAATGATAAAGTGTTTATCATAATGATGATGACACATATCTATGGGATCTTAGGTTGAGACATATTAACCTAGATAGATTAAATAGGTTAACAAAGCATGGTGCTTTGAGAGAACTAAAAGTTGGGACTCTTCCTGTTGGTGAATCTTGTCTAGAGGAAAAAATGATCAAGAGACCTTTCACAGGAAATGGCCAAAAAGCCAATGAACCACTTGAGCTAGTACATAGTGATGTGTGTGGACCGATCAATGTACAAGCTAGAGGTGAGTATGAGTATTTTGTCACTTTTATTAACGATTACTCAAGATATATACTAGCCTAATGCATAGAAAGTCTGAAACTTTTGAAAAGTTTAAGGACTTCAAATCTGAAGCTAAAAAATAATTAGGTAAATCATTGAAAATACTTTGATCAGATTGAGATGGTGAATATTTGGATTTAGAATTCAAGAATTACATACTAGAGTATGACATTCTATCTCAACTCAAAACGCATGGAACGCCACAATAAATTTGAGTTTTAAAGTGGAGAAACTGAACCTTATTGGATATGATTAGGTCGATGTTAAGCTACTCATCACTACACTCACATTTTGAGGATATGCACTTTTAAGTTTGTAAGCAAGACACCTTTAGAGTTATGGAATGACTCCAAACCTAGTTTGCGTCATTTTCATAAATGGGTGTGTCTAGTTCATGTTCTTAGACACAAGACTGGAAAGTTAGACTCATGGTCTGAAGTGTGTGTATATATGTTGACTATGCTCTAGAAACAAGATGTGAGTATTTTTATAGTCACAATGATCAAAATATATTTGTATCGACAAATGCCACTTTCCTTGAATACGACTATATGAAAAACTATAAATCTTGGAGCAAAGTAGTTCTCGAAGAATTAGCATCCGATGGGATCATACTACCTTCATCATTAACTGAAAAACAACAAACCACATCAATCGATGTTCCTGTTTAGGAAACCCCGGAGCAACGTCGTAGTAGGAGGGTTGTAAGACAACCTATTCACAATGAACTATAGGCATATGTACTAGTGTCTGACACTGATAAGGATGATCCATTAACCTTTAAAGAGGCGATAAAAGATCCAGAAAAGGAGAAATGTCAAGATGCCATGAACCAGGAAAAGGAAGCGATGTATTCCAATTCTTTCTGGGAACTTGTAGATCCACCTGAAGATATCAGACCTATTGGATGTAAATGGATCTTCAAGAAGAAAGGAGGTGCAGATGGAAAAGTAGAGACTTTCAAGGCACGACTAATAGCCAAAGTCTATACACAAAGGGAATGAGTCAATTATGAATAGACATTCTCTCCCGTTGTCATGCTAAAATCCATTCACATCCTTTTATCAATAGCCGCTAGTAGACTATGAAATATGACAAATGGATGTCAAGACAACTTTTCTTAATGACTCTCTTGAAGAAAGCATCTATATAATGCAACCAGAAGGATTCGTGAGAAGGGACAAAATCAGAAAGTATGCAAGTTGCTTAAATCCATTTATGGATTGAATCAAGCATCTAGATCTTGGAATCTTACCTTTGATTAAATTATTAAATCGTATGGCTTTGAGTAAAATGTTGACTAAGTTTATGTTTATAAATACATTAAAAATAAGATAGTGGATTTCTTAGTTCTTTATGTAGACGATATTTTACTCATTGGGAATGATGTAAAAACTTTGTCGAAAAGTAAAGAAGTGGTTAGCTGAGAATTGTAAATGAAAGATTTAGTAGAGACGAGCTATGTTCCAGGCATCCAAATCCTAAGGGATAGAAAGAACAAGCTATTGACACTTTCTCACGCATCTCATATTGATAAGGTGCTGGAGAGATCCTTTATGGAAAATTTCAAGAAATGTCAACTACCGACCAGACGTGAAATTGTCCGCAAGCAATGTCCTAAGACACCTCCGGAAGAAGATGGTATGATAAAGGTTTCTTATGATCTTGTATAAGTACGAGAGAATTAAGATTATAGATAATGAATAAAATATTCAGTAACATATTAAAATATGAAATCTTTAACGAATGATTGCTAGTACGGTTCACTAAGCATTATGCATTCATTTGATCTCAGTCCAGATCATTGATATTGATAGACATCTTAGTGAGTGTACTTTATATAATTAGATTATATAGGACAAGATCGATGTGGATTAATATCTTTATTAACTTATCATATATCATAAAGATTTAATACACATCAAAACTGATGATCATATGTAGGTGAGTCTGAATCTTAAGTAGTCATGAACTCCTATGCATGTCTACTGGATCTTTTAATTCACTCGTTAATGTTTGTTTGTAAAATAGGCTAGTGACTTTTGTTTTGGAGATTTAGTGACATGGATGACTGAGAACACGATCTTACAAGATTTGAAATTCAAGCTTGACTAACGGATCATATATTGGTTCCCTTAAGTGTTAATTCTGGAACTAAATGGTTATTAAACTCAAATTTATAATACAATTATAAATGAGAATTCACTAGTGAATTAATGGTACTTAAGAATCAATAGGTAATTAGAAGGGTAAAATGATAATTTTTACCAACTCTAATTTACGAACCAATAATTGGAAGACAGAACTACATAAAATGATTATATTAATAGACTAGATGAGAATACTCTGTAAATATATTTTGTAATCTCTAAGAGTGCAATTTCATATTTATAGTGGAGTAATAATGAAATTAATAAATTAGATTATTTAATTAAAAAATTTAATTAATAATCTGATTTATTGGCGCTTAGGAATATGAGTCCATGGTTCCCAAGTCACCTCTATACTACACAGTTTAGGGTGTGAAAATTTTAGAACATGAGAAAATGACTAACTTGCAAAAGTACTTATATTTCCAGCAAGTATATAATTATGAGATAATTATGTATGATTAATTGATTAAGAATCAATTAATTAAATTATTTAATCTAATTTTCAGAAATTATCGTTAAATAATAATATCAATTATTTTTTTGTTAATAGATAAGTGAGACAAAGTATCTAATTTATGAAATTAGATCATGTTTAATTATTATGAGATAGTAATTTAATTTTTGAATCAACTAAATCTGATGTTTGAACTAATAGATAATTTAGTTGATAAGGATGATCATATACGTTAATTTTTTAATTAACTAATATCTAGATATTTATGTGATTAAAATAAATAATAAATTTGAAAAAATGGCACGTGGCATATTGGACTACCACATGTCAAGCACTAATTTTGAATAACAAATTGACATGGACTACTGTAGTGTCACGTGACAGGCTGTAGTGCCTCACAACACTACAGTGGTACCGTGAGTCATCAGTGTTGTGAGGTACGTTGGCTCTTCACGGCACACTGCAGTGTCGTGTGGCACTGTAATGTTGCTCAATTACAGGGTGTCCTATTGCAATGATGCTATTATAGTTAACTTATTAATATGTGTAAATCCCTAAAAACTTTTATGAGCCTTGACCTAGAAAATATATTGATACTATTCTATTGGTCTCGGTGTTGCAACTGCATTTAGTATGCAATTGTGTGATTAAAGGTTAATAAAAAAACTCTGTGAGTTTTCCTAATTCTCTCAGAGATTTGTCGCACAATATTCATTCTTCAAAATCTCTAGATCTCATGTGTTGAGTACATCTAAAGACAGGAAAATGTCTTTAATTTATTTTACGTGCCCACACACGTCCTAGTGTGTTTGAGGATTGACTTGGAAGATCTTTTTGTGGATCTAGCAGTCTATTATTAGTGAGATTACAAGTTCGTTGTTTGCAAAGACGCTTGATAGACTACTAGAGGTATAATTCATATCTTTGTATGTCTTAGATTTCATGTATAGATATGTGATAGATCCGATCCGAAAAAGTGTTTTTCAATTAGAAAGTTTTCATCTTTGAATTTTGTGACGATGTGATTGTTTATCATTTTATTATTTTTTTAAAACACCACCACACCTTCCACCACACGTCGTTGAAGATTCCAACAAATACAAGTAAGACAAATGTGGATATTCGATCAGTTCCAGTCGTTTGTGAATTTTTAGAGGTCTTTCCCAATGATTTTTTTAGACTTCCTCCTCCTCGGGAGACATATTTTCGTATTGAGTTAGTACCACCCTATATCCAAAACTCCATATTGGATGGCTCCCGCAGAGTTAAAAGAACTTAAGGTCCAACTTCAAGAATCACTGGATGACGGTTTCATTAGACCCAGTGTTTTATTTTAGGGTGCTCCAGTATTATTTGTTAAAAATAAAGATGGATCGATGAGGCTATGCATTGACTATGGAGAGGTGAATATAGTCACTATTAAGAATAAGTATCCATTACCGCGCATTGAGGATTTGTTTGATCAAGTTCAGGGAGCTTCAATATTCTCTAACATTTATTTGATACTAGGTCACCATTAGCTTAGGATTTGAGATGAGGATATTCCTAAGACACCGTATCGTTACAGCCATTACGAGTTTGTAGTGATGTCATTTGGATTAACTAATGCTCCGATAGCCTTTATGGATTTGATGAGCATAGTGTTCAAATAGTACTTGAATTCTTTTGTGATTCTCCTCAATAGTGATATTCTGGTATACTCTAGATTAGAGGCTGAGCATATGGATCACCTTTACTTGGACGACTGAGTGTGAGAAATGTTTACAGAGCCTTAAATAAAAATTAGTGTCAGTACCAGTGTTGACCATTCCAGAGGGTAAGAGTGGCTTTGTGATTTACAGTGATGCTTCTAAAGAGAGGTTTGAGTTGTGTTTTGATACAACGGGGAAAGGTCACAGCGTATGCTTCTCGTCAACTCAAGCCTTATGAACAGAACTATCCTACGCATGATTTGGAGTTTGGCGTAGTTGCATTTGCCCTAAGATTTAGATACATTACTTGTATGGTTGTAAGTGCTAGATTTACATAAATCATAATAGTTTCGAGTATTTTTCACTCAGAAAGAGCTTAACATTAGGCAACATCATTGGTTGGAACTGGCCAATGATTATGATCACGAGATCATTTATAAACCAAAAAAGGCAAATGTAGTGGATGATGCCTTGAGTAAAAAAATGAGCTCATTCAACAGCTCTGATTATGTCTCAAGAGCATATCATGGATGATTCTGAACGTGTCGAGATTCAGGCCTTGCTGAAAGAGAATACAACACAGTTAGCTCAACTCATAGTTCAACCATCATTGCAACAACGTATTATCGATGCACAAAACTTAGACTCTAAGTTGCTTCTAATTCGTAATGAAGTGGGTTTAGACAAAAGACAATGGTCCTCTTTCAGTAATGATTCAGCTTTTCGCATTCATGGAAGGATTTGTGTTTCGAAAGACGCAGTCATTAGGCAGGAATTACTCACAGAGACTCATAGTTCCCCATACATTGTGCACCTTGGAAGTACTAAGATGCATCACGATTTAAGGTTACATTATTGGTGGAATGGTATGAAGCGAATATCACTGTGTTCTTATATTCTTAATTTAGGATTGGGCTCGGTTGTATATCCAAGAGATTGTTTGACTTCATGGGGTTCCAGTGTCTAGTATCAGATCGAGATCCGCGGTTCATGTCAATTTTTTTGTGGAGTCTACAGAAAGCTTTGGGTACTCAGTTGAATTTTAGTATAGTTATCCATCCGTAATCTGGTAGGCAATTTGAGTGAACGATTTAGAATTTGAAGGATATGCTTCGAGCTTGTGTCTTGGATTTCTCTGGTAGCTGGGACACACAGCTGGCATTCGTGGAACTTGCTTTGTATGGCTCCATTTGAGGCACTTTATGGGAAAAAGTGTCGGTCGCCAGTTTACTGGGATGAAGTTGGCGAACGGAAGCTTCTGGTCCCTGATTTGGTTTAGTCTACGAATGAAGCTATTTAGAGAATCAAGGATAGAATGAAGACCTCTAAGTGTAGGTAAAAGAGTTATACAAACGTCATGAGGAAGGATCTGGAATTTGAAGTGGGTGATCATGTGTTTCTCAAGGTTACCCCAATGAAGGGAGTTATGCGTTTTGGTCGTAGGGGAAAGCTGAGTCCTAAGTTTATTGGTTTTTTTAAGATATTGGATCATATAAGTCCTTTGGCGTACCGATTAGCCTTACCACCAACTCTTTCAGGTGTTCATAATATGTTTCACGTCTTGATGCTTCGAAAGTACGTTCCTGAACCAACGCTTGTCATCGATTTAATGGCAAGTTCGTGATGACCTCACTTATGAAGAAAAGCTAGTCACAATTATAGAGTGCATGAATTAGGCTCTTCATAACAGAATGATACAGTTGGTCAAGGTTCTCTAGAGAAATCATCGGGTTTGAGGAAGCAATATGGGAACGCAAAGCGGAGATATGTGTCAAGTACCAAGAGTTATTTCAATAAGGTATAGTCCTTTCGATGATGAAAGTTCTTAAGGAGGGGAGAATGTAATACCCCAAGGTTTTAATATTGGTTATTTTGTAATTCAAAACCGCCACTCACACCTATGCACTCACATACACACTAAGCCAACCCTATTCTCTTCCCTTTCTCCCTCTGCTTCGCCTCTTTCTCCTTTCTCTCTCTCATGGTTTCACTCTCTCTACCTTTTTCTCTTTATTTTGGTCTATGTTTCTCTTTTTCCAATTATCTCTCTCTATAATATATCTCCTCTTGTTTTCCTCAATTCTAGGTAGCCGAACAAATGGGTAATTTGAAGTCTGGTAAGTTTAGAACAAATAATTTTGTTTGATTCTTTAATATTGTTTTGCATATACAATGGCCAGTTCTTATTTATCTATTTATGAAGTTTGGGTTTGTTAACAAGGGTCACACTCCAAAGCCGGGGTTTTTTTCCAAAAAGTTTTTTTGGTTCACCAAATACGTACTAGAGGTTCACCAAATACATACTAGAGGTTCACCAAACACGTACAAATTAATAAATCTTGGAGGGGTTCACCAAATACGTACAATGGTTCACATGAGATTCACCAAATACGTATAAGTTAATAACTCTTGAAGGGGTTCACTAAATACGTACATGTGTTCATCAAATACGTAATGGGGTTCACCAAATATGTATAAATTAATAAATCTTAGAGGGGTTCACCAAATATGTAGTGGGGTTCACCAAATACGTAGTGAGGTTCACCAAATACGTAATGGGGTTCACTAAATATGTATAATTTAATAAATCTTGGAGGAGTTCACCAAATACATAGTGGGGTTCATCAATTGCGTACTGGGATTTACTAAATACACACACAGTCATATTTAGTGAACTCATCCAAGAATTATTATTTTTGTACTTATTTGGTGAACCCCAGTACATATTTGGTGAACATTTCTAAAAATTATTAATTTGTACATATTTGGTGAATCCCATCACGTATTTGGTGAATTCCACTACGTATTTGTTAAACCCCACTACGTATTTGGTGAACCTCTAAAAAAAGAATTTTTAAGTTTGGGTGAACCCTTCAAGATTCTATTTTTACCCCACTACGAATTTGTCATCTTTACATTAATATGTATTTGTGATTTTTGGCAAACTTCAAAAAATTTATCATTTTACACACTATTATATCATACATTTATCGATTCACGTGTCACACATTAGTGTGTATTTCACACGATCATATATGGATTATTCAATATGAAATATGTTGTTATGTTTTTGACACAAGTATTAAAAGAGACAGATTTTCACCATGTATAATTATAGATCATGATGTAGTCGGTAAATCATATTTATCGGTTTGATGAACACTTATAACCCCCAAGGTTAGTTTAACCTTCGCCATCACCACATGGCGAAACGCCATCACAAAATGGCAAACGCCATGTGCTGATGGCATTTAGAGCATGTTGACGGCGTTTGGGGTCTCAAACAACATTTTTGGTGACCTATACTTGCAGTTTTCATGTCAATAGCGGCAGTTTTTGCAACATATACATGCAGTTTATGCCCCAATACCGGCAGTTTCTATTGATTTTTCTAATTTTTGGTGGTTTTGTTGTTTTTCGGCGGTTTTGCATTAATACAATGGTTTTCCAGACCTTCTTACAGCAGTTTTTCAACAAATTTGATTTTATAAAATTGATCAGGGTATACTCGATAAATCGCAAACAAAGTTATCGAGATTCTTGATTTTTCACTACGAACATTATGTACCTTCGTTTATATTTTAAATTAGATTTGAATTACGTAATTAATTGTTAAAACAATTGAACACTTACTCATAAACTCATAAGAACTTATTTTTGATGATGTTGTTGTGATTTTATTGGATTAAGTAAAGATTCCCGAAGTAATTGAACAATTATTCATAAACTCGTTAAACACTTAACTATTTTCATACACTTAACCATTTTCACACATTTTATGTTTTAATTTATAATCATACAAATATATTTTGTTAAATCTAAGCCAAACGCCACTGGAGAGTGGCGTTTGGGGTCCAAAATGGACCAGTTGGACCCCAAATAACATTCATGAATGGCGAATCGCCATTATAGACACTAAAATCGCCGCAGTTGACACTAGAATCACCGATATTGAGATTAAAACCGCTACTATTGACTTGAAAACTGCCGTTATTGATACTAAAACTGCCAAAATAGATATTAAAATTAGAAAAATTGTCAGAAACCACCGGTATTAGGGCAAAAACAATCGGTAATGGGGAAAAACCGCCAGTAAGGGTTGCAAAACAGCCGCTATTGACACAACAACCACCGCTATAGACACGAAAACCACCGCTATTGACAAGAAAACTGCCGGTATAGGTTTTGGTACATTGTACCATAAAATAGCATTTCGGAGCCCAGAAGCCATCTACAGGCTCTAAACGCCATCAACACATGGCATTTCACCATGTGTTGGTGGCGTTTCTCCATGTATTGATGGTGATTCGCCATATGATGATGGAGTTTGGCCACGTGGTGCGTTTCTCCATGTGATGATGGCGTTTAGCCATGTAGTGGTGGCGTTTTGTCATGTGGTGATGGCGTTTGGCCATGTGATGATGGCGTTTGACCTAGATGTAATATACAAATATGGAGAATATGTTTTTTTTTTTAATTTTGTGAATGTTTGCATTTAGAGAACGAGTCTTCTAGAGGTGTTTACCTCCAACCTTAAGGGTTATACATGTTTGTTAAATAATGAAAAATTATTTGAAGGGTTCACCAAAATATTTCACGTACAAAATAAGATTTATCGTCCATCATAATATTATGACCTATAATTATATATGGTGAAAACATGTATCGCTCGATACTTGTCACAAAAGCACAACAACATTATCAATGATAATTTTTAACGAGTTTATGAAAAAGTGTTTGTTTGCTTCGGGAATCTTTACTTAATCCAATAAAATCACAACATAATCAAGAATATTTCTTGTGTTTATGAATGTGTTCAATTATTTTAAAATTTAATTACTTAATTCAAATCTAATTAAAAATATAAGTGAATGTACTTAATGTTCGCAATGAAAAATTGAGAATCTTGATAACTTTTTTTTGCGATTATCAAGTATATCATGATAAATTTTAGAAAATCGAATTTGCTGAAAAGCCTCTATAAAAAGGTCTGAAAACCCATTGAATTGATGCAAAACCGCCGAAAAATAACAAAACCGCCGGAAATTAGAAAAATCGCCAGACACCACCGGTATAGGAGCATAAGCCGTCAGTATTGGTTGTGAAAACCGCCACTATAGGTTAGAAAACCGCTGCAATTGGTTAAAGAAACCGCCGATACATAGGGAATCTTGATGGGGTTAACTAAAAATTAAAAAAAAATTTGAAGAGGTTCACCAAATACGTAGTGGGGTTCACTAAATACATACTGAGGTTCACCAAATACATATAAATTAATAATTCTTCGAGTGGTTCACCAAATATGTACTGAGATTCACCAAATAAATTGTGGGGTTCACCAAATACGCGCAAAATTAATAATTTTTGGAGGGGTTCGCCAAAAATGACTCGCCAAAAATGACTTTGTACGTATTTGGTGAACCTTGGTATGCAAATGGTTAACTTCGGTACATATTTGGTGAACCCCTCAAAAAATTATTAATTTATACGTATTTGATGAACCCCACTACGTATTTAGTGAACCCTAGTACATATTTGATGAACTCCTCTAAAAATTATTAATTTATATATATTTGTTGAACCTCATTACGTATTCGGTGAATCCTACTACGTATTTGGTGTACCCCTCCAAGATTTATTAATGTATATGTATTTAGTGAACCACATTACGTATTTAGTGAATTCATATACATATTTGGTAAACACCAGTACATATTTGGTGAACTTCACTAAGATTTATTAATCTGTACGTATTTAGTGAACCTCATTACATATTTGGTGAATCCATGTATGCATTTGATGAACACCAGTACGTATTTGATGAACCCCTCCAAGATTTATCAATTTGTACGTATTTGGTGAACCTCGTTATGTATTTGGTAAATCCATGTACGTATTTGGTAAACACCAGTACGTATTTGGTGAAACGCTCTAAGATTTATTAATTTGTACGTATTTAGTGAAATTCTGTATATATTTGGTGAATACTGTACATATTTGATGAACTCCTAGTATGTATTTGGTGAACCCCAGCATTAAAAAATTTGCATGTTAACAATACATTCAATTGTTTTATGTTTATATTATATTTAGTTTTATTTATATATTTTTCTTCAAGTATTGATTTTTGCACTGTGTACGTTTACATGGCTTTTGTTACTGCATTATTGTGGGTTTTGGTAATCAATTGAATTAGTGAATTTTTAAACAATTAAAGTTAGTTCTTCTACGTGATTCAAATAGTTTAATTCAATATTCATTAAGCAATTGAATTAATATTTGAATTGATTTTGAATGTTCAATGGATTTCTATAGTGTTTTAAAATTTTGTACTTCACCGATTTTGTTTGGTTGTATATTTATTCCCGATCCATGTAAGTTATTTGAACTCGTCAAACCTGACTTCATACCTTTCTGCCCCAGAATTATAACTCAATCAAATCGATTCAATTGAACTGAACCAGCCCAGCCCAACCGAACTAAACTAGTTCAGACCAACCAGACCAAATTGAATCGGTCTGAACCGCTTGATCAGTTTACGCCTGGCTTAGTTTCCATCTCTTTCTCAGTTCACTGGCCCTCCTAGTTAATTAAATAATTATAGTTATTATATGAATATCTTTTGGTCTGGGATCCGTGAATTTCAGGTCAACAGTTGCTAAATTTAATTCGTAGCAAATCAGGTAAGTGGAGTTACATAGTAATTCGATTCATGTGTTATGAATGTAACGTATTTAATTTAAAATTGTTTAATTTTTTATATTGCTCAATCTTATGATCTAGTGTTTTATTTATTTTTCCATATCACGATGAAATTATTCATTATGTTATGTATGATTATATTTTGAGTTATGCACGTAATAGATAGATCGTTTATGTCCATGAACAAGCTATATGTTTACTCATGTATATGTGATAATGAGAATTATGAATTTTAACTCAAGTAAAGTGATAAGTAAACAAGAGTTACACTTAGTCATGTCCATTGGTTATCAAGTAACCAGATTGTTCACATCATGTTATCACTTATACGGTTGGGTGTCACCATGTTCATGTTAGCGTCCTTAAGGTTCAGATAACTTTAAGTGACATCAAATTTCAGGACACCCAATTTGTCATGTTCATGTCCATGTTACAAGTTCAAGTTCAAATGTGAAATAATTCTGATGAAGTTGTTAATCGAGGGTTATGCCTAGTCGAATTATGATCAAGTAAGTAAAAGTATTAGCAATAATAAGTACAAGTTCAAGTTATATGTTAACCATAAAATCAGTTATGTTAATTCAAAGTACTTTATGTTATTTAATAATCAAGTGAATGTGTCAAATTAAAGTTGCATGAGTTATATGTTTACATTTATGTCATGTAAAGCTTATTAGTATGTGAGTTTACTTACTGAGTATTTTTAGTACTCATCCTCCCATATATGAATATGTTATAGGTGATGGTGAGCAACAGGAGTGAGGGATTGCCATAGTCAGTGAAAATAAGTGTTTTTCACTAACTACGATTATATGATATCAAAAATAGATTTCAGTTTAATAACTGTTAAGGTTTGTTTGTAAAATAGGCTAGTGACCTTTATTTTGGAGATTCAGTGATATAGATGGCTATGAACATGATCTTACAAGATTTGGAATCCAAGCTTTTCTAACGTCATATATTGGTTGTCTTAGAACTAAACGATTATTGAACTCAAATTTATAATACGATTATAAATTGATCATTCACTAGTGAAATAATTGTACTTAAGGATCAAGAGGTAACTAGAAATGTAAAATAGTAATTTTGATTAGCTCTAACTTACGAACCAATAATTGGAGGACATAAGTACATTAAATGATTATATCAATGGACTACACAAGAATACTCTGTAAATAGTGGAGTAATAATGAAATTAATAAATAAGATTATTTAATTAAAGAGTTTAATTAATAATCTAGTTTATTGGAGTTTAGAATTATGGTTCCATGATCCCCAAGTCACCTCTGTACTACACAGTCTAGGGTGTGAATATTTCAGGATATGAGAAAAAACTAACTTGTGATATTAATTAAGAGTTAATTAATTAAATTATTTGATTATTATTTCTGAAAATCGTTCTTGGTATTTCTACGTGCCTACACGCGAGAAAAGTGTTCTTGGTATATTCTACATGACCGCACACTTCCTAGTATGTTTGAGAATTGGTTTGAAAGATCATGGTGTGGATCTCGAAGTCTATCATTTGTGGGATAGCAAGATCGTTGTATTGCAAGGACGTTTGATTGGACTACGAGAGATATATTTATATTCATGTATGTCTTTGATTTAATATATATAAATATATAATGGATCCGATCCGAAAAAGTATTTTTCAATTAAAAATTTCACCTTTGGGATCTGCAACGATGCGATCGTTTATCGTTTTATAATTTTTTTTAAAATACCACCAAACCTTCCATTGTGCGTCGTCACAGATTCAAACAATTGATATCAGAGCGGCCTTTATATATTTATATATTAAACACTGTGTGGGTGTTGATGCATTGTTCATAATTTATATAGTTTTATTTGTATGAATGAATAGATGGTTTTATTTTTTGAATGTATGATTAATGATGAATAGTTAATTGTATGTTGACTTTTGGTTTTAGGCTTTGTTCTTTATTTTTTTTCATTAGATTTTTGTAAGCCATTTTTTGGCATAAGAATTTTTATAACTTTATTTTGAATATCATGTTGTAAAATTTTGATCGTGAGAAGATGAAGAACGCACAAGACGATAGAGGAAAGAAAATTGGAATTCCGGCGCCAGCATCGAAAATTGGAATTCCGGCGCCAGCATCGAAAATTGGATTCCCAGCACCGACATTGCCGCCTTGAAGGACCCTGTCGGTTTGACCGACAGTGATGGTTGATGGCGGTCGATGGGAGCGGCGGTGGGAGAGTCCTATCGTCTGATGCAATTGTTGTTACTGCAAGGTAAGTTTCGCAGAAACCTTGATATCGTGTTACCCTATGCCTGCGATGTGTCACGAAAACCCAAATCATACCTTTATCTTTTAAATTTTGATTTTGAATTTTAAATTTTAAACTTTGAAATTTGATTTTTAAAAGGATAAATATCGATTTTAATTTTTCTAAATTAAAATTAAATAATTGATTGGGTTTGATCCAAGTTTGATGAGTCATCAAATTATTTTTTGACTATCAAATTCAAATAACTTTAAAAGGATAATTAATGTGATTATTTAGATAGAAAAAATAGTTAATCCTAATTAAAAGAGTTTTGATCAAAACTTGAAGATTACGAAGATGGATCTATAGTGGAGAAAGAACTATTTGGGAAATATGTATTCTTGAAGCCCTCTTTATAATTATTTCTATTTTTCGAAGGTTGTAATTTAAAAATACACAAAAGTCACTCGGTTCATCATTTATTTATTTAATTTTTAAATAAATATTTATTGATTTGATTGATAACATGACTATGCATTAGTTGATCACATGTCATAAATGAAGTTCCACACAGTTTTATTTAATCATACATCTCATTAGTAGAAACATGATTGATTAGGACTTTTTTAATATGTTTATATGAATTATTTTGAGAAATCAATTACATGTAAACTGTTAGGTTTTAATTAGTTAAAACTTAGTAATTACACCACTTTAAAGGCTATAGTAACTTTTGGGATAACTAACTTTATTAAAAGAGTTTTATTAAAGTTTGATGAATATAATTAATTAGTTATTCTAAGTTCACCTCATGTTAACTTAGGCTCTTTAGAAGGTTAAATGAACTTAGACCAATTAGATTACATTCATAGGGTTATTTTAACTAGTAATTAATTTAAAATTAATTCATCAGTTAAAATAGAAACACATTATCCTAAAATAGTGAGTGTGAGAATGTTGACATGTCATTTAACATATGGTCTTCATTTTTAGTACAACATCGTGATGTACAGTGAGGGCCTCATGATGACTTTGTTTTCATCGCCTTAAGGAAGGTTTCGAGCTGTATCAATACTATAGTCAATTTTCTTAAGAAGATAGGATTAAGTATGGTAGTTTAGTTTTGATTGATCCTAAGGCGGCATATTCTAAATCAAGTCATGGAATCTGAAATAATGGGTTACACTGACAAAGTCACAATTATGTTTTGAGTGAACAATTGTGACTTGATCAAATAAGTGATACATTATTATTAAAAGAGAAAATATGAGATATTTTGATTTTTAATTAATAAAGATGAGAATATCTTATAGACAGTCTAAAATTAATCTGACCGATCCTAAAGCGGCACACTAATTGTTAGGTTATCTTATCGTAGATCAGTAAATGTTAAATTTATGTGTTTAATATGTTGCATTCAAACATCACGTTTACTTTCTGAATTCTTGATATTTATTTCAATTATATTGTATTATATATGTTTTATTTTAGTTAATATTATGTCTACCATGGGCAACTCTATTACTGTTTTGCTTGCACTTGCAAAATTGAATGGTGATAATTTCATAAGATGGAAGTCAAATTTAAACTTGATGTTAATTCATGAGAACCACAAATTTATTCTTATTGAGGAATGTCTTGAGGAGCCCGCTGCCAATGCCTCTTAGAATGTTAGCGACAAGTTTGATGCTTAGATTCAATCCAACAACAAAGCTAAGTGGTACATGCTTGTGAGCATGAATGATGTTCTTAGGATTAAGCATGAAAGCATGAAAACTGCCTATGAGATTATGGAATCTTTATAGGTGATGTTTGTGCAGCAGTCTGATCAAAGTCGTCATGAGGTTACTAAGAGCTACATGACAACCAAGATGAAGAAAGGTATTTCTGTGCGTGAACGAACATGCTCTGAACATGATCGATATAATACATGAAGCAGAAGTACATGAGGCTACTATTGATGAGCGTACTCAAGTCAACATTATACCTGAATCGCTCACACTTATTTTTTCCATGTTCACCACCAACTATGTTATGAACAAGTTGAAATTCAACATGACCCAATTTTTGAATGAACTGCAGACTTTTGAGTCACTCAACAAGCGTATGACTAAAGAGGGCGAATCAAATGTTACTGAGCAAAAACCTTCTTCCAATGTTTTGAAGAACAACAAAAGGAAGAGGAACAATATTAATGAATAGAGTAAGAACAAAAGAGTAAAGAAAGCGAAAAATTCATCTAAGGCCAAGAAGAACAGATGTGACACCAAACCCAAGGGAAAGTGTTTCCACTGTGGAGTTTAAGGTCGCTTGAAGAGAAACTATAGCAAGTATTTCTTCGAAAAAGAAAGGTAAATGTGATTTACTTGTACTTGAAACTTATTTAGTGGAATATGATTCGTCATCCTAGATATTGGATTCAGGAGCCACTAATCATGTATGTTCTTCTTTGTAGATGCCTGATTCGACAAGAGAGCTTGCTGATGGCGAGGTGATAATGAGAGTTGGGAGTGGTGTGCTCATGTCACTGAAAGCATTGAGGACAATCCGTCTTAGTTTTGCAAATAATTTTCTTATTTTGAACAATGTTTATTTTATTCCTGGATTTTTGAGAAATTTGATTTCTCTTTTGTTACTTCATAAACAATCTTTTGAAGTTTATTTTATTAATAATCAGTTAGTATTTCAAAGAATAGATTCAATATTTGTCATGCTAACATTTTGAACGGACTGTATATGCTTAAACCGACTGAACATGTGTTAAATAATTTTGAATTGTTTAAAGTAGCAAATCCTAAAGTAACAAACAACAAAGAGTTTCTCATAATGACGATGACACGTATCTATGACATCTTAGGTTGGGATATATTAATCTAGATAGATTAAACAGGTTAACAAAGCATGGTGATTTGAGAGAACTAAAAGTTATGACTCTTATTGTTTGTGAATCTTGTCTAGAGGGAAAAATGATCAAGAGACCTTTCACAAGAAAGGGCCAAAGAGTCAAGGAACCACTTGAGCTAGTATATAGTGATGTTTGTGGACCGATCAATGTACAAATTAGAGGTGGGTAAGAGTATTTTCTCACTTTTATTGATGATTACTCTAGATATGGTTATACTTACCTATTGTATAGAAAGTCTAAAATTTTTGGAAAGTTTAAGGATTTCAAAGCTGGAGCAGAAAAGCAATTAGGTAAATCATTGAAAACACTTCGATCAGATTGAGGTGGTGAATACTTGGACTTAGAATTCAAGGATTACATGTTGGAGTATGACATGTTATCCCGACTCACATCACCTGGAACGCCATAACAAAACGGTGTTTCAAAAAGGAGAAATCGAACCCTATTGGATATGATTAGGTCTATGTTAAGTTACTCAGCACTACTACTCATATTCTAGGGATATGCACTTCAAATGGAAACCTACATTTTGAATGTAGTACCTTCTAAGTCTGTAAGCAAGATACTTTTAGAGATATGAAATGGCTTTAAACCCAGTTTGCATCATTTTTGTATATGGGGGTGTCCAAATCATGTTCTTAGACCCACGACTGGAAAGTTAGACTCAGGGTTTGAAGTGTGTATATTGTTAGCTATGCTCTAGAGACTAGAGGTGGATACTTTTATAGTCACAAGGATCAAAAGGTGTTTCTATCGAAAAATGTTACATTCCTTGAACACGACTATATGAAAAACTACAAATCTCGAAGTAAAGTAGTTCTCAAATAATTAGCATCTGATGAGATCAGACCACCTTCATCATTAACTGATAAACGAAAATTCACATAAACCACTGTTCTTGTTCAGGAAACCCTGGTGCAATGTTGTAGTGGGAGGGTTGTAAGACAACCTATTCACTATGAACTAGAGGCACATGTTCTAATGTCTAACAATCATAAGGATGATCCATTAACCTTTAAGGAGGTGATGGAAGATCCTAAAAATGAGAAATTGCAAGATGTCATGAACCAAAAAATAGAATCGATGTATTCCAATTTTGTTTGAGAACTTGTAGATCCACCTAAATATGTCAGGCCCATTAGATTTAAATGGATCTTTAAGCAGAAAAGAGGTGCATATGGGAAAGTAGAAACTTTCAAGATACGAATGGTAGTGAAAGGCTATACACAAAGGGAATGAGTTGATTATGAAGAAACATTCTTTCCCGTTGCCATAGCCGCTATTTTAGACTATGGAATATGACAAATGGATGTCAAGACAATTTTTCTAAATGGCTCTTTTGAAGAAAATATCTATATGGTGCAACTAGAAGGGTTCCTGAAAAAGTGGGAAGATCAGAAAGTATGCAAGTTTTTTAAATCCATTTATGGATTAAAACAAGCATCTAGACCTTGGAATCTTACCTTTGATGAAATTATTAAATCGTATGGCTTTGAGAAAAATGTTGACGAAGCTTGTGTTTAGAAATATATCAAAGATAAGATAGTGGTTTTCTTAGTTCTTTATGTAGATGATAATCTACTAATTGGGAATGATGTAAAAATTTTATCAAAAGTAAAGAAGTGGTTAGCTGAGAAATTCCAAATGAAAGATTTGGGAGAGGTGAGTTATGTTCTAGGCATCTAAATCCTAAGGAATTGAAAGAACAAGTTATTGGTACTTTCTCACGCATCTTATATTGATAAGGTGCTTGAAAGATTCTCTATGAATAAAATTCAAGAAAGGTCAACTACCGACCATACATGAAATTGTCCTCTCTAAGGAGAAATATCCTAAGACACCTCAGGAGAAAGAGCATATGAGAAAGGTTTCTTATGCTTCAGCTGTTGGCAGTCTCATGTATGTCATGTTGTGTAGAGACCATACATCTGTTATGCGGTGACAATTATCAGTCGTTATCAATCAAATCCTGGTTTAGAACATTTGATTGTAGTAAAGCACATTCTCAAGTATCTCCAAAGAATGAGAGGTTAAATGCTTATTTATTCAGGTGGAGGCATGAATCTTAATGAATATACTGATTTTGAATTAGATAAGGATAGTCGAAAGTCGACATCTGGATCGTTCACTGAGGTGATATGACTATTATGCAGATAACGTTGGATCAGAACCTTGTTGCCCCATCTACCGAGACACTTCCTGCGAAGTTATTTGAGGGTCATGTGCGAAACATGAGATTGAGAGAGATGTCACATTTTCTTTAGGGTAAGTGGGTGATTGTTGGGCGTAGTGCCCTCTAAGCATGTGTTTTGACATTTTAATATGAAATTTAATGCAATTATATTTTTCGTATAATTGTCTTTTAAATTATTGTTAAATGATTTATGTAAATATCTGAAAATTCTATATTCATTAATAATACTATGATCTGATATAAGTACGAGAGGATTAAGGTCATAGATAATGAATGAAATTGTCAGCATCATATTAAATATGGAATCTTTAATGAATGATTGCTTGTACGGTTCATTAAGCATTATGAATGCATGTGATCCAGATCAGGATCATTGATGTGGATAGATATCTTAGTGAAAATACTTTTTTATAATAAGATTATATATGATATGTTCGATATGGATTAATATCTTTATTAACTTGTCGTTTATCATAAAAAATTAATACATATCAATTCTGAGTAGTCATGAATTCCTATGCATGTCTACTGGATCTTTTGATTCACTTGTTAAGGTATGTTTGTAAAACAGGCTAGTGACTTTTATTTTATAGATTCAGTGACATGGATGGCTGGGAACATGAGCTTATAACATTTGAAATCCAAGCTTTCCTAACGGATCGTATATTTGTTCCATTATGTGTTAATTTTAAAACTTAATAGTTGTTGAGCTCAAATTTATAATATGATTATAAATTGATCATTCACTAATTAGTTGTACTTAAGGATCAAAAGGTAACTAGAAGGGTAAAATAGTAATTTTGATCAGCTCTAATTTACGAACTAATAATTAGAGGACAATACTACATGAAATGATTATATCAATGGACTACACGAAAATACTCTGTAAATATGTTTTATAATCTCTAAGAATGCAATTTCATATTTATAGATGAGTAATAATAGAATTAACAAATAAGATTATTTATTAAAAAATTGAATTAATAATATGATTTATTGAAGATTAGAATTATGGGTCTATGGTCCCCAAGTTACCTCTGTATTACATAGTTTAGGATATGAATATTTCAAGACATGAGAAAATGCCTAACTTCTGATAGGAATTAAATTTCTGGGTTAAATATATAATAATGAGATAATTATATGTAATTAATTAATTAAGAATTATTTAATTAAAGTATTTAATATAATTTTATTGATTAATTTTGTGTTGATCAATAAGGGAGACATAATATTTGATTTATAAAATTAAATAATATTAAATAATTATGAGATAATAATTTGATTTGAGTTATTTACTCTGTTAATTAACAAGTAAGATAATTGATTGAGAGATCAGATAAATTTATTTTGATTTAACTAATATCTAGATATTTATTTGATTAAAATAAATAATAAATTTACAGAAATTACCACGTGTCAATCATTAATTTTGAATGAGAGATTGACATGGACTACTGTAGTGCAACGTGGCACTAGAGTGGGACGTGACACTGTAGTGCCTCATGACACTACAGTGGTGCCGTGAAACTACAGTGCCATGAGGCAGTGTGACTCCTCACGGCACACTACAGTGCCGTGTGACACTACATTGTTATACAATTGTAGTGGGTGCCACTTCAATTGCACATTTGTAAAAAAAAATTATTTTATGTAAATCCCAAAAAATCGGATATATCGTTATCTAGAAAATATATTGATATTATTCTACTGGCTTCAGTGTGCTAACAAGACAGTTGCAATCAGGGGTGAAACTCTCTCAGATTAAAAGTTAATCAAAAAGTTCTATGAAGAACTTTTAATTATTTTTCAATCAGAGTTTTGTCTCACAAATTAATCTTTCAGAAAATCTCTTGATCCCATGTGCTGAGTACATTTAAAATCAGAAAAATGTTATTGGTATATTTTACGTATCCGCACATGTCCTAGTATATTTGATGATTAGCTCGGAAGATCGTGGTGGGGATCTCGAAGTTTATCGTTTATGGGATAGCAAGATCACTATATTGCAAGGACGCTTGATTAGACTCGAGAGGTATATATTATATTCATGTATGTCTATGATTTAATATATAAATATATAATGGATCCGATCTAAAAAAGTATTTTTCAATCAAAAAATATTCATATTTGGGATCTGTGACGATGTGATCGTTTACTATTTTATAAATATTTTTAAAACATCACCACGCCTTCCGCCGCACGTCGCTGCGAATTCTAACATTTAAGAAGACTTGTCCCTCTAATTACCTGGGAACTGAATACTGTTAAAAGGGTTGATCCTGGATTGGGTCTTAGAACCCCACATGTTCACCTTGACAGTTATCTGTAAAAGAACTATTTGGTTTGTTTTCGAAAATATTTGGAAAATTAACATATTTTTGTCTTCGAGAAAATAACATAATTTTCAAAGTTTTGATACACTTATGGTTTATATTTCAGATAATGAAATATGGTAACTAAATCCAACAACAATGTTGTGGTGAACCATGTTGCTGAAAGCCAAGGGCAGAACCCTACTGTTGGGGCTTAAATGCCAAACATGGGTGTGCATAATCCTGTTGTAACCCTTGTGGCCCGTATGGCACCGATGCATATGCCTATTTCTCATGGAGAGAAACTTGAGAAAATTAACGCTCTGAATTTCAAAAGATGCTCTTTTACCTGACCACGGTGAATCTGGCAAAATGTTTGACTAAAGAAGCTCCTAAGCTCAATGACGATGAGCATGATTTCTAAGCGATTAGTGTTATTGATGCTTGGAAACATTCTAATTATTTATGTAGGAATTACATAATGAATGGTCTTGCTAATTTCTTGTATAATGTTTATTCTGATAAGAAAATAGCAAAGAAGCTATATGAATCTCTTGAACAAAAGTACAAGACTGAGGATATGGGCGTCGAGAAATTTATCGTGGCCCGCTTTCTGGAGTTTAAAATGGGGGATTCTAAAACAGTGATCAGTCAAGTGCAAGAACTATAAATTTTCATGCACGAGATTCATACTGAGAGAATGATGCTTAGTGAATCATTTCAAGTGACTTGTATTATTGAGAAATTGTCTCTTGCTTGAAAGGATTTCAAGAATTATCTCAAGCATGAATAAACGGAAATGAGTATCGATGATCTTATTATTCGATCTTGAATAGAAGAAGATAATAGGTTATCCAAAAGAAGAGGGCCAAACCATATTGCTACAACAAAGGCTAACATTGTCGAGCATGGTCAAAGTTCTAAAACCAAGAAGACCAACAACAAAGGGAATGGTCCAAACAAGTTGGGACCTAAAGGAGGGGTTTCTAAGAAGCTGAAGTTTCACGGCAAGTGCTACTATTGTGACAAGTTGGGTCACAAATATTATGAGTGTAAAGTGTCTAAGAGAAACAAGGAGGCTAATGTGATTGAGAATATTGCTCGAGACGTTTCTGATATCAACCTCTCAATAGTGATCACTGATGTCAACATGGTTGGATCAAATCCAAAGGAATGGTGGATTGAAATTGGAGCTACCCGTCATATGTGTTCTGATTACGGGATGTTCTCTACCTTTGAAGCTATTGAGCATGGAGAGAAGCTGTTCATGGGGAATTCGGCCACCTCTGATATCAAAGGCCAAGGAAAAGTAGTTTTGAAAATGACTTCTGGGAAGGAATTGACTCTGAACAATGTATTGTATGTACCTGAAATCGGGAAGAACATTGTGTCTGGTTCACTGCTGAATAATCATGGATTTTGTATGGTATTTGAGTCAAATAAAATTATTATGTCTAAGAGCAGAATGTATGTTGGTAAGGGTTATATGAGTGACGGAATGTTTAAACTCAATGTAATGATTTTGAATAAAGCTAGTTCTTCTACTTACTTGCTTGAGCCTTCTAATTTATGGCATGGTAGACTAGATCATGTTAATTATGATACCTTTTGTAAATTAATTAACTTGGATCATTTACCTACATTTCATATTGATTCAAATCACAAGTATGAAACTTGTGGTGAGGCAAAATTAACGAGGTCACCATTCTAAAGTGTTGAAAGAAATACCGAACCACTTGATTTAATTCACAGTAATATATGTGATTTAAAATTTGTACAAACAAGAGGTGATAATGAGTATTTTATTACTTTTGTTGATGATAGCATAAAATATTGTTACATATATTTGCTAAAGAGCAAGGATCAAGCTATAGATAAATTCATTTTCTATAATGAAGTTGAGAATCAACTGAAAAGGAAAATTAAGGTACTAATAAGTGATCGAGTTTGTGAGTATCAACCGCAGTTTGTTGATATTTGTGCTCAACATGAGATTATACATGAAACCACAACACCTTATTCACCCCAGTCCAATGGTGTTGCTGAGCGCAAAACCGTACCTTGAAAGAAATGGTAAATGCATTGTTAATGAGTTGTGGATTACCTCAGAATATGTGGGGAGAAGGCATTTTGACAATTAACTATCTTTTAAATAAAAACAAAAGAAAAAGGATAAGACCCCATATGGGTTATGGAAATGTAGAAAACCTACATATAAATACTTACGAATGTGGGGATACCTCGCTAAAGTAATGGTACCTACACCCAAAAAATGTGAAGATAAGACCAATAACTGTAGATTTCATTTTCAATGGTTATACAAATAAGAGTAGTGCATATCAGTTCCTTGTGTACGAATCTAACAATCCTGAGATTCACAATAGCGTGATAATGGAGTCTATGAATGCATCATTCTTTGAACATGTATTTCCTTACAAATCCAAAGAAGAGTCTAGATCTTCAAAAAGACTTTTTGAAAACTATTGATGAAAAAGATAGTGAGGAACAAGATGAATAAGTCGAGGTAGAACTTAGAATGAGTAAAAGAGCTAGGACATAAAAGTTTTTTAGTTCTGATTTTCTAATCTATATAATTGAAAGTGAACCAAGAACTTTCAATGAAGCTGTAAACTTCAATGAATGTCCTTTTTAGAAAGAGGTCATTAAGAGTGAAATTAATTCCATTTTGTAAAATCATACTTGGAAACTAGTGGATCTTCCACATGGTTATAAACCTTTGGGTTTCAAATGGATTTTCAAACAAAAAATGAAAGCCGATGGATCAATTAATAAATACAATGATAGACTTGTAATTAAAGACTACAGATAGAAGGAAGGTCTTGATTATTTTGATACATATTCTTCGGTGTCGAGAATAAACTCCATTATAATGGTACTTGCAATTGCAGCTTTGCGAAATCCTGAAGTACATCAAATTGATGTGAAAACAACCTTTCTAAATGGAGATTTAGAGGAAAAACTTTACATGGAACAACCAGAAAGGTTTTCCGCTCCTAGACAAGGAAAGAAAGTCTGTACATTAGTCAAATCATCATATGGCTTGAAACAAGCACCAAAACAATGGCATAATAAATTTGATAGTCACATGATATCAATTAAATTCAAAATCAATGAGTGTGATAAATGTATCTATGTTAAAGATACATAAAATGGATATGTCATTGTGTGTTTGTATGTTGATGGCATGCTTATCATTGTGAGTAATGATAAGATGATCAAATCTATGAAAGACGTTAAAATCTAGATTTGATATGAAGGACATGGGACTTGCATATGTTATATTGGAAAAAAATCAAAAGAACATCAGATAGACTTATTTTAAGTTCAGTCTCATTATGTAGATTCTAATCTTGGAAAATTTAGCAAAGATGACACTAGTGAATGAAAAAAATTGATGGATTCAAGTGTACATTTGTCTAAGAATAAATGTGAAAATATCTCTCAAGTAGAATACTCTAGAGTGATAGGTAGTCTGATGTATTTGATGAGCTGTACAAGACCTGATATAGCCTATATAGTAAGTAAACTAAATAGATTCACGAGTAATCTTAGAGCTGGACATTGGAAAGTCATTGTAAGAGTACTGAGGTAGTTATGACATACTCGGAGTTATGAACTATATTATTCAAGATATCCAGCGGTCCTAGAAGGATATATTGATGCAAATTGGATATTTGATAATAAAGATACGAAATCTATAAGTGGGTATATTTTCACACTAGAATGTGTTGATGTAGCATAGAAATCTTCAAAACAGACTGTTATAGTTAGATCCACTGTGAAATATGAGCTTATAACTTTGGACAATCGTGGGGATGAAGGTGAATAGCTACACCACTTTCTAGAAGATATTCCTAGATGGACAAAGCCTGTGCCACCAAATTGTTATTGGATAGTCAAATTGCTATTAGAAAGGCACAAAGTAATATGTATAATGGTAAGTCTAGACATATTCGTCGTAGACATAATACCATTAAACAACTACTCTTGACATATACTATCACTATTGACTATGTGAAGTCAAATGATAACAATGCAGATCTGTTAACTAAAGTGTTAAATAGAGTATTAGTTGAAAAGTCATCGATGGGAATGAGACTAAAGACCATGTAAAAATAAGTTGTCACAAAAAAAACTCAACCTAGTTGACTGGAGATCCAAGATCTAGGTTTAAAAGGACAACCTAATTGTATAAACTTAGCTGGACCACTGTGGGGATTTTTCCTATCCATTCATATAATGAAAACAATGATACCCATTGAGATCAGGTTAAGCTGGGCTTTTAATGATTCTTATGTGTCAGAAAATTGGGTTTACTCTTAAATTATGAGATCACCTATATGAGAGTGAAGTGGGGCCGCTTCTATAGGAATTGTAAGGGTACAATTCTTTAGAAACTCTTATAGAACCATGATGATGTTCATGGCTAAAACAAACATAATCATGAGAACTGAACTATGTCAGGGATGACTCATGTATGTAATAAGCCATCATTTACACAAAATGGTGAATAGTTCAAAGACATTGTGTCTATTAGTTATCTAGTAAAGCAAACATACTTACAAAGGGGAAGGTTCAAAGGGTGAAACCAACCTATCCTATGTAGGTTTCGGAACGTAGAATTCTATCACCATGTCTGTCGTGTTGTTGGTTGTCGATTTTCATTACATAAAAATGTAAGGTTTTCAGATTTTTGAGTTATCCTCCTCGAGTACATCGAAATCGACTATTAATTTGTCAAAATTAGTTTTGGGATAAATGGAAAATTATCTCCCAAAATGAGTTAAATGAGAATGAAAAAATAGGTGGGAATTATAGAAATTCTACTTTGGAAATTGAGAAAATATTAGAGTGGTATATATAGAGATGCTCTATATGGGCCACTTCTATATGGGCCAATGGGCTGTCGTTTGCTCCATATTTATTTTCTTTCTCATAGGGAGCTCAAATGTCATAAAATATGAAATATTCTTTATAGTTTAAGGCCAAAACATTTTTTATTTTGCAATTTGAAGGAAAAAACATTTTTGGACTTAATTTTGGTTAAATGATCTTTTAATGGGTTAAATACCCTTTATGATACATCTCCTCATGAGTAGTATAAAATGAGACTTTCTCATCCTCATTTTACACACCAAATAAACATTCTAGCTCTATTTTTCTCTCAATTCTTGATATCCATGTTTTTTCTAGTGTTTCTTCAAGTTTTCTTGGTTCGGTTTTCGGTTCAGTCCCGGTTCAATTTTTGGTTCGGTCCAGTTAGATTTATTTCTAGTTCTGTTGATGGTTTGATTTTCCAATCCAAGTCTTGTTTTGTGTTGATACTCTAGTAGTAAAATTCTGACAAGTCAGTTCAATCAAGATAGTGAAGTTGAGTACTCTTCAGCTGCCTCAAACTATTTTATCTTGAAAAACAGACGCCGTTATCAACTTTAGTATCACAAGTGTGATGACGTAACTGTTTTAAGGAAACTGTGCAAATATGACTTGGTTTGATTTCTCATTATATTGTTACTCAATCCGCTTTAGTTAACGTTGATATTTACTTTATTTATATTTTTTTACATTATTATTCATAACTATGTTATTTATCTATTGTAATTAATATTTTTACAGAATTGTTGTATTATTATTATTTTCATTTAATCATATAATGCAAATGCACTATTTTTAACAAAAACTTATTCCATATTAGATTCCAAACAAGGGTAAGATTGCCTAACATTCTAGGTAAAATGCTCAGTAAACCTTACACCAAACGCACTCTAATAAAAACAGGTATTTAACTAAACATGACCTCATTAAACGTCCCCTAGGAGAGAACCCCTAAGAGAGAACGAAGAAGAAAATTGCTGATTGAATTGATAATAAAAACAGCTACAGCACCTATCTGCAGGTGATTACAGACTCAACAAGAGCTCCAGCAGACTGAACAACAAGACTTAACAAACTCCTATTCTTATGGAACTACTTCATCGCCTAAGAAAATGAAAGACAAATTCCTAACAATCTGCAATATGGCTACATAATAATTGTTCAACACAAAGACTTACTGAAACATGACTCAGCAAAAACAAATGACCGTTTGAGTTTAGATTTCAACACATTAAGAATGGGATTAAGACATAATTGGTTCACTTGACGTACAGTCCATTGGAAAATTCAGAAGTGCGGTAAAGAGGAAATCTGCCACCAGCCCATTTATTCCGATTGAACTAGTAAATATAAATTTCGACGTCAGCTGTGTGAAAATCTACCAACTCTTTAGTTAATTTTAGGGGACATAAGGCAGTGGATTTACTTTGATAGCTGATCTTGGGTATGAGTCAACACTCCGCAGCACCATTTTTCTTGCCATTTGAAATCAACAGTTCTTGTCATCGTCCAGAAAAAGGGGTAAATGAGGAATTCTCATAGTTGTAGGAGCTTGAGGCGTATCAGAATTAGAAATATCCAGGTTTTAAGCACTGTGGCAAGTGAAAACATTGCAAATTGCACCTTTTTTACACGTTGTGCTGGATTTACATTGAATAATTGTGCTTTTGTTAAACGATTTTACCCGTTATAAAAGCTCTTATTAGAAAATGAATTTGGGCTTGGGCTTGGGTTAGTCGCCAATCAACTACTACTCTTACATGCCTAAGCGCTCTCAACCATTTGTATTTGGGCCTCCTCTCATGTAGCACTCTCCCGACTTCATGGTTGCTAAAAATAGTTTACATTAGCTTTATTGAAAAGCTTTTTTTACAAGTTGGTTTGTTTGCGTAGTTGGTTAAACCCTCACACTCATATTTTAGAGGATCATACCTTAGAGGTTGTACGTTCAAGTCATATTCTCTCATTCCCCTTAGAATTTGTAATAATGTAATTTTGACAAAAAAAAAATTTCTCTTTTCTCCAAGGTTATGTTGTCCCATATAAATCCTAATGTTGTAAGCTTTTAACATATAACCCTTCTTCCTTCATTCGCATTGTGATATTGATAATAACTACTAGAAGCTGTTCTTGCGGTTATGCTTCTTGAGCAATTCTAAGGTGAATAGACTCATTAGGATTCATTGAAATTCTAATTTCTGGCAAAACTGTGAATATATAGATAGTTAAACATGCATTTAGTTATATAAGATGAATAATGGTCTAGTTTTTGGCATTTTCTTACGTAATATCTCATGCTAATCACAGGTATACCATACATGATACATGATGATGTGAAAGGCATTAAGATACCAATCATGCACGTGACGCAAGTTGAGCACAATAATAAGCCACATAATATGTGATATCATGGCTTGACATAGGTTGTGCGGCCAAACTCGGACTTAAGAGTGCTTGACCATCATCAGATGGACCCATCAAGGCAAAAACTTTCGGCCGTTTCAAGGATTTCTTTTCAGCAATAAATGGTATTATGTAATACATAGAAGGGTTTGGAATAGTTTGGATTTGCAACTTGTAGCTGTGGACCCATCTAGAGTGCTTATGAAAAGCTGGGTTTGGTATATAAATCTGGAAAGGACATTCCAAATTCGTCCAAATGCATAACACAACCCCAGAAATGGGTTCTCTTTTCTGAATCTATTCCCTTTTGTTTATAATTAACATTAGCTTGTCATTCTAAATGCAACTTGTAAATACTTATTGTTTAGATTTTTCTTTCCCATTGACAAGACTATCCAGTTGCAATTCCTAGAAAGTGAAAAGTAGGTAATTCATAACAAATTTAACCACCCAAAAGATCTTCACAAGATTATTAGCAACACCGAGATTCTCAAACTGGCTCTAATAATTTTAAACTGAACAAACTTTAATCATAATTATCTGTTTGTTGATTTCTTTATTACTGTCGATTACAATATGTGCATAGAAAACTTAGTACTCACTGGCAGTTTATCCACGCAAGTATTTGTAAAATTCTTTATCTTTTTTAAGTATCCTAGCTACTGTTATTATTGACCGGATGAATTTAATTTTGCTATTACATTTTTTTAGCATGAGCGATATAATTCAGTTTAAAATTAAAAATATAAAATAACATCTTAATTAGCTCTTAATAGACTTTTGTGAATCAAATTTATGATGAATAGTTTTTTCACTATTATGATGTGTCAAATATTGTATATGTAATGTAATTTTTTAATTGATGCAACATTAAACATTGCACGCTACTATCTAACCTTATACAATATTGTTCAATTCACGGTACATAATATTATCTAATATTATTATGACCGTTAAACGAGACCTGAGAGTTGATTTGCATTTTCACATGTCTTTATTCGCTATCCCTATACATGTTCAGGTTGAGACATTGAGAGAGGCTAAGACTAGGGGAGCATGATTCCCTAAGGCACGTGATTTGAACGATCTTCCACTCCAATATGATGGGATATCACGTGGATGTTGGAATCGGCAGCATATCGTGCGATGGAGACGTGGTGGTTTTATTTTTTTTTTAACTTTATCGATTGAAAACAAAAATAATTACGATGTTACGGTTTCCAAAAAACTTTTAAACTTTATAATGAAAAAAACATTTTTTCTCATCAGATCTATTATATATCTATACATTAAATCAAATCCATATAAATATAAGAGTTATACCTCTTGTAGTCTTATCAAGCATTTTTGCAAACCACGAACTTGTAATCTCACGAACAACAGACAGTGAGATCCACACTAAGATCTTCCAAACCAATCTTCAAACACACTAGAACGTGTGTGGGCATGTAGAATAAATCAAAGATACATTTATGTCTCTAGATGTACTCAACACATGAGATCTAAAAATTTTGGAGAATGACTATTGTGAGACAACTCTGAGAGAAAATTAGAAAAACTCACAGAGCTTTTTATTAAACTTTAATCACATAGTTGCACACCCTTTGAGGCCAATAGAACAATATCTACATTTATCTTCTAGGTCAAGACTCATCAGATTTTTTGGGATTTATAAAATAATAAACTAATTACAAATGTGTCATTGCAGTACGATCCACTACAATTGAGCCGACATTGTAGTGCCACATGACATTGCAGTGTGTTGTGTGGCACTACAGTGTACCACATGTTACTGTAGTGTCACGTGGCATTATAATAACTCATATCAATCTCGGATTCAAAAATTAGAGACTGACATGTGGCAGTCTAATATGCCACGTGACAATTATCATACAATTTATTATTTATATGAATCAGATAAATATATAAATATTAGTTAATTCAAAATTAACTTATCTGATCTCTTAAATAATTATTTTATCTGTTAATTAATAATTTAGACAAACCAAATTAAACCATTATCTCATAATGATTTAATACTATTTATTCTCATAAATCAAATATTTTGTCTCACTAATCGATCAACATTAAATTAATTGATATTATTATTTATTTATAATTTCTGAAATTATAATAAATAATATTATTACTTAATTCTTAATTAATTAATATCACATAATTATATACTTACCCCAGAAATTTAATTCTTTATGCAAGCTAGTCATTTTCTCATGTCCTAAAATATTCACATCCTAAACTGTATAGTACAGAGGTGACTCGGAGATCATGGACATATTATTTTAAGCTCCAATAAACTAAGTTATTAATTAAACTCTTTAATTAAATAATCTTATTTATTAATTATATTATTACTCCACTATAAATATGAAATTGCACTCTTAGTAATTACAAAATATTTGTGCAGAGTATTCTCGTGTAGTCCATTAATATAATCACTTCATATAGTTCTGTCCTCCAATTATTGGTTCATAAATTAGAGCTGGTCAAAATTACTACTTTACCCTTCTAATTACTTATTGATCCTTAAGTACCATCATTCACTAGTGAAAGGTCAATTTATAATCATATTATAAATTTGAGCTCAATAACTATTCAGTTCCAGAATTAACACTTAAAAGAACCAATATACGATCAATTAGAAAAGTTTGTATTCTAAATCTTGTAAGATCATGTTCATCCATAGCACTGAATCTTCAAAATAAAAGTCATTAGTCTGTTTTACAAACAAACTTTAACGAGTGAATCAAAAAACCCAGTAGACACGCATAGGATTTCATGACTACTCAGGATTTAAACTGATCTACATATGATCATCGGCTTTGATGTGTATTAAATCTTTATGATATACGATAAGTTAATAAATATATTAATCAACATCGGTCTTGTCCCATATAAGGTACTTATATAAAGTATTTTCACTAAAATGTCTATCCACATCGATGATCCGGATCAAGATCACATGCATTCGTAATGCATAGTGAATTGTACTAGCAATCATTCATTAGAGATTCATACTTTAATATGTTACGGACTATTTTATATTATTTATCTCTTAATCATCTCGTACTTTTATAAGATTATAGTCTCATTAATGAATATGGAATATATATATATATATATATGTTATTCAACAATAATTTAAAAGAATAATCATAATAAAAATGTAATTTCATATTAAAATTGTCTAAACAAATGCTTTAAGGACATTATGCCCAACAACTCTCACTTTCCCTACAAGTAAATGCAGCATCTCTCTCAATCTCATATTTCGCACATGATCATCAAATGACTTCGCATGAAAATATTTTGGTAAAAGGATCAGCCAGGTTATGATCTGACGCTGCCTTCATAACAATAACATTCACTTGATACATTATCTCTCTTACAAGATGATATTCTCTCTCAACGTGCTTGCCCCTCTTGTGACTCCTCGGTTCTTTGAAATTAGCTACCGTCCCACTGTTGTCATGGTACATAATTAATGACTTGTCTATATCTTAAACTACTTTCATATCAGTATAGAACTTTCAGAGCCATATCGCTTCTTTCGCAGCTTCACAAGCCGCTATATATTCGGTTTTCATAGTGAAATCTGCAGTACTGGCTTGTTTAATACTTCTCCAGACTACAGCTCATCCACCTAAGGTGAATACTAATCCAGACGTTGACTTTCAACTGTCCCTATCTTATTGAAAATCAGAATCAATATATCTAGAGGGGTTCAGATCTCCACCTGAATAAACAAGCATATAATTTATCGTTCTCCAAATATAATTGAAAATGTGTTTTACTGCAATCCAATCTTCTAAACCAGGATTTGATTGATAACAACTGAAAATTTCAATTGCATAACATATATCTTGGTCTCGTACCCAACATTACATATATGAGACTACCAACAGTTGAAGCATAAGGAACATTTCTCATATCCTCTTCCTCCTGAGGTGTCTTAGTACACTGTTACTTGAAAATGAAAATTCTATGTCTAGTTTGTAGTTGAGATTTCTTGGAATTTTTCATTTACAATCTCTCTAGCACCTTATCAATATAACATGTCCGAAAAAGTGCCAATGGCTTTTCTTTTCTATCCCATAGGATTTGGATGTCTAGAACATAGCTCACCTCTCACAAATCTTTCATTTAGAATTTCTCAGCTAATCACTTTTTTACTTTCGACAAAGTTTCTACATCATTCTCAATGAGTAGAATATCGTCTACATCCAGAACTAAGAAACTACTATCTTATCTTTGATGTATTTATAAACACAAGTTTCATCAACATTTTGCTCGAAGACATACAATTTAATAATTTTATCAAATGTAAGATTCTAAGATCTTGATGTTTACTTTAATTTATAAATGGATTTAAGCAAATTGCATACTTTTTGATATTTCCCATTTTCACGAAAGATTCTAGTTGCATTATATACATGCTTTCTTCAAGAGAGTCATTCAGAAAAGTTGTTTTGACATTCGTTTGCCATATTTCATAATCTAAACTAGCCGCTATGGATAAAAGGATACGAATGGATTTAAGCATGGTAATGGGAGAGAATGTCTCTTCATAATCAACTTCTTCCCTTTATGTATAGCCTTTGGCTACGAGTCGTGCCTTATAAGTCTCTACATTCCTTTATGCACCTCTTTTTTTCTTAAAGATCCATTTACATCCAATGGGCCTGACATCTTCAGATGGATCTACAAGTTCCCTAACAGAATTGGAGTACATCAACTCTATTTCTTGGTTCATGTCATCTTGTCATTTCTCATTTTAAGGATCTTCCATTGCATTTTTAAAGGTTAATGGATCGTCTTTATCAATGTCATACACATGGACATGCGCCTCTAGTTCATAGCAAATAGATTGTCTTAAAACCCTCCCACTACGATGTTGCACAAGGGTTTCCTGGACAGGAACAATGATTTCTTTTGGTTTGTCGTTTATCAGTTAATGATGAAGGTGGTCTGATTTCATCAGATGCTAATTCTTTGAGAACTACTTTACTCTGAGGTTTGTAGATTTCCATATAGTCATTTTCAAGGAAAGTAGTATTTGTGGATACAAACACCATCTGGTCATTGTGCCTATAAGTACACAATTCTTGTTTCTAGAGCATAGCCAACAAATATACACACTTCAGACCTTGAGTCTAAATTTTCAATCTTAGGTCTAAGAATGTGAGTTGGATAGGTACATATACTAAAATGTAGTAAACTAGGTTTGGAGCCATTCCATAACTCTAAAGGAGTCTTGCTTACAGACTTTGAACGTGTTATATTCAAAATGTCGGTTGCCTTTTGAAGTGCATATCCCCGGAATGTGAGTGGTAGTGTTGAGTAGCTTAACATCGACCAAACCATATCCAATAGTGTTCAGTTTCTCCTTTCCGAAACACCATTTTATTGTGTCATTCTAGGTGTTGTGAGTTGGGATAGAACGCCATACTCCAGCGGGTAAGTCTTAAATTCTAAATTCAAGTATTCACCACCTCGATTTGATCGAAGTGTTTTCAAAGATTTACCTAATTTCTTTTCAGCTTCGGCTTTGAAGTCTTTAAACTTTCTAAAAGTTTCAGATTTTTTATGCATTAGGTAAGTATAACCATATCTAAAGTAATCGTCAATAAATATGATGAAATACTCATGCCTACCTCTAGCTTGTACATTGATCGGTCCACAGGCATCACTATCTACTAGCTCAAGCGGGTCTTTTGCTCTTCAGCCCTTGGTGATTTTTTTCTCTAGACAAGATTCACAAACTGGAAGAGTCCAAATTTTTAGTTCTCAAATCACCATGCTTTGTTAACCGGTTTTAATCTATGTAGATTAATATGTTTGAACCTAACATGTCATAGATACGTGTCATCATCATGAGAAACTCTTTGTCGTTTGTTACTTTTAGGATTTGCTATTTTAAAAAATTTTGAATTATTAAATGCACACTCAGTCGGCTTAAGCATATATAGTATGTTCAAAATTTTTACATGACAAATATTAAAATCTATTCTTCGAAATAATAAATTGTTTATTAATAAAAGAAATATCAAATAATTGTTCATGGAGTAACGACAAAGAAATCAAATCACAAGAAATCAGGAATAAAATAAACATTGTTTAAAATAAGAAAAATATTTTCAAAGCTTAAATGAACTACCCCCAATGTTTTTGTCGACATGAACGCACGATTATCAACTCTCATTATCACTTCACCATCAACCGATTCCCTTGACGAATCAAATTTCTGCAAAGAAGAATATACATGGTTAGTGACTCCTGAATCCAATATCCAGGATGACAAATCATATTCCACTAAACAAACTTCAAGTACAAGTAAATCACAATTACCTTTCTTTTTCAGTTCGGAGAGATACTTGCTACAGTTTCTCTTCTAGTGACCTTCAACTCCACAGTGGAAACACTTTCTTTTGGGTTTGATGTCGCATTTGTTCTTCTTGACCTTGGGTGACTTTTTGGTTTTCTTCCCTCTTTTGTTCTTACTCTTGTCCTTACTACTGTTCTTCTTCCTTTTGTTGTTCTTAATAACATTGAAAGAAGGCTTTTGCTCAATAACGTTTGCCTCACCTCTTTGGTCATACCCTTATTGAGTGATTCAAAATTCTATAGTTTATTCAACAATTGTGACATGTTGAATTTCAACTTGTAAATAACATAGCTGGTGGCGAACGCAGAAAAAGCTGGTGTGGGTGATTCAAGTATAATATCGACTTGAGTTCACTCATCAACGGTAGCGCCATGTACTTCTGCCACATGCATTATGTTGATCATGTTCATGCACAGAAGTACATTTCTTCAACTTAGTAGTCATGTAGCTCCTACTTATGGGCATTAGCAGCGGGTTCCTCAGAAAATTCCTAAGTAAAAATAAACTTGTGGTTCTCACATATTAGCATTAAATTTAAATTTGGCTTCAATCTTATGAAGTTATCACCATTAATTTTTCAAGCGCTCGTAAAGCAGTAATAGACAACCTAACAATTAATGTGCCGTCTTAGGGTCAGTCAGATTAATTTTCAACTGTCTATGAGATATTCTCATCCTTATATATTCAAACTTAAAATATCTCATATTTTCTCTTTTAATAATAAGGTATCACTTATTTAGTCAAGTCATAATTATACACTCAAAACTTAATTGTGACTTTGTGAGTATAAGTCATTATTTTGAACTCTATGACAATTTAGAATATGTCGCCTTAGGGTCAGTCAAGTTTAAATTACATCACTTAGTCATATCTTTTTAAGAAGTTCAACCTTGATATTAATACAGTTCGAAACCTTCCTTAGGGAGATGAAAACAAAGTCATCTCAAGGCCCTTTCTGTATCTCACGGTGTTGTACTAATAATGAAGACCATATGTTACATATACATGTCAATCTTCTCCCACTCACTATTTTATAATTGATGTATTTCTATTTTAATTGGTCTAAGTTCATTTAACTTTCTAAATAGCCTAAGTCAAAATTAGGTGACTTTAAAATAACTAATTAATTGCATTCATCAAATTTTAATAAAATACTTTTAATAAAGTCGATTATCCTAAAGGTTACTAAGGCCTTTAGATTGGTGCGATGACCAAGTTTAACTGATTAAAATTTCACAGTTTACATGCAATTGATTTCATAAATCAATTCGTATAAGAACATTAGGAGAGTCCTAATCAATCATGTTTCTACTAATGAGATGTTGTGTGGGGTTTCATGTATGACATGTGATTGACTAATGCATGGTCATATTATTAATCATATCAATAAATATTTAATTAAATAATTGAATAAATAAATGATGCACTGAGTGACTATTGAGTATTTCTAAATTATAACATTCAAAAAAAATTATAAAATGGACTTCAAGAATACATATTTTCAAATAGCTCATTCTCCACCAGAGATCCATCTTCATAATTTTCAATCTTTAATCAAAACTCTTGTAAATATGATAAACTATTTTTTCTATTTAAATAATCTCATTAATTATTCTTTTAAAATTAATTGATTTTGATTAGTAAAAATAATTTCATGTCTAATAAAAATTGGGTCAAACCTAATCAATTAATTAATTTTAATTTTCAAAAAAATTAAAATGGAAACTATCCTTCTAAAATTTCAAAATTCAAATTTCAAAACTCAAATTTTAAAAGATAAAGGATAGGATTAGAGTTTGCGCGAAGTATCGCAGGGATAGGGCAACACGATATCAGGGTTTCTGTGAAACATACCCTGACAATCACAACGATTGCCGCCACCGGTGGTAATGGGAGACTCCTAACGTCGCTGTCGGCTACCCATCCTCCACCAGCAATTCTACCACTGGAAAGCTGGCGGCACCAGTGTCGAAAATCATATTGTCAGTGCCTGCGCCAGAATTCCTTAACGAAGTTCCTATTTCTCTTTTATTCTCCTCGTTCATCTCATACGTTCTTCGTATTCTCGCGTATGAAATTTTTACAACGTAATATTCAAAATAAAAATCACAAACATTCTTATGCCCTAAAACGGCTTGCATAAGATCTAAAGAAAATAAAGAACAAAGCGTAAATCCAAAAGTCACCATACAATTCACGATTCATCATTAAATCATTCATTCAGAAAACATAACCATTCATTCATACATATCGAAATATATAATGAATAATGTAAGAACACTCACACAATATTTAATGTATACATATATAAAGACCGCTTTGATACTAATTGTTGGAATCAGCAACGCGCGCGGCAGAGACGTGGTGGTTTTATAAAAATCTTTTAAAGCTTTATCAATTGACAACAAAAACAATTGTGATGCCACGTTTTCCGAAAAAAACTCTTAACCTTTTAGTGAAAAAAATATTTTTCTCATCAGATCCGTTATATATCTATACATAAATATAAGTGTTATACCTCTTGTAGTCTCATCAAGCATCCTTGCAAACAACGAACTTGTAATCCCACAAACAAGAGACTGCGAGATCCACATCAAAATCTTCCAAGCCAATCCTCAAAGCACACTAGGACGTGTGTAGACACGTAGAATAAATCAAAGATAATTTTCTGTCTCTATATGTACTCAACACATGAAATCTAGAGATTTTGGAGAATGACTATTATGAGACAAAACTCTGAGAATAAAATTAGGAAAACTCACAGAACTTTTTGATTAACCTTTAATCACACAGTTGCACAACCTCTGAGGCCAATAGAATGATATCTATATTTATCTTCTAAGTCAAGACTCATCATATTTTTAGGGATTTACAAAATAATAAAGCAATTACAAATATGTCATTACAGTGAGAGCCACTGCAATTGAGCCAACGTTGCAGTGCCACATGACAATACAATGTGTCTTGTGGCACTACTGTAACTCTTGAAAATCTCTGATTCAAAAATCAGTGACTGACATGTAGTAGTCTAATATGTCGCATGACAATTATCCTATAAGTTAGTATTTATATGAATACGATAAATATCTAGATATCAGTTAATTCAAAATTAATATATATAATCTCCCAATCAATTATCTTATCTGTTAATTAACAGATTAGATAAACTAAATCAAACTATTATCTCATAATGATTTAATATTATTTAATTTCATAAATCAAATATTTTATCTCACTAATCGATCAACATTAAATTAATCGGTATAATTATTTATTTGTGCTTTCCAAAAATTACAGTAACTAATATTCTTAATTAATTAATATCACATATTTATCTCATAATTATATACTTACTCCAGAAATTTAATTCTTTATGCAAGCTAGTCATTTTCTCATGTCTTGAAATAATCACATCCTAGACTATATAGTACAGAGGTGACTCAGGGACCATAGACTCATAATTCTAAGCTTCATTAAATCAGATTACTAATTAAACTATTCAACTAAATAATCATATTTATTAGTGTCATTATTACATCACTATAAATATGAAATTACACTCTTAGTAATTATAAAATATATTTACAGAGTATTCTCATGCAGTCCATTGATATAATTACTTTGTATAGTTCTGTCCTCCAATTATTGGTTCGTAAATTAGAGTTGGTCAAATTATCGTTTTACCCTTCTAATTACATATTGATCCTTAAGTACCATTAATTCAGTAGTGAACAGCCAATTTATAATCGTGTTATATATTTGAGATCAATAACCATTCTATTCTAGACTTAACACTTAAGAGAACCAATATACGATCTTTTAAAAAATATTGGATTCTAAATCTTGTAAGATCATGTTCCTAGCCATCCATATCACTGAATCTCCAAAATAAAATTCATTAATCTTGTTTACAAATAAACCTTAAAGAGGGAATCAAAAGACTCAAAAGACATACATAGAAGTTCATGACTACTTAGGATTTAGGCTGATCTACATATGATCATTAGTTTTTATGTGAATTAAATCTTTTTGATAAACGGTAAGTTAATAAATATATTAATCTAGATCGATCTTGTTCTATATAATCTAATTATATAAAGTATATTCACTAAAATGTCTATACATATCAGTGATCCAGATCTGGATCACTGATATGTATAGATCTAGATCACATGCATTCATAATGCTTAGTGAACCGTACTAGTAACCATTCATTAAAGATTTCATACTTTAATATATTAATCCTCTCGTACTTATACAAGATCATAGTCGCATTAATGAATATAAAATTTTCATATATTTATATATATAAATTCTTCAACTGTAATTTAAAAGAATAATTATAAAAAAAACTGTGATTTCATTAATTTCATATTAAAATTGTCCAAACACATGTTTTGAAGCACTATGCCCAACAATAGGTACTTCCAGTATTTGTTAATTGGACCACTTGTCTTTTCTAAATTTTTTTTGACAAATTCTCTCCTTTCCTAGGAAATAGATCTTCTCCTCTTTGGGGTTATATTCAATAAATCTGTTATGTTGTTCTGAAACAGACGGAATAGATGAGCTTGGCGTGTAAGATGGGAAAATTTACGCATTTTTAAAATAAACGATTTAGATCAAACATAATTATTTTTGTTCTCAACAAGATGGATCAGAATCCCCCTCCTCATTCCCTGGCCTTAAACTTTCATGGTTGCTTTTGCATTTAAAGCTTTCATGACCCCACTTAGCAAATGTTCGATTCAGTATCTTTCTAAACTCTGCAAAAATATCAGAATTTCCCATCTTAATTGAAACGCAACAACGGGAGAAAAGAAAGAAAATTCTCAAACAGGTCGAGCGGATCGAACAAATAATATATTGTACACCTACTTTTAAATATATCAAAATTCTCACATACTTCTATCTCATATGGAGAATATTTTCTTCAATCTGATATACAAAATTTCTCTATTTTACGTAATGCGGAATATTATATGTTAATTGTTTAAAAATATAATATGTTATATGATAATGAACTTTTTACTCCTCAAATATTAAGTTTTCACTACACATTAACATATAATATTTTTGAACAATTAAAATATAATATTTTTAACATCAGCTTAACAAATTTTGAGCTATATGATATTAATTTTGAATATTAAATGGTTCGAGTAACTAATTTAGTTATATATATATAACATCAACTTAACTACGTTTTTGCAGTCAATTTTCTAAATCTAATTTAATTTTTCGTCATTTTTGAAGTTCTTGAAGACTATTGCACATATGAAAATGAAATGAAGATGAGCGGAATTTGACTAACCTAATTCAGACAAATAACGGAGAAAATTTCTGGTAAGCTTTGAGTGCTAAAGAATAATATGCTTCATATTATTTAATTTTATATGTGCAATTATACGTTAAATCACAAGAGTTTATTCATTTTCTCTTTTTAAAATATATTAAAATATTATATTTTGATACAGACGATGATAAATGATAAACTTTAGTATTTGAGTAAAATGTTTTCATCCATCATGAGCTCATCCGTAGTGAAAACTAAGAGTATTTGGGAGTGCTTATATTTTGAAACACTTTCATTCAATTAATTATAATTATAATATTGAACAGACAGAAAACCTGCACCATGACATGTGGACAAAAAGGGTCAATCGAGAAAGCAGTGAGAAGATCTCCCTCTTCAAGAACGGGAAGGAGGAGATTTGAATCACGAGAAAAGATCACGTGGCTACGACTTATTTGACGATTGAAAGGTTAAGAGATGAGATAGTTGAAAGAAATGTATGGAGTGAATGGGCCCACACCTGATAAAAGATCTAACGAGTATGGGTGGGATCCTATGGGTGTAATAAAAACTCTAAAAATATAGGAGAGAGGGGAATCACTCCCCTCTTGGAGGGGAGAGAGTGACCGTTCCCCTCCTTTTACTATTTTTTGACAAAATTGTTATTCTTGACACCTAGTTGCCTATAAAGGCTTGGGTAATAAATGAAGAAAATCCAATCTTGAATACAGCTCGAAAAATTACTGAGTATATTGACTACTCTCTCTTTCTCTCCCTCACTCTCTAATCTCTTAGTCATTTCTCGCTGATCATTGATAAGACTCTATTGGTGTATAGGAAAAATTCATTTATATTTTGGTGCTTTCATTGAGAGACAAAAGAAAAACTCAAAAAACTCACCCCAAAAATACAAAATATGCCTAGAACCAGATCAAATGCAGCCCGTAATGAAGACAACGGGATCAGAAACAGAGACGATCATGTTGATCAACCAACTCTGCCGACAGAAATGCTACAGACAATCCTGAACGGAATGCAGGAACTAGAAAGGAGAAACACGGAGGCACTGCACAACGTATGATAGACTGTGCACGACTAGATCAGCACGCTTCAGCAAGAGCTGCAAGGACGCGTGCTAAATTCAGTCAAAGGGAGAATAATGAGGAACGAGAAATCCAATCGGGGGACAACAAGCAAGATGTAAAACTGGAAAACCACGAGAGGAAGTAGCCCAAAACCACATGAAGGAGGCTACGGGAGAAACTCACCAATCCTGGGTCATAACAAAAAAGGCGGTGGAGGAATTATTGGACTGAAAAATGATGGAGATGAGAAACCTGTGAAGTACGGGAAAGACCAACCTCGAATCCCTCACCCGTACTCTATTAAACTCTGAAATCCTGACAGCATTCGTACCTAGAAAGTTCGTGGCACCCTAATTTAAATGTTACGAAGGGAAAACAAACCTCGTAGACCATCTCCGGTGATTTAGACAAGTGATGGTGCTGTATCAACACGAGGATAAACTGATGTGCAGGATGTTCCCAACCAGCCTGGACGGGACAACTCCGAAATGGTATCATTCCCTCCATGTGCGTTCGATTATTAATTTTTCTATTATGTCTTATGTATTTCTAGAATAGTACTCTACCTATCAGAGGTCATGGAGGGCACATAGTATCTCTTAAAAACTTCTGCTAAGGGAGGGGAGTCTATACGGGAATACACCTACATATTTAAGGATGAAATGGAAAACGTTGAGAGTTGTGATGATCGAGTTGAAAGACTGGCCTTCAGACGGGGGTTAGACTTGAACTCACCCTTGTTCGAAAATCTATCTAAAATGAAGCCATTGTCCATGGCAGAAACCTTCTAGTGGGCACAAGCCTATATTACTCTAGAGGAAGAGAAAAAGAGCTTGCCTAAGACTGCCAAACAAAAGACTGAGGAATCAAGAAAATGTGAAAGAAGTTTGAAATCTGAAAGGACAAAGGCTGACAGGACTGAAAGAAAAGATAGGAGAATGAGAGAATGGGATATCGAATGTGGGACTTAGACAGGGTACACCCGAGTGATAAGGTCTACACTCGGCTAACCATATCAGTGAACCAAATCATGGATATGATCAAGGACAAGCCTTGTATCAAGAGACCGGCCCCGCTTATAAAAGAACTAAGCTACAAGGATAAAAATAAGTACTGCTCCTTTAATAGGATCATCGGACATTATAGAGGGATTGTGTCCATCTTAAAGATTGCATCGATTAGCTAATCAAAGATGGGTACCTTAGTCAGTTCATAAAAAAAAAAGGAGAACAGAAATAAAAAACAGAAAAGGACAATCACAGGAGAAGGCAAGAAAGGCAATGGGAACTAACCCCTCTGCATCGTCGACACAGTTATTGTACTCACAGAGAGAAGGAAGGGATATCGAGGAAGGAAAGAAAGATCTACTGTAAAAACCAATATTGGAAAAGTGCCTAGAAGAACCCCCAAGTGTTAGCGGTAATCCCTCACTAGTATTCGATGATCCAAACTTGGAGCATGATGGGCATTACAATGATGCTCTTTCTTTTGATAGAAGTCAATAATTGCTTGCTAAGGAAAGTCATGGTGGACTACCGGGGTGTAGTGAGCATTTTATACAAGGCAAACTTGGAGAAAATGTCAATGGGAGAATAGGAGCTACAAGGAACTTCATAGTTGTTGATAGGCTTTAATAGAGCCATCAGCTACTCAGGGGGAATCCTTGTTCTCCCGATGAATGCAGACCCCTTCAACTATATGACTGAGTTTCATGATAGTGAGCACATCGTCCCCATAGAACGTATCCTGCAAAAAACGTGGCTCCATAAAAATAAATTCGTCCCTTCAACTTTATACCAAGTGCTAAAATACTTGTCACTAGAGGGAGTTAAAATGATAAGGGGAGACCAATTTGCTGCCCGCACATGCTCCGTGACCACTCTAGAATCCGTCAAGAAGTGGGAAACATAAAAGGTAGAAGGCAAGTGACCCGCGGATTTATAGCAATCACATAAAGATAGGAAATACGGTCTCGGGTACGAGGCGGGGGAAGAAACGGAACTTGTATGCTTGGAGGAAGTGAAAAAGAAAAGTTAGTGAAATTCCTGAGGGAAAATAAATGTTGGTTCCTGACTCGAAAGAAGTGAAAAATAAAAGTTAGTGAAATTCCTAAAGGAAAACAAGGATGTGTTTGCAACTACGACACAAGAGATGCCAAACATCCCCAAAGAAATCATCTGTCAAAAGTTAAATATGGATCCCATTGTGAAGTAAGTAAAGCAGGGGAAGAGGAGTTTTACCCCAGAACAGAGTCAGGAAATCAAGGAAGAAGTCAAAAAACTCTTGGTAGGAGGTTTTGTTTGGGAATTATACTACCCAGAGTTGTTAGTCAACGTGGTAATGGTGCAGAATAAAAGTGGAAAGTGGAGAATATGTGTGAACTTCACCGATTTGAATAAAGCTTGTCCCAAAGATATATACGCATTGCCTAGGATAGATTAAATGGTTAATGCCACTTTGGAACACGAGTTACTCAGCTTCATTGACGTATAATCCGGATACAATCATGTAAAAATGTTTTAACATGATCAGGAAAAAACTTCCTTTATTACTGAATATGATACCTGTTGTTATAAAGTTATGTCATTTGGAGTGAAAAACGTAGTGTTACATATCAAAGTCTGGTGAACAAAGTCTTTTGTGAACAGATCGGGAAAAGCATGGAAGTCTACGTAGGCGACATGTTGGTAAAAAGCCAGAAAACTCCGTGAAGCTAAATCCAGAGTTCTAAGAGAAAACTCCATGTAGCTAAATCTACAAAAGTGTACGTTCGGGGTAGCTGTAGGAAATTCCTCAGGCACCTGGTAATGCAGCGGGGAATCGAAGTAAACCTAGACCAAATGAAGGAAATTATGGAGATGAAATCTCCATGAAACTGAAAAGAGACACAAGGGTTAACGGGAAGGCTGGCCGCCCTGAACATATTCATGTAAAATATTATTGGAAAAGTTGAGAAAGAATTTTGCAGACGGGTGGAACGAGGAATGTAAAGAAACTCTCAGCAGAATTAAGGAATACCTGAAAACTCCACCTTTACTCTCTAAGTCGGTACTAGGTGAACAACTCCTGATGTATGTTGCTATTTCGGTGATCGTCGTCAGTTTCGTACTCATCAGAGAGGAGGAAAGAAAGTAGATGCCCATATCCTTCATCATTAAAAGCCTCGTAGTGGCCGAGGTGAGGTATAAACGGGTGGAGAAGTTAGAGCCGACCCTTGTGACCACTACACAAAAACTAAGACCCTACTTTCAGGCACATAGCATAAGAGTGTTGATGGATTCACCTGTCAAGAGTCTTCTGCACTATCTAGAGATAAGCGGGAGAATGGTGAAATGGTCGATTGAGCTAAGCCAGTGTGACATTCATTACAAGTCCAAAACCTCAATTAAAGGGCAGGCACTAGCAAACTTCGTTATAGACTTCATTGAAGGAGAAGTCAAAAGGGGACCTCACGAAGAAATTGAGATTAGGCCTTGGAAATTATACATTGATGGTACTTCAAATAACAAAGGATCAGGAGCAGGGGTGGGAATATAGACCCTCATTGGAGAAACATTGGAGCAATCCATCTCATTCGGATTCAACGCGTCAAACAATGAAGCGGAGTATATAGCACTAATAGCGGGAGTGTCCCTGCTCGGGAATATGAGGTAACATATGTAAATATATTTTTTTATTCCATGCTAATCATGAAATAGGTCACGAGAGAATACATAGCTAAAGATGAAATGATGATAAGCTACCTAAAATGGGTAAATGACCTCCTAAGCATGTTGAAAGGCTACCGGATCCAATAGATCCCGAGAACTAAGAACGGACACGCTGATGCACTGGCAAACCTAGGATCATCATTGCAATTCTCGTACGAGAGGAACTTTCCTGTGGAGTTTTTGGAGAGACCAAATGCCTTAGTCCCGTGGAACGGCATAACTGATATCGATGTAAAAAGAGAACCCAGTTGGTAGGACAACATAGTATGCTATCTTAAGAAAGGAATATTCCTAGAAGACAAACCCCTCACCAGGAAGGTGCAGCAGCAGAGCACCAGGTACACACTGATAAATGAATTATTGTATAAGAAATCATTTGTAGGCCCGCACCTAAAGTGTCTACGCGAGAAGGAAGCCCAATATGTGTTAGCGGAAATTCATGAATGGATATGTGATAATCATACTGGGGTGAATCTTTAGCGCATGAAGTGACAAACAAAGGATACTACTGGTCAGAGATACACCAAGACGTTAATCAGTATGCAAAGAAATGTGCTAAGTGTCAATGCTTTGCACCCATAGTCAAAATGACCTTCGGAGAGCTAAAAATCATAACGATTCATTGTTCGTTCATGCAGTGGGCCCTAAACATTTTTGGACCACTCCTCACGGCACCCACTCAGAAACCCTTCTTATTGGTCGCAATAGATTATTTTACCAAATGGATTGAGCTTGAAGCCTTCACCAGAATTCGTGAAGTAAAGGTGAAAGGGTTTCCGTGGAAGAACAGAGTATGCCGATATAGAATTCCCCTGGTCCTCGTATCTGACAACGGACTCCAGTTCACAAGGAACATGGTAACAACCTTTTACGAAGACTTGAAAATCATCAACCGATTCTCCACACCCTATTATCCACAAGGAGATAGGTAAGCTGAGAGGTCAAACCAGAATATACTTGACAATTTGAAGAAATGATCTAGTTCTAAAAAAGATTTTCCAGAGACGGAAGGAAAGCTTGGGTCAACATGCGAAGGGCCATATATCATCAGTGAAATAGAAGGAAGCGGCTACTACCATTTGAAAAGAGAAGAAGGAATTGATCTTCTGAAACCCTGGAATGCAGCTTACTTAAGGAAATACTTTGTTTAAAAATTGTAACATTCATTATAGTAAACACTTTTCCCGTGGTTCTTTCCCGTAAGGGTTTTCCACGTAAATATTCTCGGTGTCAACCCTCTATTTTATACTAAAACTACAATAAAAGTAAAGGCATAAAGTCCTTGGGAGGGGCAGTTCATAAGTCCTACTCTGAGAAAGAAATCAAAGCATAAAACCCTTAGAATGGGCAGTTCATAAGTCATACTATCATAAGAAAATAAAGGCATAAAGTCCTTGGGAGGGGCATCTCATAAGTCTTACTCTGAGAAGGAAATAAGGATATAAAAGCTCTTGGGAGGGGTAGCTCATAAGTCTCACTCTCAAAACGAAATAAGGGCATAAAGTCTTTGGAAGAGGCAACTCATAAGTCCTACTCTCAGAAGGAAATAAGGGTATAAAGTCGTTAGGAGAACAGTTCATAAGTCCTACTATTAGAAGGAAATAATGACATAAATTCATTTAGAAGAGCAACCTGTAAGTCCTACTGCCTAAAGGAACTAAGGGCATAAGATCCTTGGAAATGGCATTCCATAAGTTCTGCTCTCAAAAGGAAAAACATATTCTAAAGACAGGTAAAAAGAGGAATAAATAAAATGACAAATGTACTAGACAAAACAAAAAGATATGAAAACAGGTTGCTCTGCCAAACATGAATGGGCCCACTTTATAACATCATTAATCAACCAAAATGAACCATACTATTCAAGCAGACAAAAAAATGGGACGAGTACGGGTAAAACATGTAACTATAGAAATAAGAAAATTTATATTAAGTGTTTGAGAAAAGGAACTCCTTGCCAAAATATGACTAATGCCAACAATATTGTCGTTAACAGACATCTGGAAGAGAATACCTATGTCAACATCAAGAAGCTCATGGAAGTAGGAACGGTCGGAGCCACCGTCTACCGAAACCATCTCCAAACGTCAGCCTTCTTGGGCATCCTTTGAGAACTAGCAGATAAAGGACTTGGCCTCCGATCAGATGGGGGAGGATGGGGAGAAACTTCTTCTCGTGCTGAAGTGTCGTCGGCCGCGAGGTCAGAAGGATTAGTTGAAGCAGAGGGTGGAACACTAGCAGGAACGTGAGCGAGAGTTGGCAGCACCATCGGGGATGTTACCGGAGGTGTTAGCGGCCTCTGTTCTCGGATGTTCCTCTCCCTACCAATAGTTCCCCAAGTTTACGCGCTTTGACGTTTCCAACTGCTCGTGTGCAAAGCGGAATAACGCGTCTTGATCTTCAGCTTCTTTCTGCTATGCTTCCCATTCTCTCTCCTCTTCATCTTCTTCTCGCTTAGACTCAAAGACTCAGAAGAAATGGACACCACGACGTGGTGGAAAGCAGGAACAGGGATGGCCTAGGGAATCTCTGAAGCAAAAGAAGGAACATCGATCTCTACTACGGGAACGGGGGCATAAGCAATGCCGATCTGCCTCCTTGGATCGAGGAGATCTCTCCAATCTCATTTTGGATAGTCATAGGAAGCGGAGAGTCGTGCGGCTATATCTTTGGGGCTAAAAGACCTTTTGCTTAAATTCCTATCTGCACAAAAAGAGGAAAGGGTCAGTATTATTAAAAAAAGAGAGAAAAGAGAAAGGGAAAAGAGAGACACGGAGCTCTGAATACTTATTAAAGGATCCCCAGATCCTAGGGACGATCCAGTGGCCATCACCACCCCGGTTCCCTCCAATTATGAGGGTCCTGTCTTCCCAGCTTTTATCTCCCTCAGGAGATCAGTGACTGAACCTCCCCATTTCTCGTTAGCACTGGGAGCCAAATAGTAAGATGTGCCGCACTTCTTAATAATATACATGGCATGAATTTCGTCTACACCTATGTTGAGGTTATGTCTCATGTTTAGGGCTTCTATCCTTAAAAGAATTTTGTATATGTTAGGAGTGAAGGGGCAAGGTAGAAAGTGTACAAAATTCTTGAAAGAAGGGGGAGAATGAAAGACTTGGATATCTCGTCCCTAAAACCGTAAATGACATCTGAGGGGAAGGCATCTTTATGACGGTCTATAAAGCGGTTGAACTCGTCGCACTTCCTAACTAGTGGAACAATAACCTTAAACACTGTCTCTCCCATAATTGATAAAGAAACCCTCGAGAAGAAGAAAGGAACATAAAAGGAGGGAAAATGGAGGAAAAGAAATGGGACTTACAGAGGACAAACTGTGTGCATAAGCGAAATGAGGAAGACAAAGATTTTAAAATGACTCTACAAACGCAAAAAGAGAATGAAATTCAATTTACAGATTTGAAAGAAAAGAAAAACAGAATCAATTCTGAAAAAGAAAAGGCGTGGAGTGCAGTAGGTTCATAGGGAAGGGACGTTTGAAATGACAATGTCAGCCAGATTTCACAAAGGGCAAATGACGAAATGACAGTTGGAAAGAGAAGGAGGCGTGTCTTGAAAACTCGCACCACCCGAGAACTGGAAGGTGAAGCGACGCACGTAACAACTAAGAGCGTGCTCTGAAAACACATGATTTACACCGAGAACTGAGTACAAGAAGGAGGAATGACGCGGACCAGTGACAAAATGACATTCCTGAGAAACACGTCAGACAAGGCAATGATGGTATATGTTTTATAATTTAATATACCTATTTTTCTGCGCGTTATTGATGTTTGCAGGAGTAAAAAGGTAATAAAAGATGAAGATGTTAATCCCCTATCAGGACACACGTAGATTGTATTCATCACACTTCAACGAAATGAAATTCGTTGAATGTAATGAGGGTAAATGAACAGACAGAAAACCGACACCATGCCACGTGGACAGAAATTACCAACCGAGAAGTCGTGAGGAGATCTCCCCATGCAAAAATGAGAATGAGGATATTTGAGTCATGAGAAAAGACCACGCGACTACGGTTGATTTGGTGGTTGAAAGGCTAGGGTATGAGACATTTGAAAGGAATGGATGGAGCGAAAGGACCCACACCTAACAAAAGATCCAATGAGTATGGGTGGGATCCTATGGGTGTAATAAAACCTCCAAAAATATAGGAGAAATGTGGATCATTCCTCTCCTATGAGGGAGAGGGTGACCATTCCCCTCCTTTTAATTAATTTATTGACAAATTTATTATTCTATTGACACTCAGTGGCCTATAAAGGCTTGGGTAATAAACGAAGGAAATCCAATCTTGAATACAACTCAAAAATTACTCAGTATATTGACTACTCTCTCTTTCTCTCCCTCATTCTCTAATCTTTTAATCATTTCTCGCTGATCATTAATAAAACTCTAAAGGAAAAACTTATGTACAAATATATAATATATTAAAAGATGAAAACACGGGAGAAACTATGTTAGAAAAATAATTTTGTTAAAATAACTTTTTACTAATCCTAAAATATTTTTACTAATCATAAAAAATGATTAAAAGGTACATCTGATGCATTTCTATTTGTCCATCAAATATAAAATTTTAATATGTCTTAATTAGAAAGTGACTCATGAAAGTGACTTTTGACATGTAGTAAAATGAAAAGTGACGTTTAAAAAACTGATAGTTCTTATGTTCATGCATCTCTACGTTTAATTCTCACATTTATCTTAGTTTACATTGAATTCTCACATTTATCTTAGTTTACGTTGAATTCTCACATTTATCTTAGTTTATTTTTTCTGATAATGAACTATGTTTACAAGTATTTCATCAAAATTAATTTGATAATTTTACAATTTTACAATAATGGTGCAAAATGAGGTCCCCTCGAACAATTAATTAGATATCAAGACTTTCCAGCCATTACACACTAATTGCAGCCAGCATAGGATAAACACCAAGATGACATCTACTGGCTAGTCGATAAATTTTGGGTGAAGTTTAGGGTAAATATTACTTGGGAAATAACTGCATTTAGGGAAGAGATTAAGAGAGATTACTAAGTCTCTATCTCTCTAGATAAGTGTTATAGAGCAAAGAAAAAGGCTTTGAAATTGATAATAGGTTCACAACAGGCACAATATGCTCAACTTTAGGATTATCGTGCAACCATTAAAAAGTGGAATCCTGGATCCTCAACGTATGTGAAGACTAAAAACAATGTGTTTCAATGACTTTCTATTAGCCTATATGAATGCAGAAAAGGATTTATTAATGGATGTAGGCCTATTATTTTCATTTATGGTTGTCATTTGAAAGGCCTTTTCGGTGGTCAATTGTTGGCAGCCACCGATACTGATGGGAATGATAACATATTTCCTATTGCATATGCCGCAGTAGAGGTAGAAACAAAAGATTCATGGAGTTGGTTTCTAAAGGCATTGTTGAAAGTTTTGGTGATCTAAACACGCGATGGACATTTATGTCTAACCAACAAAAGGGTTTATGTGAGTCCTTCAAAGAGATGTTGCCAAATGCTTGTCATCGATGTTGTGTTAGACATTTGTATGCCAACTTAAAAAGTTGTAGCGAGGAAAAACCTTCAAGAATTTAATGTGAAGTGCTGCTAGGTCCTCAACACAACATCAATTTGAAAGAATTATGAAACAAATCGAAGAGCTTGATGCTGGTGCTTTTAGATGGCTATCCAAGTTAGATTCTAGTTATTGGTCTAGGCATTCATTTTGTATTTGTAAAGTGTGATATATTAGTCAATAATGTAAAGAGGTTGGATAAGGAAAAAGAGACATCATTTAGTTGTATAGCACAATGGGGGGAGATCATTTATATGAAGTTGAGGAGATATATGGTGCAAGATTTATAGTGGACTTATCAAAGAAGACTTGTGATTGTAGGAGGTGGGAGTTGACTGGAATTCCCCGCACTCATGCAATTATTTACATTTTTTAAAACCGAGAGGAGCCTAAAAAGTATGCAGACTCAGTGTTCAACAAATAAAGATACCTCATTGCTTATGAAGATATGATTAAACCCATTCCAAGTCCTGAGTAGTGGGAAAATATGGGTAAAGAGCCAATGGTTCCCCCAAAGATAAGAAAACAACATGGACGACCCAAGAAAAAGAGAAATAAAGAAAGAAGGGGAGGCATCTAACCCAAATAGAGCTTCAGGAAAAGGTAGAAGACTTAAATTTGTACATTGTAAACAATGGGGTCATAATAAAATAACATGCAACGAGAGGTCTAAACAGAAAAACACGGGCAACGGTGGTGGTCCAAGTAACAGTGGTGGTTCTGGAAAGAATAAGTTACCTGTAAGAAAGCGTTTATTACTCTTGAAATCAATTTAACAGGTTCGCTCATTTCGATTGATTTTAATGGATTACTTTATATTTTTGCAGGTAATGAGACGATGGTTACAAGCTTCCCAATCTTCCATAACATAATGACATACCGTGTTTTGTGAATGAGTTTAGTACATTCATTTACTTTTGTTGATGATTTTGAATGGCTGCCAATGGGTTTAAAATGTGTTTTGTGAATGAGTTTAATACATTCATTTACTTTTGTTGATGATTTTGAATGGCTGTCAATGGGTTTAGAATTTATTTTGTGAATAGTTTTAGTACATTCATTTCTTGGAGTTTGACAGTTTAATTGAATTTGGCAGTTTAGTTTATTGATGTTTATTGTGATGGACTTAATTTGGCAATTTAATTGATTTTTTTAGTTTGATTGAATTTTAATTGAATTTGGTAGTTTAATTGAATTTGGCAGTTTAATTTGATGTTGAGAAAACAATGGAGGGAAAGTTAAAATCTGAATATATAGGGAAAATGTTCATTTAATTCTTGCATATCTATTTCAGACTTATGGGCGTGAATCAATTCTTTTTCCTTCTTTCACTTTTTGTTTTCTTTTCTTTCTTCCCTCTCTGTTGAGAATGCTCGTTCCCTGAGCTACTTCTGGGCTTGGTTTTTTGGGGGGAAGATGAAAACATTTTGCATCAGTTCAACTCCTGAGGGAAGATGAAGGTATGTGCATTTTCTTTTACAGATCTTAGCTACTGAGAAAATGTGAGTAAGTGAGAAGAAATTGAAATTATTCGTATTTTTTTCATATGTGATTTTGAAGTTATTACATTCGAGCCGAACGAAAATCATAGGGTTTGAGATTGAGACTTTAGTTTTCCTTTCTCAGATTTTCTGGATTACCAAATAGCTTCTATTTTCTTAAGTTTACTTTTCTTTTCTTGAGAGGAAGAGTGTGGAGGGGTTGAGAGAATGGGTAAGAAGAAAGAAGATGAAGGGTTGAGAGATTGGATGAGACAAAGAGGATGGAGGGGTTGCGAGCATGGGTGAGACTAAGAGGATGGAGAGGTTGAGAAAATTAGGGATTTTGAGCTTAACAAGTAAATGATGATATGGATGGAGGGGGCTTAAAATCATTTTATTTGAATTTAAGTATTTAAAATGTCAAAAAAAAGTTTAGGGGGTAACTTTGTAAGAGCACTAAGGTTTAAATGCATTTTTCCCTTAAATTATTCATAAATTTTCTTTTTAGTCAAACAATAATTATTCACTATAGTTAATCATTATATTTCGTTGAACACGTGCAACTAGATTAATTTAGTCAATAGGTACTTGAAAGCTATAATTATTAAAAACACTTTGTACATACTTTGTATTATCTCATTTCATAATTTAGAAGTATTTAATGAAATATTTAAATGTGTATTTTTAAAAAATGTATTTTCAACTATCAAAATGCAGGTAAAACCCCCTTATAAAAAAATGTTACTAAACTAATATATTTTTAACGCGCCAAAATACTTTCAAATGAAAAAAAAATCGCAAACTCACGCTTGATCTTAAATTTCAATGATATTCCCAACAAAAATGGCAGAAGAGCAAATATTCCAAACATGGAAATATTTTTACCACTAAGGAGTAAGGAGCAAGACCTCCACTCCTTTGGCTTTCTCTGCCCCATCTAAAGCTAAACGCGAGTTTAACAGTAGGCAATAGACGAAGTCCCACTTCAACAGAACAAATTGGCAGTGTGGGACCCAATCTGAATTTCTTTAAATGCCGTCTATAAACATTAACAAAAAATCCCCAAAACAGAAGTTTCCGGATACACAATCTGCGAAAATATCTTACCTCCAAATTCAATCTCAACCGTTAATCAAATTCACGAATCTTATCTCACCCTTTAAATAAGACACATTAAAATAGTCCGCATTTCCAGAAGAATATAAATATCGCAAACAAAAAAGACTAATTAATATGAAAACTATATAAAGGGGGGACTGTTTCAGGAGTGTTCTTCACAGCCTTTGCGTTTAGAGAAGGAAGGGCGTACTGATCTTCCTGTTTCTTATTTCTTTTCACGGAAACTAAGAATGCTGAGATTCCGTATGGGGAATGAAGTCCCTTTAATCATGTTTTTTACTAGCGGGGTTTGCTTCATGTTTTAGGCATTTTTGTTTTAAAAAGTCTAAATTTGTCGACAAGAAAAGGAAAAAAAATTGGTGTTTTTTTGGTAGGTGGCGGGTGCGGCGGCGGAGGTACCGGTGTTTAAGAGCAATGGCTAATGATGATGAGAAACAGAACGATTTGTATGAAGTTTTGGGGTTGAAAAAGGAATGCACTGACTCCGACCTCAGGATTGCTTATAAAAAACTCGCACTGGTTAGATTTTTCAGTTAACCTTTTTTAGTTATTTTTCAAAACAAAATCTTATTCTTTCTCTCCTCTCATTTTTTACCCTCGTAATTTCGAAAAGTCTGTGTCTTTTAGGCTTTTCAACGGAGAAGAAAAAAATCCTTATTATTCCCCCTCCGTTTTGTTTTGTTCTTTGGTGGAATTTTAAAAAAAAAAATCAAATTTGATGTTGGAATTGATTTACCTGAAATTATCCCCAGTGGACCAATTTTCCCGGGAATTTTGAAAATTTCCCGGAAAATGTGGGGGGGTTTGAAGAGAGTTTGTGGTGAGAAAATTTTTGTTTGTTGGGCATAGAGATGGCATCCGGATCGTTGTTCAGCTAAGGGAAATTCAAAGTTCGTGGAAGAAGCAAAGAAGAAATTCCAGGCCATCCAGCAAGCCTATTCTGGTAATTTCTCTCATAAATTTTTTCGTGATGTAATATATGGTTGCCATGAGCCTGTTTTTGTTTTGAACAGTTTTATCAGACGCAAACAAAAGATTCTTGTACGACGTCGGAGTCTATGACAGTGATGATGATGGTTGTGTATGTTCTTTACCATACATTTTCATTTTCTTTTACTTTAGTGGTTCAAATAATTTTTCACTTTTAATGTACATTTTTGGTGTTTAATTTAATGTTCGCTCAAATAAGTTTTAATTGATTAATTGATATTAACCTATTTTTAGGATTGAAATTGAATTGAAATTGTTGTGAGTGGATAAATGGGTCGTTATGGTGAACTTATGTATATAGAAAATACATGGGTGCAGGAAATGGGTGATTTTCTGAACGAAATGGTGGCAATGATGGACCAAACAAAGCCTAGTGTAAGCTTTTCTTCTTCTCCTTTTATTTAATTACAAGAATGTATGTGTATTAGATTCATAAAGCTCTCGATCGAGGATGTATGGTCCGGGCCCATAACGTTTATATCTTGACGTGTGCATATCCAAGGAATCCATAATTTATGGGCCCATAAATAATTTTTAAATCATGACCTTATCATTATAAATTTCAAGAATGACCCTATTTAAGTATTAGTTGACTGAGGTTGATATAATTTTTACTATTCTGCCCATAAATTAACCATGGCACAAGATTTTATTTGAGACATTTATGCAATATTTTTTTTAGTTTCCGGGGCATTTTAGTAGTTGACGTCATTAGTTGACCAATTTGCGTACCCACAAAAAATGTTAAACACCTTCGACCTATGTTTGAGGTGTTGGAAATTTGATTGATTTCATTAAAACTATTGGAAGAGAGGGTTAACATTTATAGGGTCGGTTGGTATGTCAAAAAAAATTGCAGGAAAATGGAGAGGAAAGCTTTGAGAAATTGCAGGAGTTGTTTGAAGATATGTTTAATGGGCACAACAATGAGACATATTGTTCGACTTCTTCATCAACAGCAACAGCATTTGCTTCATATGCAGACTGTTCGAGTTCTAGCAACAAGCGGAACTCCTCTGATATGAGCTCTGAAAAGTCATCAAAACTAGATGATTCCTTTAACTTTGGATCCCACTTCCAAGGTTTCACTATGGGGGTTAGTATTATATATTTTTCTCTTCATTACTCAATCCCCCCTTTATTTTATTTATTAATAATGTTTATTTCCCACTCTAAATAAAGGAAAAGAAGAAAGAAAAATTTATTAATTAGTTTACTAATTAAACCAATATGATTGGGTTGTTTGGGATTGATATTTGCGAAGACAGGTGGAACAAAAGGGAAGTGCGAGGAGGGAAAAGGAAGTAAGAGGAGGGAATCAAGGAGGAACAACGTCTAGTAGTAGCAGTAGAAGAAGGAAACAGAAGCCTCCAGCCACTCATATTAATGTCTTCTAATGACACTATATATGCAGTCATGTCTGCTTAAATAATTGCTTCTTTTTTTAACTAATCTTTGCGTATTTGGACTTTCACCAATCATAGAGGATATTTATTTGTTTAATGCGGAAAGCCGTCTTCCTCTTCCTGGTTCTTCCAGTTGGACACCATTGTAGCCTAGCCCAAGTTAATTTTGTTTTATTATGTAATTAAATTGGTATTTCATTTTTTACGTTTATTAATAAATACTCTGTTTTTTAATCTTGTTGTTGTCTTATTTATCTTGTTGTTTTCTTTGTACTTCCTCTGCAGTATTGGGTTTTACGGTATTTATCATGCATTTCTGGGACCCAAGATCCTTGAAGAATCTTTTTCATTTTTCGGTTATGTATGGAAAGATAGAAATAAAATGACTACAATTTTAGGTATTCAATTAATTTTGTTAGGTACAGGGGCTTTTCTTCTAGTATTCAAAGTTCTTTATTTTGGGGGTGTATATGATACCTCGACTCCGTGGGGAGATGTAAAAAAAATTACCAACTTGACCCTTAGCCCAAGTGTTATGGATTAATTATGACATCTAATATTAAAATTTTTTTTGTCAAGGGTGTAACATTGAAATACTATTAAATCTGTTCATTACAGAATCATGAGGTTAATTAATATATATTTGACAAGTTGTTGTCTTGGTATAGTTAATTAAATTTACATTTATAATTATATTCTTATATTTTTTTAAAATTTATAAAGTAAATTTAATAAAAATAAATAAAGTTAGAGTTGATAAGATTACTCGAACCACTTGTTTCTTCTGAAAAAGAAGAAACAAAACTTAGCAGGCGGACAGGTACATACTCTTTCCATGATCACCTCAAGCCTCAATCATTTTTGTCATTTACAATTACTTCATCCACTTTCGTTAATTAAAGCAAGTGGGACCCTCTCTCTCTTGCAACTTGTCAGTGGTATCCTCATCAGAAAATAAATGGTGTTTTTTGTTCCACAGAAAATAAATGTCAGTGGTATCATGATAAAAAAATAAATGGTTTAGATTTATTTTGGGAGCTTCCTAATCATAATTGTGACCATCAATTACAATAACTTCCAGATTTCACTTACACTTTGCATAATCTACTCAAGCCTCAAGCATTCGTCTCAACAAGTTGGGCAACTTGTACTTACTGTATAACTATTATTTTTAATTATATCTTTTGTCCAAATTATGTTAATTTGTCGATTCACAAAAGTCTGTAAAATTTGGTTATATATCACATCATTCCTATTGGTGGCCAAGAAAGAAAAACACCTACTTGTTGGTTCCGATCTTATCAGCAAAGTAGTACAAGAACAACATGCAAGCACTAATTTACTAAAGCTGCCAATTCTTTAATTCCATGAAAAAAATTGTTAATTCTTATGCACTTGCTAATGCTATTATGCTTGTCTTAATCCAAATAAAAAGACGTTTGAATCACTTGTCAATATTTAATGATGTTCGGTTGTCATTTTGTGCTCATAAACTCTTGTCAACAAATAACATATTTCATTCCATAAAGAGAAAGATATCATAAAAAAATTTAGAGAAGTTTATGATTACCCTTAATACAAGATTTTTCAGACTCAATCAAATTATAAATTTCACGTGGAACATCACACCACCATATGAACATGATATATAAGATAAATATGAGGTCCAAACTGAGAAGTGTTGCATCCCCTTGAAATGAGTGCATGTACATCACACTTCCTACGGTGGTTGCCAAATCTCCGAGTGAACCCGAAATAGGCCATGGACTTGGATCTACCAAATGATAAGAATGTCTATGAGATTCAATCATAAACCACTTTACCTCGGTTGTATGTAAACCCCCCCCTCACCCCCACCCGCTAAAGTTTTCGCTCATCCATTTCACCCGCCCGTCCAAACGCGCAGAATAAGTAGAAATTATTCTTATCAATTTTGTTCTGACCATGTTTTGTTAGAGTATCAACAACAAATTAGAACTTCGACATATCCAACAAAATTGCTATGTATTATGTACGGATGGATTGATGTTAATAAGTTTATTCTCCATGCAATGCCATTTTTTTCGTTCTCTTTCTCAATTTTAGCATGTCAACAAAAAGTTGATGATAATGATAGGTGGATGTTTGGCTGATGGGAAATAATATCCCTTTAATTAAAGTGGACAAGTTGAGGGAGTTGTCAATGAATATAAGTGCTATAATTAAGATAAGTTGTCAATTAAAATAGTGTAACTGTATTTAGATCGAATAGTTTGATTCAGATTTTAGTGATGTTTGTACTCTTTTATTGATTATGAAATATGACGTTTATTCTTAAAAAATGTGCTATAATTTTAAAGGTATAAGTTGATTTAAGGAAATTATGTAGAACTCTTTTTTTCTCCTTTTCTTTTCTTTTTGGTTGCGTTTTAATCTTGGAGCACAAGTTGAAAATTTTAAGATTGGAGTTGGTAACAAAATAAAACACAACTCTGTAAGGGGCTAATGTCATATTAGAGAATAAGAAGATTTAAGTTTTGAATGCATTTCCGTAAAAACTCACATACTCAGATTATATATCTTCAAGTTTTTCATCTTCTTTGGGTACAAAAGACTAGCTCATACACGTCAGACACATATACTCGTTAAATTTGAGCTACAACAGAAAAATAAATATTAGGAGCCAAGAAGCTCGTTAAAAAACGCGAGTAATATTTCCAAAAAAAATGAAGGTAATATCTTCCAATGAGATGGGCACTTTTAAGGACATAACAATAAAGTAAAAACTATAGTAGACTAATTAAATTTATTGTCATCGATTTTAAAAGTTAGATTTTTGTCAATTTTATTGTGAGTCCAACATTTAATGTCTCGTAAATATCCCTTTTGCATTGAATTAATAGCGTAAAAATAGGAAGTTTAAATTAAATATCATAAATAAGTATTAGCTAGAAATTTTATACAAATGTCCTACCTCACTCTCTACCCAAAAACCACTCACTCATTTATATTTACATGTAAATAATTAATTTCATGTATGTAATTAACACGGTTTATTTTTATTGTAAATGCACATGTATGGTGATTGTAATTTTCTATGTAAGTATGTATTAACATGAATATAATGTCTCTAGAGTAACCTCTAATTTTCTCTAAAATCATCATCTTCAATCTCCTTTCAAATTTGAAAGTGTTTGAATTCAACTGCATCTTCTCAATTCTCCATTGTAGTTTTTCTTACAAGGAATGAAGGCCATCCCATTACCACTCTCCGGTGAGGTCACTTTTGAATTTTTACAGTTAATTTTCTTTTATATCTTAATATGTTGTTGTCTCATAAATTAAGATATATGGTGGTTTTCATTCATAAATTTAGTTATATAATTTCGGTCCCCCTTCAACCTGTGGGAGTTTCTTTTATGGTTTTTGTGATATCTTAGAACTACAAGATTTTTTTAGACTCAAATTAAAAGATAAGAGCGTAATAAATCGTTTGCAGAGGTCACTCCAACATTCCTACAATCATAAAAGTTTTCCTATAAATCATTTGCATCTTATATGTAATTTTATTCTTTTATAGTTCTATGATCTTTCGTTATAAGATTTATAATTCTGATTTGTTTAGGGTAGTAGATTTTCCTCATTATATATAGGATATTTTACAGTGTTACACTATGAGTGGTTGTAATCGCTCTTTGATGATTAATGAATCTTCTTTGCCTAAAAAAACATGAATATAATGTCTTCACAGATTACCAATTAATATTCTCGGTGTCAATGAGTATTTACATTGATTTATATTTTAGTGAATGATATAAATATTCGATTAAGATATTAATTCACTACGTATTAACATGACATATTCTCAATATAAATATCTAATGAGGTTTAATAGGGAGAATTTTTTGGAATTCAAAAATGAAACTACCTTGAATATATTAATACAAATAATAACTAAAATAAAAATGTCAAAACTAACACTAAAGAAGCCATCTTACAACTTAAATATACGAAAAATTAAAAGTGTGGATAGTTACCATAAAAATAGGAAGATAACTACCTTAATTAGAGATAGTAAATTTATAATTTACAAACATAAGCTAGATTAAATTTATCAATAAAAATATAAATTAAACTAAAATAATAAAAAATGGTTAACTCCCAATACTTTAAATGTAGAAAAGTTAATTATTCGAATAATAGTAAATTAGTCCAATCATAAAAAATAATAAAATAAAAATGACAGACTTCTAACAATTTTAAAAAATTGACATAAATATAAGTAGAGGTGTAAAAGTTACTATTTACCGCAATTTCTCAAGAATAAAGCCTGGGAGCCAAGCCCATTCACGAATGGGACTTTCTGATATGAGAATCAGATAGATGACCTCCTACGGAGAAGGGAGTGTAATACAGATGGACTATATATGCAACACAAAATAAGGGTTGGTCTATTAATTTATGGACATTTTGGTAAATAAAATACCAAATAATATAAGGCTTCAAGACATTTATGGGCCTATAAACGGAGCATGTCCCTTCTAATGTTTAGGCACTCATATTTTGAACATCTCTCGTTGGTTAAGACTGTTAGCTTAAATGTTCATGATGAGATTTTGACTCTGTATGAATCGGTGTTCCAATGAACGGAAATGTTTTTGTTAACTTATGTCAGATTTGAATTGTCTTCAACAATTAACATTTTCAGGCGGCATCCCTTCTACTTACGACAACTTGTATATTAATTAAACTAGTTCACTTTAAGTGCGATGCGCGTGACCTGAATAATTTTTAAACGAATATGTTAAATTATGGCATGTCATATTTGTTGAAATGATGTTTTTTAATATAATAATTCCTAAGAGATATGATGCGTTATAAATCAAATGAAAAAATCTAATTAATGTAATATTCTAAAAGATAAACAAATACTAAACACAAGTGCAAACTATTGTTTATAAATTTATAAAAATATATTTAATTTCATTTAAATATATATATAATTGTTTTCAACTCAAAATCTTTTTAGTTTTATGTTTTAACTAATAGATATATTTGATTCTTTTTTACCATTTCTCCACGGGGTTTGTTTATCATTTCATACGGCTGTGTAATTGAGTCTAAGTTATACATGATTGTTAATAATTTGATTTGAAAATATTAATATGTAATGGTAAGATTAGTGAATAGCAAATAATGAGTTAAATGAATTAGTGAAGACAATTTTCGTCTAAAAATATTTCTCTCCTCTTAATCCTACTAGTCAATACACACGTGCGATACACATGTAATTAAACATATTATATTTTTAACTATGATTATTACTCATAATCATGTTGTGTTTATGAGAATTTAAAAGAAATGTATCTAGCAACATATTATTTATATTTAATTTATTATTAAACAATGTTAAATTGTTATTGTATTTTTTTGTTGATATATTTTCATTTAACAAAGTTGAATGAATAATGTATGTTTCTAGAAAAAAAATCTAAAAGTGTATGGTAAAACTATGCTCTAAAAAATTTTTAAAAAAAATTATTTCATTAACATTAAGTTATCTATTTTTATATATGAATGAGTGTGATATAGATCTGGATCATTGATGTATATAGAGATCTTAATGAAAGTACTTTATATAATGAGATTATATATGATTGGACCGATGTGAATTAATATATTTATCAATGTGTCGTTTATGTTAAAGATTTAATACACATCAATTCGATGATCATATGTAGATCAGTCTGAATCCTGAATAGTCATGGTACATCAGCAGGTGTTACAATAATACGTGAACTTTTACATGTCAACTGGATCTTTTGATTCACTCATTAATGTTTGTTTGTAAAATAAGCTAGTGATTTTGTTTTAGAGGTTCAGTGATGTGGATGGCTTTCAACATGATCTTGCAAGATTTAGAATCCAAGTTTTCCTAACGGATCGTATACTGATTCATTTAAGTGTTAATTTTGGAACTAAATGGTTATTGAGCTCAAATTTATAATAAGATTATAAATTATGCATTCACTAGTGGGTTAATAGTACTTAAGGATCAAAAAGTATTTAGAGGCATAAAACGGTAGTTTTGACCAGCTCTAATTTACGAACCAATAATTGGAGGACAGAACCACATGAAATGATTATATCAGTGGATTACATGAGAATACTCTGTAAATACATTCTATAAATACTAAGAGTTCAATTCCATATTTATAATGGAGAAATAATAGAATTAATAAATAAAATTATTTAATTAAAGAGTTTAATTAATGATAGAGTTTATTAGAGCTTAGGATTATAGGTCAATGGTCTATAAGTCACCTCTGCACTACGCAATCTAGAGTGTGAATATTTCAGGACATGAGATAATGACTGACTTGCAAATTAATTTTTTATTCTAAGGTAAGTACATGATTATGAGATAATTATGTATGATTAATTAATTAAACTATATATAAAAATTATTATCGATTATTTTTCTAATTATCAATAAGTGAGACAAAATATCTAATATGTGAAATTAGATAATTAAATTATTATTAGATATAATTTGAATCAACTAAATCTATTATTTATTAAATAACATATAAGTTAGTTGATATGTATGATCAAATATGTTAATTTTTTAATTAACTGGTATCTAGATATTTATCTAATTAAAATAAGTATTTATTCGTAATAATTGACACGTGTCAATTACTGATTGAGTATCAGAGATTGACATGGACTACTGTAGTGCACTACTTTAGTGGGGTTGCACCACTACAATTGGTAATTTTATAATTAAATATTATTTCAGTTTGTCCCTAAAAAATATGATACGCCATTATCTATAAAATATACAAATATTATTCTAATGGTCTCAGTTGATAAATCAGATCATCAATTCATCAAAAAAATTGAATTGAGAATACAATTGGTGTCAAAAGTGATTTTTCTCTGTGATTAATAGTTAATCAAAACTGTAAAAAAATAATCATCGTGTTCTTTTAGAGAATCGTCTCACTAAAATCATTCTCAGTAAATCTCTAGATCTCATGTTTGAGTACATCTAGAGACAGAAAAGTGTCTTATAATATTTTACGTGCCCACACACGTCCTAATACGTTGAAAATTAACTTGGAAGATCTTTGTGTGGATCTTGGAGTCTAGTGATTGTTAGAACGGTTTCATGGGACGGAGGACCGAACAGGTTTGCAAGGATGCTTGATATAGACTACAAGAGGTATATGATTCCTAACCTTGTGTGTTGTAGATTTAATGTATAAATATACAATGGATCCTGACTGATTGAAAAATAATTTTTAATAAATAATTTTTTTTATTTGGTTATCATGGCATCGCGCAAATATCGTTTTATTAAAAAATTTGATCTTTATTAAGAGTTTAATTTTTAAATGGTCTCAAGCCATACACAATCATCCACATGCAAGCTTAATTGTGACTTTGTGAGTGTAACCCGTCATTTTAGATTCCGTGACTTTATTTAAAACATGTCGCCTTAGGGTCAGTCAAAACTAAACTACATCACTCCCTCCTATATTATTAATAAGTCCAACCTTGGTATTGGTACAGTTCGAAACCTTCCTTAGGGGGATGAAAACAAAGTCATCTCGAGGCCCTCACTACACCTCACAGTATTGTACTAATGATGGAGACCATAGATGACATTGACATGTCAACCTTCTCTCACTCACTATTTTAGGATTATGTGTCTCCATTTTCACTAATCAATTAATACCAAATTAATCACCGGTTCAAATAATAACCCTATAAATATTTAATAATCAACTATCCGAATCTCATTGATCTATGTTCATTTCAACCTTCTAAAGTGTCTAAATTATAATTAGGTGAACTTAGATTAACTAATTAATTATATCTACCAAACTTTAATAATTTTTTTTATTAAAGTCGGTTATTCTAAAGGTTACTATAGCCCTTAGTGTGGTGTGATTACCAAGTGTTAACTAATTAAAACCTACCAGTTTACATGCAATTGATTTCATAAAACAATACATATAAACATATTAGAACAATCCTAATAAATCAAGTTTTTACAGATGAGATGCTTGATCATATAGAACTGTGTGTGATTTTTATGTATGGCGTGTGATCGACTAATGCATGAACATGTTGTCAATTATTTAATAATTAAATAAAATAACAATGGAATAGGTGACTATTGGGTATTTTTAAATTACAACACTTGAAACAAAGAAATAATATTACAAAGCGGATTTCAATAATACATATTTATCAAAAATTTCCTTCTCCTCCTGATATCCATCTTCATAATCTTCAAAATTTGAACAAAATCCTATTTAATTAGAAAAAATATTTTTCTTAATTAAAATTAATTTCTATAATTATTCTTTTAAAAATAGTTGACTTTGACTTAGTCAAATAAGTAATTTATTTGATTTGGTCAAACCCAATCAACCTATTAATTTCTAATTTTGCACTGACCCAACTCTCATCACAGTTAGACGTCAAGAACGCTAAGGATTCAGAGAGGTAGACAGGAAATGGGGTCAAAATTAATAATTTATTTTAAAATCACATTAATTTCAAAATTTAAAATAGGATAATTGATAGAGTTAGAGTTATCATAAAACTCTACAGTGATAGGATTGGTTGGTATCAGGGTTTGTGCGAGACTTCCCTAAACGTGACAACAGTTGCCTCAAACCACCATCGTCGTCGGATCTGCTGCCGACCACTGACTACCGCCGGATGCCGGCGCCGGCTCCCATTTTCTGACAACATTGCCGGTCAACATTAATCAGCGGCGCTGGCGTCGGAATTCTTAAAGAATTCCTATTTCTTTTCTTTTTCCTCCGTCGTTCATCTCTTGCGTTCTTCATCTTCACGCGATCGAAATAATTACAATAAATATTCAAAATAAAATTACAAAATTTCTTACGCCCTAAAACGGCTTACACAAGATCTAAGGAAAGATTTAAAGATTGAAGTTGAACTCAATAATCACCATATAATTAATGATCCATTATTTTTCATACAGTCAAAAAACATAATCATTCATTCATTCATTCATATGTATCTTATATTATATGAATAATGCAAGAAAACTCACACAGTATTTAACATATAAATATATAAAGATCGCGGTGCATTTACGGCCGAAGTTCAATTCAGGAGCCACTAGCCATATATGTTCTTCTTTGCAGATGCTTGATTCGTCAAGGGAGCTAGCTAATGGCGATGTCATTTTGAGAGTTGGCAGTGATGCGCTCATGTCAGCTAAAGCATTAGGGACCGTCCATTTACTTTTTGGATATAATTATTTAGTTTTGAACAATGTTTATTATATTCCTTGATTTTTGAGATATTTGATTTATCTTTCATATTTGTGAGAACAGTTATTCAAAATTTATTTTATTAATAAAGAGTTTAATGTTTCTAAAAATGGATTTGATATTTGTCATGCAAAAGTTATAAACGGACTGTATATGCTTAAACTGATTGAATGCACATTAAATGATTCTGAATTATTTAAAATAGCAAAACTTAAAAGTAAGAATCGACAAAGAGTTTCTTATGATGATGATGATACCTATCTTTGACATCTTAGGTTGGGACATATTAATTTAGATAGGTTAAATAGGTTAAAAATCATGGTGTTTGGGAGAACTAAAAGTTGTAACTCTTCATATTTGTGAATCCTATCTAGAGGATAAAATGTCAAGAGATCTTTCTCTGGAAAGGACTAAAGAGCCAAGGTACCACTCGAGCTAGTGCATAGTGATATTTGTGGACCGATCAATATACAAGTTAGATGTGGGTATGAGTATTTCTTTACTTATATTGATGATTACTCGTGATATGGCTATACTTACCAAATATAAAGAAAGTCTAAAACTTTTGGAAAGTTTAAAGACTTCAAAGCTGAAGCTGGAAAGCAATTAGGTAAATCATTGAACCCTTCGATCAGAATGATGTGGTGAATACTTGGATTTAGAATTCAAGGATTACTTGCTAGAGTATGGAATCATATCCTAACTCACAGCACCTGGAACGCCACGGTAAAATGGTGTTTCAAAAAGGAGAAACCGTACCTTATTGGATATGGTTATGTCGATGTTAAGCTACTCATCACTACCACTTATATTTTAGGCATAAGCACATACGGCTACATACATTTTAAATGTAGTACCTTCTAAGTTTGTAAGTAAGACACTTTTAGAGTTATGCAATGACTCAAAACCCAGTTTGTGTCATTTTCGTATATTGAAAGTGTTCAGCTCAAGTTCTTAGATCCAAGACCGGAAGGTTAGACTCAAGGTCTGAAGTATGCATATTCATTGGCTATGCTCCAGAGACTAAAGGTGGATAATTTTATAGTCACAAGGATCAAAAGGTGTTTGTATCGACAAATGCCACCTTCCTTGAACACGACTATATGGAAAACTACAAACCTCGAAGCAAAGTAATTATTGAAGAATTAGTGATTGCTGAGATCATACCACCGTCAATTTCTACTGATAATCGAAAAACCAGAGAAATCACAATTTTTACAAAGGAAACCCCAGTGCACCGTCGTAGTTGGAGGGTTATGAGACACTGATAAGGACGATCCATTATCTGATGAAGAAGCAATGGATGATCCTGAAAAGGAGAAATGACAAGAAGTCATGAACCAGGAAATGGAATCTATCTATTCCAATTCCGTCTGAGAACTAGTAGATCCACTTGAAGATGCCAGACCCATTGGATGTAAATGGATCTTTAAGAAGAAAATAGCATCAAATGGAAAAGTAGAGACTTTCAAGGAACGGTTAGTAGCTAAGGGCTATACATAAAAGGAAGGATATGATTATGAAGAGAAATTCTCCTCTATGGCCATGCTAAAATTCATTCACATCATTTTGTCCATAACCGCCAATTTTGACTATGAGATATGCAAATGGACATCAAGAGAGTTTTTTAGAATGAATCTCTGAAGAAAACATCTATATGATGCAACTAGAAGGGTTCGTTTAAAAGGGGCAAGATAAAAAAGTATTTTGCTTAAATCCATCTATGGATTAAAGCAAGTATCTAGATCTTGGAATCTTACCTTTGATGAGATTAGGAAGTCTTATGGCTTCGAGCAAAATGTTGACGAAACTTGTGTTTGTAAATACATCAAGGATAAGATAGTGATTTTCTTAGTTATTTATGTTGATGATATTCTACTCATTGAGAATGATGTAGAAACTCAATCAAAGGTGAAGAAGTGGTTAGCTAAAATATTCCAAATGAAAGATTTGGGAGAAGCGACCTATGTTCTGGGCATCTAAATCCTAAAGGATAAAAGAACAAGCTCTTGGCCCTTTCTTAGGCATCTTATATTGATAAGGTGGTGGAAAGATTCTTTTTGGAGAATTCCAAGAAATGTCAACTACTGACCAAACAAGAAATTATCCTCTCCAAGAAACAATGTCCTAAGACACCTTAAGAGGAAGAGGGTATAAGAAAGGTTCCCTATGCTTCAGCAGTTGGAAGTCTCGTGTATGCCATGTTATGTATGAGATCGGACATCTATTACGCAGTGAGAATTGTCAGTCGTTATCAATCGAATCTAGGTTTGGAATATTGGATTGCAGTAGAGCATATTCTCAAGTATCTTAAGAGAACGAGAAACTATACGTTTATTTATTCAGGTGGAGACTTGAACCCTACATGATATACTGATTATGAATTTGAATTAGACAGAGACAATCGAAAGTCGACATCTGGATCAGTATTCACCTTAGGTGGATGAGCTGTAATCTGGAGAAGTATTAAACAATTCAGCATTGCAGATTCCACTATAGAAGCCGAATATATAACGGCTTGTGAAACTGAAAAAGCGGTATGGATAAGAAAGTTCTATACTGATCTGAAAGTAGTTCTAGACATGGACAAACCACTGATTTTGTAGTGTGACAACAGTGGGTTGGTAGCGAATTCCAAGAAACCGAAGAGTCACAATAGAGACAAGCACATATAGAGGAAATAATTTATATAAATATATGAAATTTCATATTCATTAATGAGACTATGATCTTGTATTGATACAAGATGATTAAGATCATAAATAATGAATAAAAATGTCAGCAACATATTAAAGTATGAAATTTTTAATGAATGGTTGCTAGTACGGTTCACTAAGCATTATGAATGCGTGTGATCTCGATCCAGATCATTGATATGTATAGACATCTTAGTGAATGTACATTATTTAATTAGATTATATATGACTGGACCGATGTGAATTAATATCTTCATCAACGTGTTGTTTATCATAAAGATTTAATATACATCAATTCGATGATCATATGTAGACTAATCTAAATTCTAAGTAGTCATGACCTCCTACGCATATCTACTAAATCTTTCTTTTGATTCACTCGTTAAGGTTTGATCGTAAAACAAGCTAGTGACTTTTATTTTGGAGATTCAGGGATGTAAATGGCTGGGAACATAATCTTGCAAGATTTGGAATCCAAGCTTTCTTAACGGGTCGTATATTGGTTATCTTATGTGTTAATTCTAGAACTGAATAGTTATTGAGCTTAAATTTATAATAAGATATAAATTAGTCATTCACTAGTAGGTTAATGATATTGAATGATCAAGAGGTATTTAGAGAGGTAAAACAGTAATTTTGACCAGCTCTAATTTACGAACCAATAGATGAATGACAATAATACATGAAATGATTATATTTTGTGGATTACATGAAAATACTCTGTAAATACATTCTATCATCAGTAAGAGTTCAATTTCCTATTATAGTGGATAAATAATAGAATTAGTAAATAAGATTATTTAAATAAAAAGTTTAATTAATACTTTGGTTTATTAGAGCTTATTATAGGCCTATGGTCCTCAAATTACTTTTGTACTACGCATTCTATGGTGTGAATATTTCAGGATATGAGAAAAGTACTCACTTGCAAAATAAAATTTTATTTTGTGGTAACAACATAATTATGAGATAACTATATGTGATTAATTAATTAATTGAATTATATATATATATATAATTATCTATTATTTTTCTAATTATCGATAAGTGAGACAGAATATCTAATTTGTGAAATTAGATAATTAAATTATTATTAGATAATAATTTGAAATAGGGGTGTTCAATGGTCGGTCTGGTCAAATTTTTGGAGGAAAATGAGACCAGACCGAAAATTATAGGAGGACCGAACTGACCAAAACACTGTAAAAAAATCTGAACCGAAAAGACCGACTTCAACGGTCAGTTCGATCGGATTTTACGGTCTAAATGCCTATTTTACAATAAATATCGATGAAACTTTCTCAAACTGAAAATTTCCATCACAACACCAGAACTATTGTTAGTACTAATTATATGTGACGATGGTGGAATCACAGCGCAGAGAGGAGATGACGATGGTGGAAGCACAACACATAGAGGAGATGACGATGGTGGAAGAACAATGGTGGTGGATGCACGACACGACTCTGCTCCCAGTGCGGAGAGGAGGGGACAATCGGTGAGAAAATGGAAGAAGTTGGATAGCATCACTTCTAGGAAGGAAGGCTAGGCTTGAGAAATAATATGCTATATATATGCGGAGGAATACGAACGGTTTGATCGGTTTGGTCCAGAATTGGCTGAAGTTCTAGACCGAATCGAAAGTTTGGTCCTTTACTAAATGAAGATCGAACCACCCAAATAAAGGGAAAAAATTGTCCAAACCGATCAACTTCGATTCATTTCGGATCGGATTATACGACCTGGACGATTTTTGAACACCCTAATTTGAATAAACTAAATCCTATTATTTGTGAAATAATAGATAAGTTAATTGATAGGGATAATCAAATATATTAATTTTGAATTAACTAATATCTAGATATTTATCTGATTAAAATAAATATTTAATTCACAGTAATTATCATGTGCCAATCACTGATTAGATATCAGAGATTGACATGGACTATTGTACTGCCACACTACACTACAGTGGTGCCATCAGGCACAGTTGCAATGGGTCTCATTACAATTGATAATTTTACAATTAAATATTATTTCAGTTTATCCCTAAAAAATTTGATACACCATTATCTAGAAAATATACAAATATTATTCTAATGGCCTCAGCTGATGAATCAGATCATCAGATTATCAGTTCATCAAAAAAATTGAATTGAAAACACTGTTGGCGTCAAAAGTGATTTTTCTCTGTGATTGGTAGTAAATCAAAACTCTGAAAGAATAATCATCGCGTTCTTTTAGAAAATCATCTCACTAAAGTCATTCTTAGTAAATCTCTAGATCTCATTCGCTGAGTAGATCGAGAGACATAAAAAGTGTCTTGTAATATTCCACGTGCCCACACACGTCGTAGTACGTTGAAGATTGACTTGAAAGATCTTAGTGTTGATCTCGGAGTTTACTAATCGTTGGAACGGTTTTGTCGGATGGAGGATCGATCAGTTTTGCAAGGATGCTTGATATAGACTATAAGATGTATATGATTCTTAACATTATATGTTGTAGATTTAATGTATAAATATATAATGGATCCTGACTGATTGAAAAAAGTTTTCAATAATTTTTTTTATTTGGTTATTGTGGTGTTGCGCAAGTTTTATTTTATTAAAAGATTCGATCTTTATTAAAAGTTTTTCGGTATTCATCTCCAGAGCCCGATCAGATGCTTCAATCCTTCATTCATATTCCGTCTCAATATCTTCCTTTTTTTCATGTCTATATTGCGAGTTTACAGCTCAAATCTTTGACTAGTCTTCCCCTCACATGTGAAAAATGGGCGGTCTCCCCTAGACCTTATTCTGTCCAAGCTCTTATAGCATTCATTTTTCTTCATTCTCTGCTGCACATCCGTATTATTTTCCTCGCTTCATAGAGATCTTGGCTTTATGGTTTTTGGCCAGGGGGTGCTGGGGAGAAAGAGTTTAGGAAATCAAGCATGTAATAAGTGTTCTTTGATTTTGATCGAGTTGGTGTGTATATAATAGGGCTCAGGAAAGAGAATCAATGTTCAGTAGTACGCTCGGTTCACCAGGTTATACCACTACAAGGCCCAATCATACTCAAAAGAAGAGTTTGATCCCGGCTCAGAAGGAACGCTAGCTATATGCTTAACACATGCAAGTCGAACGTTGTTTTCGGGGCATTAAAGCCCTTTAACCCAGGGTCGACCGTAATGGAAGCGAGTAATTTGCTATAGACGAGTGGGTGAGTTCACGGGGATTAGGGGGTCTTGGAAGAAGTGGGTTCGATTCCCATAGCCCCAATGTGGCGAATTCAGTCGACTAGGCTAGATCTTGAAGAGAGAACCAAATGTAATTTTTAAATGGTCTCGAGCCACACGCTTTCACAGCGCACGCGCTGCGGCGAATAACACTTTTCAGCATTTTTTTATTATTAGTAAAACATATGTGGGCATATTGATCAGTACTGCAAACGTTCATTTGAAGTTCAAATTAGAAAAAAATATCATGTGCTATGAAGAGAGATTATGTTTCATACTTGTAAAGTTTTATTATACATTAAGAAGAAAGTCTGTAATAAGATTTTTTATTGTCTTTAGAAAGATTATTTAAAAATGTTGTCACTTAAGAAACCTAATTAATTAACATTTATAAATTAATTAAATTTATAAATTAATTTAATATATAAATTAATTAATTTTGCTAAATATTTTTGTTTGTTTTTAAATAATAATAAATGAACTAAAATTTATAATTAATTAATTTTGTAACTTATCAAATCTATAAAGTTGTATTAGACAGATGTAATTTGGCAATTGTCATCCGTAATATGTTGTTAAGATTTATAAAATTGTATTAAATATATGTAATCTATGTTAATGAAGAGATAAAATAAGTGTAGTTGTTTTATATTACTTTTTAACTATTGGGGTTAGTTTTGTACTTTGCTATCTCTTGTCGTTAGTAGGTGTTATATCTTATCTCACTTTTTTCTTTGCTTGAGGTTAATGAGCATTCCAGTGACTTTCTTCTTCTTCTCCATCTCTGTTTCTTCCTTCTGTATTCGTCTTCTCTTCAAGCTTTTTATCTTCCCACATTGTAAAATTTTTTAGCACCATAGTTTCACCTTTAACCAAAGTCATTAAAAAGAATATATGATTTAAGTGGGGTAGTGGACAAGAAAAGACATTCAATTTGTTCAAGGAAAAACTAACCAATGCACATTTGCTTGCTTTACCTAACTTTGCTAAAACCTTCAAAATTGAGTGGATGCTTCAGGTATAGATATGGGTGATGTCCTGATGTAAGAGGTCGACCAATTGCCTACTTTAGTGAGAAATTCGATAGGGTTGTTTCGAACTACCCAACATATGATAAGGAGATGTATGCTTTGGAAACATGGCAATACTACTTGTGGACTAAATAATTTGTGATTCACACGAATCATGAATCCTTGAAGCACTTGAAGGGACAACATAAACTCAACAAACGACATGCCAAGTGGGTGGAATTCATAGAAACATTTCCATATGTAATCAAGTATAAGTAAGGGAAAGAGAACATTGTGGTTGATGTTCTGTCAATAAGGTATACATTAATCTCTACCCTATATGCCAAATTGCTTGATTTTGAATACATTAAAGAATTGTATGTTGATGATCATGATTTTACCAATGTGTTTAATGCATGCGAAAATGTTGCTTTTGATAAATCTTATAGGCATGATAGTTACTTATTTAGGGAAAATAAACTTTATGGGCCTAAGAGTTCATTGAGAGAGTTGCTAGTTAAGGAAGCACATGGAGATGGTTTGATGGGGTACTTTGGTACAACTAAAACATTAGACATTTTGCATGAGCACTTCTTTTGGCCACATATGAGAAGGGATGTAGAAAGAATTTGTGAAAGGTGTGTGAAGTGTAAACAAGCTAAGTCAAATATTAAACCCCATGGAACGTACACACCATATGATATACCTAGGGAACCTTGGGTTGATATTTTGATGGATTTTGTGTTAGGGTTACCTAGAACTAAGAAATGAAAAGATTCTATTTTTGTGGTGCTGGATAGATTTTCTAAGACGACACACTTCATTCAATGTAACAAAATCAAATGATGTGTCTCATATAGCTGATTTATTCTTCAGGGAGTAGTTAGGTTGCATGATATGCCTAGGACTATAGTTTTAGATAGGGATTCTAAGTTCTTAAGCTACTTTTGGAAGACTTCATTTGGTAAACTATGAACCAAACTCTTATTTTCAACCATTTGTCATCCTCAAACCGATAGTCAAACGGAGGTAGTAAATAAAACTTTGTCCACCTTGTTAAGAGCTATCATCCAAAAGAACTTGAAGTCATGGAAGGAGTGTTTACCACATGTAGAGTTTGCATACAATAGACATGTGCATTCGAAAATACAATTTTCACCATATGAAGTTGTATATGGTTTTAATCCATTAACTCCTTTGGATTTGCTTCATTTACCTATGAAAGAATATGTTAACTTTGGTGGCAAAAAGAGAGCTGAATTTGTGAGGAATATCCACGAGCAGACACAACTAAACATTAAAAAGAGAGTCGAGCATTATGCCAAGCAAGCAAACAAACAAAGGAAGGAAAAAAATTATCTTTGAAGCGAAGATTGGGTATGGTTGCACATGAGAAAAGAGCGATGTCCCGAATAAAGGAGGTCCAAATTGCAACCAAGGGGTGACAGACCATTCCAAGTCCTTGCAAGAATCAATGACAATGCCTACAAGCTAGACCTTCCAGGTGAGTACAATGTAAGTGCTACATTTAATGTGATTGACTTGTTTTTGTTTGATGTAGGTGATGATTTAAGGATAAATCCTTCTCAAGAGGGAGAGAATGATGAAGATCCAGTTGCACAAACTCAAAGGGTGGATCCACTTCAAGTACCAAGCGGTCCAATCACAAGAGCTAGAGCAAAGAGGATGGCTGAAGCACTCAATGTGCTAGTGGAGCAAGTGGAGGCCCAAACAAGTGTGGAGATGTCTAATTTTGAAAAATAATAAGTTTGACTTGTCAACCTCATAATCTACATGGAGCATGACGTGGCGTCCAACATGGAGCATGTCGTGGCGTCCAACATGACAGTCTGTACAGAGCATGACTTGGCATTTTAAATGTTGATAGGGAATCAAGACAACTTGACAATCATAACCTAGAAGTGGACAATCAATACGAGTCTTTTGAGTAGATTACAAGTTCCTTATTTATGGTAATTAGTATTTCTTTATCTTTTAAATCTAGTCTAGATTATCTAAGCACTTTAGGACTCTCTAAGCTTCTAGTTTTTTTCTATTTAAGTGTGGTTTCACAATGTTTTGAAGAACTTTTTATCAATATAATTTTTTTGTGAGAGTTTTCTCTTTGATTATTCTTAGAACTTTTCAGACTTATCAAGAATATTCTTGTGGCATCTAAAACCTAGACTTACCACTCACTTTTTCTTATTGTTCTTGAGTATGACGTCTAAATCATACATTTGGTTCATTCGAAGTATCAATTTGGGTCATAGGTCTTATCTCTAAAGTTATATTTGTGTCATGGAAAATGGATTGAGGTTTCTTCTTCTTTAAAATTGATCATTAGGTTCTTGAACCATGCGCAAATTACATCATAGATGATTCCTACCTCTTATTCAAATCGTGGTTACACAGATTGCCCTTCAAAAATCGTTGCCTCTCCCGTTCTTTCTGAAAATCCTCTCCTTCACCCATCTTCCTTCTCTTTAACATATGTAACCTCATTTCAATTCGTCTTGATTCCTCCAATTTCATCCTTTAGAAGCATCAAATTTTGGCTATTTTGAAGGCTCACGGTGTCTTCGGTTATATTGAGGAACGATTTCTTGCCCAACTTAGTTTACCAAGATCGGTGATGTTACTAAACCCAACCCCAGATTTGAGCAATGGATTGCTCAGGACCAGTCACTATTAACTCTCATCAACGCAACCCTTTCCCCCATGACTCTCTCTTATGTCATTGGCTGTAAGACCTCGAAAGAGGTATAGATTGTTAGTTTTATATCTCTATGAGATAACTTTAGATGATAACAAATCATTGATGTTACTAATAAATTTAATCAAGTTTGCAGAAACTATTGAAAAAATTATCACAAGGCATTCCAATTAAAGATAATGAAAATATTTTTTTTCATAGGAGCTCATAAAGCATGAAGATTGAAGATCATGGAGATATTCACCTTCATGTAATTTTTATTACAAGCTTACTCATTTTATTTGTCTTTATTAAAACTCAATATATTTAGGGATGCATATCCTTAAATTAAGTCTCCATCCATAAAATTCCTAAACGCCAATAATCATATGTCTCTTGCACAATAGACAAAATACATGAGAGGAAGATAATGAAAAGCACAAAAGAAGTAAGTTTCAATTTCAAGTAGATAAAAGATATATGGAACTTACCCAAATGGTTTTTTAACCATATTGTGTTATTTTTTGTAAGAGTATTCCTTACCTTTTAGGTCAATGATTTTTTGTCCTCCTTATTAAGGATGGAGTGTTCTTTCATTTGTCTATATTCAAAATTTGAAAATTTTCCTCCTAAACCCTAACTTCCATTTCCTCTATAAATACACCCTGTTTCTTTTCACAGAACACAATTCATAGCCAAGAGACCTGCTCCTAAAACTCTCACAATACTCTCATAAATCTCTCTTAATATTTTGAGCTTTATACTTGCAACCTTATTGAGTGAGCAAGATTAATTTTTTTTGTGAGCTTTGATTGAAGATTCTACTATTTTGATAGAGTTATTGTAAGAGGTCACTTAATCTCGAAACACATAATCTTGTGAGGTTTAGTTGGCACCCATAAGCAAATTGAGTTTGTAAGGTTTGGTACCCTTAAGAAAATCGTGGGATTAAAAATCTCCAAGGGGCGTATTGGAGCGTGGACGTAGGGATATGATTTTCCAAACCACGTAAAAATATCGTGTGCATATCTTCTTTTTCTTATTCTCTTTTTATTTTTTGCTATTTATTTTTTGCACTTTAATTTTCCGCACTTATTTTCCACATTTCCATTTCGCACTTAATTTTCACAAATTTAATTGTCGCACTTTAAGTTCCCGTAATAATTATATTTTCTTGCTTTATATTTCCACATTTAAATTGTCGCAAGCATTATTTACTTTACCGCTTTTATCCATTACTTATTTATCTTTTCAAGAGTTAAACTCGTGGAACATTGCAGTTCATTATTGTACATTCATTTTTCACTTGAGTGTGAAAAGTTTTTAATTTAAATACGATCAACCAATTCACACCCCTCTTGGGTTACTATATCGATCTTACAATTGGTATCAAATCTTGGTACTCTATACATAAGACTTAATTATCTTGAGTTATGACATCCATGAGTGGTTCTTTCATTGAAGGTCAATCTACTACTAAACCTCCATTTTTCAATGGTAATGATTTTACTTATCGAAAAGTGAGAATAATGATTTATATTCAATCGATTGCCTATGACTTATGAGATGTTGTTGAAAATAGTGCTCACATTCCATTCAAAATTGTGGATGGTAAAATTATTGCCAAATCAAGAAAATTTCTTTAAATGTTAAGTCTATGAATGTTTTATTTTGTGCTCTTGATAAAAATAAATTTAATAGAATCGTTACATGTGAATCTGCTAAATCTATATGGCACATGATAGAAGTCACACACGAAGGCACAAATCAAGTTAAAGAATCTAAAAATTAGCATTTTTGTTCATAATTATGAATTATTTAAAATGAAGCATGATGAATCTGTACGTGAAATGTTTATTCATTTTACCAATATTATTAAGGGCTTGAAATATTTTGGTAAGACTTATTCCAATGATGAAATGGTGAGAACAATTCTTAGGTGTCTACCAAAGAATTGGAAGGCCAAGGTGACCGCCATCCAAGAAGTCAAAAGATCTCAACACATTTTCTCTTGAAGAACTTATTGGCTCATTGATGATGCATGAAATGAGGCTAAATGAAAATGACTAAGAAGGAGAACATTGCACTAAAATCAACACTTGAACAATCTGACAGTGAGAATGGTGATTGATGAGGAAGATGACATAACTCTACTCACTAGATGAATTCAAGAAATTCTTAAATAGAAGCAAAAATACTCTAAGAAAATATGATAAGAAGATATCCCGTGACACACTCACGTGCTATGAGTACAAAAATCATGGACACATAAAAGTTGATTGTCCACATCTAAGTAATGCCCCAAAGAAGTTTAAAAGAAGAGAATTCAATGCAACTTGGGATGAGACCGATGATAGAGGCTCCGTTGGCGAAGAAGAAGAAGTTGCAAACATGTGTTTCATGGCACTAGAAGATGAAGTAAGTTTTTCTAAGCTAACTTTAAATGATAAACCTAGTTATGAAGAACTTGAAAATGCTTTTGAAGAGCTTTATAGTGAATTTGAAAAACTTTGCGTAAAGAACAAAATTACGAAAAATGATTTTTTAAAACTTCAAGAAGAAAATGAGTTTTTAAAAAGTGAGATATTCCATAGATCATTAGGTGCCGATTACCTAATGATTGAAAAAAGAAAAAAATGATGAAAAACCTCGTGGAACAATAAGCCGGGAAGGAATAGCGGGAATATTCTTTTCAAGGGAAGGACAATGTGCGGAAATAAGTATCATAGAGATTTTGAGAATTTGAAAATCAAAGCAACCTTGCATGTTTTGCATCGAGACCTTATTCAAAGCCAAAATAAATAAAATAATTCAAATTCAACCATTTTTAAATTTACAAATGGAATAAACAATCTTGACAAGCTTCTTGGTAATCAAAGGAATGTTTCCGATAAAAGAGATATTTTACTAGAGTTTGTAGACACTACACAACTTGCGGATATTTTCACAAAATCATTAAATGTTGAAAGTTTTTTTTTGTAAAAATAGGCTTACTTTGAGAATTTTAGATATTAGTTAGTTTTTTTCTACTTACCATGTCAAGATAAAAGTATTTTTCCTCATTATTATTGGCTTATTCTTTTTTATGATAACAAAGGGGGAGAAAATAGAATATGCTTAAAAGTTATGTTTTTATCTTGATAGGTAAGCATATATTTAGGGGGAGTAAATTAAATTTATTTGATTAAATACATTTTTTGTCTAAGTGGTTTGTCATCATAAAAAAGGAGGAGATTTTTAACCATATATCTCTATGAGATAACTTTAGATCATAACAAAATATTGACGTTGCTAATAAATTTAATCAAGATTGCAGAGGTTATTGGAACAATTACCACAAGGCATTCCAATTGAAGATCATGAAAATATTTATTTTCATAAGAGCTCATAAAGCATGAAGATTGTCTCTTGCACAATAGACAAAATACATGAGAGGGAGATAATGACAAAACACAAACAAAGTAAGTTTCAATTTCAAGTAGATAAAGAGAGATTGAGCTTACCCAAATAGTTTTTTACCATATTGTGTTATTTTTCATAGGAGTATTCCTTACCTTTTAAATCAATGATTTTTTATCCTCCTTATTAAGGATGGAGTATCATTTCCTTTGTCTATATTCAAAATTTGAAAATTTCCCTCCTAAACCCTAACCTACATCTCCTCTATAAATACACTTCGTTTCTCTTCACAAAACATAATTCATAGCCGAGAGACTTGCTCATAAAATTCTCCCAATACTCTCATAAATCTCTCTTAATATTTTGAGCTTTATACATGCAAATTTATTGAGCGAGCAGGATTATTTTTTTGTGAGCTTAGATTGGAGATTCTACTCTTTTGAGAGAGTTATTGTAAGATGTCACTTAATCTCGAAACACATGGCCTTGTGAGTTTAGTTGGCACCCATAAGCCAATTGGGTTTGTAAGGTTTGGTTTTCACCCTTAAGAAGATCATGAGATTAAATCTCCAAGGGAGGCATTGGACGTAGGGATAAAATTTCTCAAACCACGTAAAAATATCGTGTGGCTGTCTTCTTCTCCTTCTTCTCTTTTTATTTTTTGCACTTTAATTTTCCGCACTTTAAGTTTCCGTAATTATTTTATTCACTTGCTTTATATTTCCGCATTTATATTATCGCAAACATTATTTATTTTAACGCTTTTATCTATTACTTATTTATCTTTTCAAGAGATTAAACTCGTGGAACATTGAAGTTCATTCTTGAACATTCATTTTACACCCCCTATTGTGTTGCCATATCGAACCTACATGGGACTCAATCGAATGACGATTTCCTTCCATTTCACGTACAAACATCCTTCAGCTCAAAACGGATCTTCAATTGGTAACCAAGAAACCTATTGAGAATATTGATGCCTATATTCAGCGCATCAAGGAGCTGAAAGATAAACTGATAGCGGTTTCAGTTCATACTGACGATGAAGACATCCTTATTTTCACCATTAATTCTCTTCCACCTGAGTTCAACAATTTACGGAGATCAATAAGACCATGGCCAAGCCTCTCTTTCTCGAGGAACTCCATGTGATTCTCAAAGCTAAAGAAAGTTTCTTGGAATCTTAGCGCAAGGGTCAGGAACAAATGTTTTAGAACACGACAATATTGGCTTCCTTCTCAAACCAAGGTAATTCAAGAGGTAGGGGTTTTATAGGTTTTCGTGGTACTAAATTCAATTCTGGTAGGAATACGAGTGGAAGGGGGCCATACCTCCAAATTGGTATCACAACAATCATGTTCTTGGACCACATCCTATATAACTTTACCAATCTTTAAGTCCCCTCCTAACAACATAGACACCTCTAATACCATGAAAAATGCCAAATTTGTAGTAAATTTGGGCATAGTGCCATAGATTGTTATCACCGCCTAAACTTTTCTTATCAAGGTAAAGGTCCCACCCCAAACCTCTTAGCCATGGCTGCCTTTTTCCCACGGATCAAACCAGTATGACTTACACGTATGGTTGACTGACACCGGCTACAATAATCATCTTTCTCATGAATTACATAATCTTTTCTCCTCAATTGAATACACTGGGATGATGCTATTTCCATCAGCAATGGACAAAATTTGTCAATAACCCATACATGTTTTGCTCTTCTTTTTTACTTCTACTACGTATTTTCCTCTTTCTCAATTTTTTTGTGTTCCTCAATTATCCTCTGATCTCCTATTTGCTTACAAATTTTTCTTAGATAATTATTACTTATTTATCTTTGATGCTCCTTTCTTATGCATTCGGGACAAGGCAACATGGGCAATCTTGCATAAAGGACCCAATGTTAATGCCTTTATCCCATCGCACTAGTCTGTATACATCTTCTAGTGCATATGTTAGAGTTCCTAATCTTCTGTGGCATTATAGATTAGACACCCCACCAACAATGTTGTTCGACAAATTTTACATACTGCTAATATCTCTTGTAACTTTCCTACTTCGTTTCCTTGTGTTTGTATTAGTTGTGTTACCAATAAAATGACTAAGGTTCCTTTTACTGCTTCTACTACTATGTCTAATTCTCCTCTTCAACTCATACATAGTGATGTGTGGGGACACTCCCCCACTACATCAACAAATGGACATAGATATTACGTAGTCTTTATTGATGATTATTCTCGTTATACATTGTTGTTTCCTATTTGTAATAAATCTGATGTTTATGATGTGTTTATGAGATTTAAACCTTTGGTTGAGAACATGTGCTTATCCAAAATCAAGTCTTTTATGTATGATGGAGGTGGTGAATAACCATCCTCTTTTTTTAGTCTTACTTAAATGACAATGGCATAGTTCATCAAAAGACTTGCCCTTATACCCCTTAGTGAGCGGGAACATAAGCATGTGGTTGAAACAAGCCTTACTTTACTTCATCATGCTTTTTTTCCTCTTTCTTTCTGGAACTATGTGTTTGCTACTGCTATCTATCTTATTAATCACATGCTTAGTGATGTCCTAAATCATATATTCCCCTTTTGAGAAATTATTTTGCAAAGTTGCTGATTATACTCACTTACGTGTTTTTGGTTATGCTTGTTACCCTAGCCTTCAATCTTACGTGAAAACTAAATTTCACTCTAAGTCAACTCAGTGTATATTTATTGGTTATGCTATGGAGCAAAAGGGTTATTTATGTTTCGAGGTTGATAACAAGAGGTGTTATACCTCCAGACATATTATTTTTTATGAATCTATTTTCCCTTTGCTTCTTCTAATTCGGTTATTTCTGCTTCTTCTAGTTCTGCTACTTCACTTCCTTCGGCAAACATGTACACTTCTCCCTTACCCTTATTTTCTTCTAATTTGCTTCCTCGAGGATGTTCTGGTGTTTCTGGTAATAACCCTGTTCCAGTTTAAGACTCTACTAAGAATAATTCTGCTGTCTTTTCTCCTCTTTTGTAACCAGTTTTGTTTGATAATGTGCTGCGTATCATGGATTTAAGTTCTAATATTGATAATGTTTCTATTTCTGAGCCAAATGTATCTGATTAGCATATTGCCAGTGCTGGAATACAGTCTAATAATCATACTTATGGTGTTGAAATGATACTAGTATTTCTCCTACTAATTTTTCATGATAATCTGCACGTTGTTCCCTTGAATGTTGCTTTAAATTATGCTAGTCAGCCCGCTAGTGGCTCTGTTTTAGAGTCCACTCAATTTGAAAATGTTTTTATCGATGTTATTGTTAATCTGCCTGGGTGTCCTAGACAATCTAGGACTAGAACCTCCACCCACCCTATGCAAACTAGGTCTAAGTCTGGGATCTCTAAAAATAAATTTTTTCTTGCGTATGTTCCTTCTATGCAATCTGTTAAACCTGAACCGATCTCATTTCCTTCTACTATAAAGAGTTCTGAATGACACAAATCCTTGATAAATGAATATCAAGCCTTCATTTCTCAAAATACATGGACTTTGGTTCCTTTATCCCCTAACAAGAACTTTGTAGGTTGCAAATGGGTTTATAAGCACAAATATAACCCAAATGGTTCCATAGCTAGACATAAATCCCGTTTAGTTGTGAAAGGGTTTCATCAACAAGCTGGTTTAGACTATAATGAAACTTTTAGTCCTGTTATAAAGAAACCTACTATTATAATTTTATTATCTTTGGATGCTAGTTATGGATGGCCATTAAAGCAATTAGATGTCAAGAATGTCTTTTACATGGTACCTTAAATGAGGAAGTCTACATGACACAATCTCAAGGTTTTGTTAGTCAAGCTTATCCAAATTATGTTTGTAAATTAAACAAATTCTTATATGGTTTAAAACAGGCTCCTAGAGCTTGGTTTGAGAAGTTTATTACTCATTTGCTCTCTATTGGCTTTGTTGGGTCTCAGGTTGACACTTCTCTTTTTGTTCATGCCACTTCTTCTTTTCTTACTTATATTTTATTATATGTTGATGATATTATTATAAGTGAAAGATATTATTATAAGTGAAACTTCTTCTAATTATATTAATAAAATTGTGCATAATTTGTAAAACACCTTTGAGATGAATGACTTAGGTGATCTGAAGTACTTCTTAGGTCTTGAAATATCTAGAAATTCTTCTAGTATCTTTGAAGTCAACTTAAGTATGATAAAGATTTGATTCTCAAATTTGGTATGATGAATGCTAAACCTTGTGCTTCTCCTTGCTCAACTAAATCTCCTCTATGTACTATTTCTGGTTCTCCATTATCAGATGTCATTTCTATAGAAGCATTGTTGGTTCCCTTCAGTACTTGACATTTACTAGACCCGATATTGCCTTGCTGTTAATCGATTTTGTCAGTACATGCACTCACCTACTTCATCTCATTTAGCTGCTGTCAAACGTATTATGCATTATATATTGGGCACTATAGATCATGGCATTTTATTTAGATCTAGCTGTCTTTTCTTGCAGGCTTTCTCTGATGATGATTGGGCTGGTGACCCAACAAACAAAAGATCTACATTTGGTTATGTATTTCTTGGATCGAATAGCATATCTTGGAGTGCAAAGTAGCAGTCCATTGTTGCCCTGTCTTCAACTGAAGTTGAATACAAAGTTCTGGCCAACACCGTTGCCGAGTTAAGTTGGCTAAGACAGATTCTACAAGATCGTCATGTTTATCAAACTAAAGCTCCTATCCTCTACTGTGATAACACCTCGACTATATCTCTCAGTTCTAATCTAGTTTTTCATGCGAGGACAAAACATGTAGAAATTGACTACCACTTTGTTCTTGAATGGGTCATGAAAAAGGATCTTGTTGAGCAACATGTCTCTTCGTCACATCAACTTGCTGACTTGTTCACAAACCCTTGTCTTCCCCTCAATTTGTATTTTTAAGAGACAAACTGATCCACAAATGGTGGATCAGTTTTTTTTTTTGGGGGGGGGGGTGTTAATGAAGAGATAAAATAAGTAGTTGTTTTATATTAATATTTAACTGTCGGGATTAGTTTTGTACTTTGCTCTCTCTTTGTCGGTTGTAGGTGTTGTATATTATCTCACTTGCTTCTTTGTTCTAGATTAATGAGCATTCCATGGGCTTTCTTCTTCTTCTTCTCCATCTCTATTTCTTCCTTCTATATTTGTCTTCTCTTCAAACTTTTTTTATCTTCCCACAATCTAAAGGTTGTCATATTGAAGTAGTGCACAATTTCAAGTATTTCAGAAAGGGTGTGAAATGTTCAATCTTAAACCAATAGGAATCAAACACGTGTAAATGTAGGGGTTGAAGTTATAATTAAATAGAAAATAGTTAGACAAAAATGGTAAAAAAAAAGTTTATCACCTCATTCTCCCTTTGAATACACCAGTGATCATATCAATTGTAGATTTTAATATGCAAAATAACTCCCAATAACAAAAGTGAGTTTGCTTTAATTTGTAATTATTAGGGGATCGATGAGATCCTTGACTATGAAATCGGAAATAATAATCTACTTTCCCAAAAGAGTAAAGAAAAATGAATTTGAGCTCCCAATCTGGAACATTGGTTAAATTCAAAGTTATTTACTGACTTTAGTCCATATGTGATATATTTATTTTATAAGGATTGAGTTCTAGATTAAGTTTTAATATAAATAATTAAGTTTAATAGTAAACAAATGGTAAGTTATTTTAATGATTTATAACATGATAATCTGTGAATAATTGATTAATCAATTTAAATTTGATCTAAAACTTGATCATTGCATTATTATTTTTTTTAAACTCCAAGTAGTCCAATCAGATTCTTTATCATTGTTGAGCACATTAGACTTGGATTCTCCAAATTGGTCACCTAAAAAGAAAAAAAATGTAAAGGTTTTTTTTTTGCACCCTTGGATAATTAGATTAAATATGAATAGTTCATATCAGATGATCAACTTAAACTGGTAGGGTTAGGAAATCTAAATTTCACCGTTCGATAACATTTCAGGGATCTCACATGTAGTGACTGAAATATGTATCATCTCTGATCTGATAGCAGTACTGAACCAATTACGTAAAATTTTCCATCAAGTGGATAACTTAGAAGATGCTGTATCTTTATGAAGTACACTAAAAAGAAATGGAAACTACTTCCAAAGCTTAAGTAAGCTGTTTAACCAGAAATTAGTAAGCGTTTGAATCTGAAATCGGGAAGAACTAAGGAGAGGTGGAATGGGTAATTCGATGTAACTTCCATGGAGTTTAACGTCAATTGGGACCCAATCAGATAAAAACAGCGATGGTCTACCTACCAAAAGACAAAGCCGGCAGTACCGTCACGGTCACGCCGGTGACAGAATTACAGAGGGTCACCCGCAATCAAATCCCGCCACCTCATCACTTTCCCTCCCATATCCCTCCACGTGTCCTTCACGTTCAAATACTTCTTCACCGACGCCGTCAATTGCCGCTCAGTTTTTCCCGTCAACCAAATAAACTTCGCATTCGTCAAACTGAAAGGGGAAAAAGGCGTTCACGTATTCTCCGGTCAACTGAAAACCCTAATACAATTCCCTCTGAGATTCCAGATCGGCGATATCCTGCGCGCGCACGGTGACGGCGCGTATTAGTACCATATCCAGTATATATCCGTTGAATCATTGGCTTTCTCTCGATCATTCGTCAAAGATAATCGCCTTCTTCCGTCGGTAATTGCAGGGATACACAAAGAACAGCCAAAAATTGATAGATCAGCTGTATCCTGTATGTAATAGTACAGATCCGATGGAAGAAGACGATGAGATCCATTCACACCCAACGTCCGCGAGTGGGTCTCCGGCGTCGCCGAGGGATAACGGCAGGATAACGGTGACGGTGGCGGCGCCTCCTCCTTCGGCTCAAACCACCATAAACTTGGCACTGCCGGTTCAGCAACCAAAGAGCGGTGGTGGCGGGAGAGAAGATTGTTGGAGTGAAGGCGCGACGGCTGTGTTAATAGATGCTTGGGGGGAGAGATACATGGAGCTGAGCAGAGGGAATTTGAAGCAAAAACATTGGAAAGAGGTAGCTGATATTGTAACTAGCAGAGAGGACTATACCAAGACCCCCAAGACTGACATTCAGTGCAAAAATCGGATCGATACGGTTAAGAAGAAGTACAAGCTCGAGAAGTCCAAGATTTCTGCTGGTGGAGCGCTCAGCAAGTGGCCATTCTACGAGAGATTGGAGGGATTGATCGGTTCGACGACGAAGACCGTTGGATCCGGTGTGGTTGTAGCTGGAACAGCAACGCCATCTTTGCAGAGCCAGAAAGTGCCTGTGGGAATTCCCGTCGGAATACGGTCGGCAAATCAGTATCATCAAGTCAATCGAACTCCACAGCAGCAGAAGGGAATGAGATCTCAGAAGATACAGTTAGGCAAGCGGAGCCGACTTTACTCCGACTCTTCAGGCTCGGACGGGGAGATATCTCCAGCTTCGTCGGATAGCTTTCCGCCGGATATTTACGAGAGAAAGATGGTTAAGGTTCCGAAGGAGTTGAATCCAACTTCCGCTCGTGTAGAGACGCCGACCAAGGGAAGAAATGGAGCAAAAGAGAAGGGGTACTGGGGCAATGGGCTGAGGGAGTTGACACAGGCGATACTGAAATTCGGGGAGGCGTACGAGAAGGCAGAGAGGGCGAAGGTGCAGCAGGTGGTGGAGATGGAGAAACAGAGGATGAAGTTTGCCAAGGACCTAGAGTTGCAGAGAATGCAGTTCTTCATGGAGACCCAAGTGGAGATTTCACAGCTAAAGCAGGGAAAGAGAGCTGGGAACACTAGCAGCAATCATCGTAGCAACAAGAATGGCCATAACAGGGATAGCACCAATTAGATCTTCATATTTTGGTTTGAGTTTCGATCTTTGTTGAAATTTTGGATCAAGAAATGGTAGTTTTAGACTTAATTTGTATCCCTCGTAGTAGTTTATTACAAATTAACTTTTGTATTTGCTTGTGATCATTCTTCTACATTCCTAATTGGAATTTCTATATTAGTAAGCATGGTATATACATGCAATGTTATTTAATAGTTTTTTCCTCAAAGTTACAAATTTTAGGGAGGGTATTGCGAATCAGGATATCACGAATTGAATCCATTATCTTATAGTTTGAATGTGACAACTTAACTATTATGCTAACTCATATTATCAACTTTGATGAATAAGTACGGTTTCTTCAAATCAAAACAACTTAAATGACGCAGCATCAGATCAATGAACACTTGTTAAATACTGCAACAAGAGGGAGATAGCTTAATTACGGTTCTCGCAGCCATACAACATGGGATGCAATGCTTCAAGTTGAAGCTAAAGCCCTCTCTGCCCAGGCATGATGCTAATGTGCATATTACGTTAGAGCAGGGAGCAAAGGCAATGGATTGTTTTCAGATTAGCGATGAGAAACCAGTGAGTGAAAGTTGACAAGGCAAGCAAAACTCAAGATGAGTCATTGTCAAGATAGAGAGCCGTTGAAAATGTGAATTGCATCCATGTGCTTCGGCCGGCCAATGCACCAGCTATTCAATTGAAGAGCCAACTCTGCATTTCATATACAAGTTTGGTTGTCAAGGGAAGAAAAGTTCCACCGAACACGTTACCTCAACCGTTGGTTTGAATGAATTTCAATCTCCCAACTATTACCCAGAACTTGATTGCCCATGTAAGACCCTTTGAACCAGTCATGAAGCGGAGTGGGTGGTGCTGGTTGGGGCCCACATTCCTTGTTTTTGTTTATTGAAATTTGAATAATTATTATTTTTTAAATAATACATGTTTATCACCCCTATAAATTGATAGTGTATCAAATTTTACCATGCGTGTATATAGAGAACAATATATTTTCAGTTAAGTGAGTTTTGTCTTGTAGCATATATTAATCCACCTAAACCGTTGGAATTGAATGAATTTTGAAAAAAAAATATTTATTAATCTTAGATTAATGGAATCCTGACCCGTTGTTTAACAGTATTCGTCAGTCAATTTTGATAACCATACAAATCTTGCATTTAATAACTTGGTTTTTACATAATCACGTGTTAATTGAAAGATGATTATCCAAATCTCCCGATCTAAACAGCTAAATGATATCGCAATCATGAATCATGCATGTGTAAAATAAAATGTTAAAATTATGGAAATTGCAGGGTCAACTCAAAACCAAGGGTCAATGAACCGTCCACGCGTCCAACTCTGGTGATGGGACCAATATCCATCGGTAACCAAAACAATTTGTGTTGACTGCTCAACCAGGGCCTCATTTTCATCTACTAAAATTAAGGTGTGTAAACTAATTAAATCGAGTTAGACTGAATAAAAATAATTGGTTTGATCATTTTATATCAACTGTAGTTGATTTGGTATCTGATTTAAAAAAAAAGTGAACTTTCACTTCGGTCTAATTTTTTTTATAATTTGGACCGACCCGACCGGATCGGTCATTTATCCTTCCCATATCATATTTATTTTATCTCATTTTTCATTTTTCTATAATTTCTTTAATGTTTAGTTTATGTGTTGTGGTTCAAATTATGAGTTTTTATTGTAATACATGAAAAACTTTGAAATTTTCAAAACATGTCTAATTAAAATACCTTGATTGGCCTCTTGAAAAAAAATCTCAATGGACTGTAAAACCCAACCAAACCAACTATATAACTGGTAAGTTGTTTCCTCTTTATTATAAGATCGTGAATTTTGATTCGACCCGATCTATATATTAAAAATCAGACCAAACCAATCATACACACTCTTGACCAAAACGTTGACGACTTACAAGCTCGAACCTAGTGTTGTCATCTTACTACATGAAAAGGCTAATGTGTTCTATCAAATCATAGTAAAATGTGTTCAAATGTGACAGACACATAGATCACTTGTAATCACACTTCTACTCTACAAAAGTTACCAGGTTAGAATCTCTTTTTTCTAAATTTGACAAAAAGTATGTTTAGAATAACACTTGCTGCAAGACATGTTGGTTTATGGTATTGTCGTATCAGAGAATGTTGATTTTTTTTATCAAATGACATAGAACTTTTTGTAACTTAGTATCAATTGCGATAATTATGAATATTAAAACGACACCATGATCAACCAAACTCATGTCAATAACGTCAAACTTAGTTATCCACACTAATCAACATAACATTATATAAACCGTGTTAATACCACAAACTTCAAATCACATTATATTTATGGATGTAATATCAAGAGTAATTTTAGTTATACTGACAACAAAAATTAAACCGAGTTTAAGTAGAATAAGATGATATGTCAACTCATTCACTGATTGATACTTTATAATTCATTAAAAGATATGCAAATTTATAAGTCTCATTAAATTATTAATGATGGACTTTTTACTTTATCGATGTAGAATTATTCATAATATCAGTATATTTTTTATGAGTTAATTATAAAAATTGAACATTGTTAAAATATATGTAGACACATCATATAATTATTTCGAATCGATGATGAAGTTCAATACTTTGCAAAATCTGGAGCCAAACAAAACTTTTTGTAAGATTTATACAACACATTCACAAATTTTTTGTCAATGTTCTTGTTAAATTCAATTTCAAATTAATGTAACACTGTGATACTCACACTGTTAGCACTATAATATACATGATGTGTTATCACTCACACACCTTGCAATGTAAATTTATTTTTCTTATATATTAATTTATCATATTTAAAGTGACATTATATCAAAATTCTTTGAGTATAAGATTGCTAGTAAATGATTTTCGAATGATTGCTAGAATATGATTATAGGAAAGTATGTATCTAGAGAGTTAAAATTATTCTGTTTGTTAACACTTGCGAATGTTATGGTTTAACGGTGAGAATGTTAAATTACTTTGTCTGTCTCGATAGAATGTAAAAGAGACTATTATAAGTGTAATTGCCAATTTTTAGTTTCACCCTTGAACTAAATTATATTTATGTATGACTTGTTAATGATGAAGGTAATTTGGGCAAAGTATTAGATGTTTTAAATTCAACATACCTATTCAATTTGGAGAGGGCTTGGAATACCCTTCAAATGAAATTTTTTTGGATGGGTATCTATTTTTTTTCAACTTTATAATCAAACAATGTAATCCTGAGTATCTCAAAACATTCCAGATAAGTTCTCAAACTTAACCCATACCAAACATATCAAAAGCGCGTCAAAACATTTTTCCAATGTTAAATGGTCAAACTTGTAATTTTTTTCAGCTATAAAAAATGTGTCATTGACCAAAATCCTGATTGAGCACCAAATTTACCTGCATACCCCTGGTGTTTGAACTAAATACCCCTATTATTCACTATATTAAGACTAAGAGAGTTAAAAGTTGTTCAAGTCGTGAAGAAGACTGTTGAGCTTCAAAGGGTACAATGTGGACATTATGGTAATTTGAAGTCTCTACCAGAGTCACTCATGTTTCTGTAAATTCACTTCACACCACAGCCACAGACTCTTGTTAAGATTTCCCACATTGCAAGCAAATATTTTGTCTGAAACACAGTTCTTTATCAGTCTCTCTGTCTTCTCTCTCTACGGTCTCATGTATCTTTTAGACAGAGAGAGTCTAGAGTGTAAATTCACTTATTTGAGGAATGAGTGAAGCAAAATCTCATCGTCAATGTTAGGGTTTTCTTTAAATCTTAAAAACCTTAAAAACTACTTGCCCAATTGAACAATTGGGAAAAAGCTACCCTCAGAGAGGCACAGAAAAAGCAGAGATAGAAGTGGAAGGACGGGGACCAAAATGCTGGTGCCTCTATCAGCTTGCTACTGAATCAGAGCATCCGATTGAGCAATCAGAGATTTCAGAGACTGCTCTCTGGTGTATGCTTCTGAGTTTGAGGATCGGTCTCCCATTTTGGCTACTTCTTGGTTATATTTTTGTGGTTTTCTGCATGCAATTATATATGTCTATCTTCTTGGTTAGATTTTTGTGGTTTTCTGCATGCAATTATACATGTCTATCTGTATGCAAAATGTTATGTGATCGAATGTGTACAAAATGTTGTGTGATCGAATGTGTACAAAATGTTATGTGATCGAATGTGTACAAAATGTTATGTGATCGAATGTGTACAAAATGTTATGTAATCGAATGTGTGTGTGTATATCTGGAATTGTTTAATTTTGGTTTGGTTTGGGATAATGAAAATGGTCTCATGAGTCTTATTGTATCTAAGTCTGCTTTGGTTTGACATCTGAAGTTGGAATTTTATTGATCAGATCTAAGATATACCTTGCCTTCTACCGGGAAGAGCGGCTTACTATATTAGGATAACAGCTTGAAATGCGCCTTCTGATTATAGAAAGGATTTTTCGGGTTGATATCTGAGGTAATTTTGGTAAGCATTTTGAGCTTAACTAGTATACTTACGCAGGCATCCGTTTGTTTCCAGTTTATCTGATTCACATTCCACTTGTTACTCGTAAGAAAATCCGTTTGTTTCCAGTTTGTCTTCAGTTTATTTTAATTGTAAATTCTTTCATCCAGAACCTACATTGTGGCTTCAAAGCTTCTTTCCTATATTTGCTGGATTTTAGATGTCCAAATAGAAGTCTTCGATTCTAGATAATATCTGCTAAAAAGTACTACTAGGTGTATGAATATCTGGAAGAAGAGATAGTTCAATTATTGGGAAGGGAAAATGAAATCGGAGACTCCTCTGGATTATGCTGTATTCCAGTTATCACCCAGGCGCTCGAGGTGAGGATAACATAACCTTTGATCTTTATCTGTCATCAGCTTGCTATTTGTTTTCCATATTTATTCAAATTTTCTTTTTGGACAGATGTGAATTGCTTGCTTTCAGCCGTGGCAACACTGAGAAACTTGCATCAGGTTCAGTAAAACCATTTGCAACTCATTTGAAGGTTGTGGAAGAGCAGGTTGCCCTTTCATTTCGGTCAATAAAGCTCGAAAATGAGAACTGCAATGAAACATGGTTCACAAAAGGGACTCTTGAAAGGTTAATACCTTCCCAGACTGAGAATTTTGTTTGATAACATAGCTGATCAATTTCTTTTATAATATAATGAGGCTGCCCCGATGAAGGAATATAGTAAGTTTCTTGTCAGTGGAGTTATCGTGTGTGCTAGTGCATTGTTTGACATAATTGACATTTCTCACTTCCAGGTTTGTTCGATTTGTTAGCACACCGGAAGTTTTAGAGACAGTGAATACATTTGATGCAGAAATGTCTCAGTTGGAAGCTGCCCGGAGAATTTATTCTCAGGTAACAAATTCCTTTGTCAATGAAATGCAGATATAGAATTTGTTTGCATTAGCCTGGTTAAGTTATATTCTCTACTGAATTTGGGAAGTCTCGTGCATTAGGGAGCAGGAGATCGGCATTTTGGTTCAGTAGGTATGCTTCTTTACTTTTCTGTGAACTAATTTTTTAATTTCCCACTCTGGCTTGGACTAATCACAAGAAGGCCTTAATAATAGTATCTTATCTTGGGTGGAAATTTTATACCCGTTTAAGTGTTTCAATAATCAATGCATCCATGACTCTAATGTCTTTGGTGCTTATTTACGTATGAAGAATCAGCTGAGTTTTGTTCTAATATTTTAAACACGCTTCTTTTTTTTCCTTTATAAAATATGTTTTTAGATTTAAATTGTTATATTTAATTTTTTATTGCTTTATATTGATTTCGTCATTTATAGAAGTTACAGTCAAGTTGGAGGTTGATGTATAATGCATATACATATATGATATATAAATAATATTTTTATAATTCTGTATTTCTTTTTTCTTGAAACATTAAGAATGGGTTTAGAAACAAAGTATACACAAAAGATAATAATGAAACCTGTGGCGGTCAATTGGATGCTAGTTAGAGCTAGAGAGATGTCTTTGGCTTCTAATCTTTTGGTGTTTAGCTTAGTTATGTTGCTACTAAAAAACTCAGTTCTTTTAATGATGCCTGTCATTGTGAGTCATTTCTCAAATATGCCTCTTTTCTAATTATCAAAATAATGTTTATGCAAGTTTGTCATAATTTGTTCCAGGGGATGGAGTAGAGATTGTCGGGTCAGCAGATGAAACAAAGTAATCCCTCTTCTTTAAAACTTAATACTTTTGCATTAGAACGGAACATTGGACTATACGTTTTGTTATTCAAGCTTTTAGTGAAAATTAGCACTTCTTTGTTGCAACAGTAGCAATTCTGCTCCTTGGGTTTGTTAATGTTACAAATATTCCATGCCATATATTGAAATTTTGTTTGACAGTTAGCATTCAAGGGTTTTACGTTCTTGTTAGAATGGGAGGCTTCATTTTGTGTTAACTTAGGTGTGCTAGGCTTGAAACTCTTAGTAAGTATGGATTTTGTGTTAACTTAGGTGTGCTAGGCTTGAAACTCTTAGTAAGTATGGAAATTGGTAATGGTGATGGATTGGAGCTGTTCACAAGAGTTTCGTGCTGGATGAATATGGATTTCAGTCCAGCAAAGAGAATTGGTTGCAACAGCTGTTAATTATGTTATACACTATACCCTCAATGCGTGAAGATTTGCACGTGTGTGAATATACATGTAAAACTTGGTTTGACTTTTCTTCTGCCTTTTTGAAAAATTTGCAGAAAGGAGCTTCTAAGGGCCATCGATGTGCGACTTTTAGCAGTGAGACAGGACTTAGCCACAGCTTGGGCTCGTGCATCAGCTGCTGGTTTCAACCTTGGAATTGTCTCTGATCTTCAACTCTTTGCAAACCGCTTTGGTGCCCATCGGTTAAAGTAAGTTTGATAGGAAAACTTATCTCTTTTTTCCCACTCTCATCCCATATTTTTCTCCATGTTTGTGTGTGGAAGTGTGCATGCAAGGCATCAAGTGTTCACTATCATTGTAAAAATTTGAATGCGTATGCTTTGCTGAGAAGGGGAAAGTAGAGCCTCTTTATTACAGGTTGGTCTATCAACGGCAGATGGGAAATATGAGGAAGAAAGATTAGAAATTTTTTATTAACTTGAACTGAAGTGAATGCCCATTCTCTTGATTTTACAGGTAGTAATCCTATGTCTCATAATGTTTTCTATTGGACCAATGTTGAGTCAAGAGGGAAGGAATTGGACCACCTTTGAACGTTCTCTTCCACTAGATACTAGTGGAAGTACTCTTGAACTTTGTATTAGGATAGTTTTTCTTATTTTGTGGGTAATTGTAGCTTCTCATAATCGATAATGTATCTAGTGTGCCAGTCTGTGAGAAGTGATTTAAGTATTGAAAAATAGTTTTTTCATGTTTCAAAATTCTCAAGTTTTGATCTTGAAGAACACATGTCTTGTGGAGCTGGAGTAGAAGAGCCTTTTTATTATGCTTCTCATTTTCCTGATCTACATAGGCTCAAGTGAGCACCTTGTTTTTTTTTTTCAAAAGACAAACTCAATTTCTTGCTGATAGGGCATGCTTGCTATATCACTCAAATAGTCCCATTTTGCCATCATATTGCACAATAATACAAGAAATGCAGCATAATCCTCACAGGTTCGAGTTCGAATCCAACGACTGACACTTTCTTGTGTTCTTCATCCTGGGGCAGGATTTAATTGCCCCGTGCTTTATCCGAGGTGCGCTTGTAGGAAATGCCTAGCCGAGGGCCTGTGCAACCCCGGGATTAGTCGAAGCTATAAAGGGTTCGGATACCCGGTGTTAATTTAAAAAAATCCTGTTTACGACTCATAATGTGCTTGAACCTATTTAGCTATATTAATTTGGATTTCCTCTAATTTGGTCACACCTGGACTAAGCTGAAATTGAGACCAAATCCCGTTCTTGATTATATATTTGTGGAGAAAAGGAGCATCAATAGCTGTCATCAATGATATAATTTCTACAGTTCAACTATTTTCAATTTCTACAACCTTATAGTTCGTTGTCAAGTTATTTTAGTGTCTTAATGTATTAATGCTTACTTATATTTGAAATATAATTGGGTGCAGTGAAGCATGCTCCAGTTTTATCTCACTGAGCCAAAGGCGGCATGACCTGATCAGCTCATGGAAGCCATGTTTTGAAGACAAAGCCATAAGATCTTCATCTGAGTCTGACATGTCCATTGATGACTTTACTGATGACCATAACAGCTCCAACGTCCAGCCAAACCACCAAAACCAAACTAAGCTTGACCAACAACCATATATAACAGCAGAAACAAAACAACTCTGCCTCGACCAATCACTGCTTTCCATGCATCACCAGCCCAAGGAGGCGGCCTTCGCTAGCACGCCTAATGTTAATGTGAAAGATATTCCCAAGGAAGTGAGTGTCCATGTGGTTACAAAGAAAGAGAAGAGCAAAGAGGAGGCTCTGACTAATTCAGCCTTGATTCCAGCCAATCCATCTACTAGACGGCTCAGTGTTCAGGACCGTATCAACCTCTTTGAGAACAGGCAGAAGGAAAATTCTAACAGCAGTAGTGGTAACAAGCCCAGCGTTGGAAAATCTGCAGATCTTAGGAGGGTTTCCTCAGATGTCTCATCAGCACCCTCGGTGGTTGAAAAAGCAGCTTTGACTGGTGACAAGAAGGATGAAGAGAACCCTTCGTGTACTCCTTCCTCTGCTTCTAATGTTGATCAGACTAAGTCTAATTCATTTTCTGGTGCATGTGAGGATGAGAATATGAGGTGCTCGAATGATTCGGGTAGTTCAACTAAGCTTGAATCGCTGAGTGGTTCTGTAAGAGCCAGTGATGTTGGGATGCAAGATCGAGCTCAGGTACAGACTGGTCTTTGGCTTCTTCCTGGAAAGGAGGAGATGAGCTCAAAGGCGGAGGTTAATTGGAAGGATCAAACCACTTCCCTTCAAATTAGGTCTTCTGCTGGTAGAACAGAACCAGTTTGGTTAAATGATCAAGGAGTTCCTCAGGAAAAGTTAAAGACTCTGTCAAGTGCAGAAGAAAGGAGCAGTGCGTTTAAAGATAATATGGACTTTGAGAAACAATTGATGGGTTTCTCTCAAACGGAAGATATTGTGGTCAAACGCCAGGTCGGTGCTTCTGCAAGCAAGGTAGGGAATGATATAGTTGATGGTGAGATAGTAAATAAGGTGGAGTACTCTAGAATGCAAGATATATCGGTAAATCAATCACATTCTAGAGGTTCTCAAAGTCATTCCCAATCTCTCTCGGGACATTTTGATGGTGGAATTGGTATAAAACTGAAGGAAGCTCCTTCGGCTCAGTTTAAGGGGGTTGTGGGTGATCGATCGGCTCCTCAGACTCAGTGGAGATCTTTGTCAGGAGAACATGAGAAGGATAAGAATGACTTATCAGCATCGGATAAGCAACATACTAAAAAGAATGATCATGGAGTTCAGAGATTGAAGATGCAGAAACCAGTTTCTGCTGGTAGTGAGCCTACGAAGAAGTCACAAGTTAGGAGGGATGAAAGAAACTTTATTCATGAGAATAGTATTTCGGACCTTTTTAGTAAAAAGATTTTAGGAAGTCGGGAAAGCTCTTCTACGATCTTGACTGTACCAACAGAGCAGGTTGAAAGAGTAAGGCAGTCAAAGGGTAATCAGGAGCTCAATAAGGAGCTGAAATTGAAGGCGAATGAGCTTGAAAAGCTTTTTGCAGAACACAAACTTCGAATTCCTGTGGACCAGTCTGGTTCTGCAAGGCGAAGCAGGCATGGTGACTTGCAGGTAGAGCAGGCAGTTGGTGCACAATGCAAAAAAGAAGCAGTGCCGGAGAGTGCTCCCCTACAGTTGCCAGACAGAATTACAGTAACTGAACCAACAACAACTCACAGTAGCACAGAAGACCTCAATATCACTCCAGGAAAGATGAAAATTGATAATCAGGAATATGGTGATGCTTTGAGGAACAATTTTTCGGAGCTTTGTCTTTCAGATAATTCTAGAGGAAAATTGTATGAGAAATATATGCTGAAAAGAGATGCTAAACTGAGAGAACAATGGGGTTCCAGAAGAGCAGAGAAGGAGGCCAAGATGATGGCCATGCAAAATAGCCTTGAGAAGAGTAAAGCTGAGATGGAGGCCAAATTTTCTGGCTTTGCTGACAAAGAAGATTCAGTAGCTAGTGCTAGGAGACGTGCCGAGAAACTTAGGTCATTTAATTATCGTTCAAGTATGAAGAGAGAGCAGGTACGGCTTATATAGTTGTGATTTCAGACAATAAGTTTTAACTGCTAAATATGGTTATTGATGGAAGTTGATGTTCTGGAATTTCCGTTACATTCTATGCTTCGTTTCAAATTTATTTCTGCAGCTGACTGACAACTTTTTCTGTATGAGAGTAGCCAAATGATTCTATCCAGAGTGAAGAGGATGAAGAGACTCCTGATATTTTGGAGCAGAAAACTTATGGGGAAGATAGATTGTATAGTGATACCTATTTAGGGGTTAATGCTTCTAGAAGCGCCAAAACTAAGGTCTTTCCAAATAGAACATCATCCACTCGTACTATGCCAGCACCAGCTCCTCGATCTGCTTCCAAAGTTTCAAACTCCAGTTCTGGGAGGCGAAGAGGACATACAGAAAATCCTCTTGCACAATCTGTTCCTAACTTCTCTGATTTGAGGAAAGAAAACACAAAGCCATCTTCCGGAGTCAGCAAAGCAACAATTCGCCCACAGGTGAGAAACTATGCACGAAGCAAGAGTATTGGTGAAGAGGAAGTTGTCAAGGAAGAGAAGCCACGGCGATCGCAGTCCTTAAGAAAGAGTTCTGCCACTCCAGTTGAGTTTAAAGAGATATCTCATTTTAACTCTGACAATGTTGTATTAGCACCATTGAAATATGATAAAGAGCAACCAGAGCAGTGTATTTATGAAAGATATTCAAAGAGTGTGGAGTCAAAGCATTTTCTTAGGAAGGGGAATGGCATAGGTCCTGGTGCTGGAGCTAGCATTGCTAAGCTGAAGGCTTCCATGTCATCTGGGACTTTGAAAGATGATGGCGACTTTGATGAACTGGCCATTGAGGCAGATGATTCAGTAGATATGGACACAGAGGAAGACGAGGAAGAGCTTGATACAAGGGAAATTGAAGACGCTGATCTGAATAATGGAAAACCGAGACTCAGCCAGGACTCGGACAAATCAGGTATATCTGGGTCTGAAAGTAGTCAACCCTTGACGTCCCTCTCAGGGGTGGATCCTGCTTCTGCTGCTGAATTACCCTCTGTGGAGCTTTCAAAATCCCATGCCGTAGAATCTCTGCAGGATTCACCGGGGGAGAGTCCTCTGTCATGGAATTCACGCATGCTTCATCCATTTTCCTACCCACATGAGACCTCAGATATTGATGCTTCTGTTGACTCCCCAGTTGGGAGCCCTGCATCTTGGAATTCTCATAATATTACACATACAGAGGCTGATGTGGCTCGAATGAGGAAGAAATGGGGAAGTGCTCATAAACCCACTCTTGTTTCTAATTCATCCAGTCAGTCCCGCAAGGATGTTACCAAGGGGTTCAAAAGGCTACTGAAATTTGGAAGGAGAAGTCGTGGGACAGAAACCTTGGTTGATTGGATCTCTGCTACAACTTCTGAGGGAGATGATGATACAGAAGACGGTCGAGATCCTGCCAGTCGTTCATCAGAAGACTTGAGGAAGTCGAGAATGGGATTCTCGCAGGGTCCTTCCGATGACAGCTTCAACGAAAGCGAGTTGTTCAATGAACATGGTAACCTATATTGTCTTGGATTGATTAATTCTTAGTTGCAGAGAACATCCACTCATAACGTGCCTGCTTAGAAGTTTGAACAACCGCTGTCTCGAACGGGTTATAGTTTGCATAAATTGCTGGCAACTTTAAGCTAATAGTTCCTCGCAGCTGACTTAAAGGGATTTGAATTTTATTAGTTCCCTTGTATCCTGTATAAAGGTCTCTTAGTTAACTGTCTTAATAGCTACTCTTTTGGTGCTTTAGTCGATAAATGATTATATCCTCTAGACCTTCGCACTATCTAAGCATTGATTTTTGGTTTTCGGAATTTCCCTCCTTTCATTTCACCATCTTCTCCACGTTTCTTATACCTTGGGAGATTCCCCGTAGCCCCAACCACCTCATACTCAGCAGCTAAGTTGATGAATTACATTTTTTTCTGCATTAGGGTGCTCTATTTGTTCTTTTAAAGGCAGAGATACCTTCTTTTAGTATGGGAGATTTCATCTTTCTGCATAGTTTTTCTCTCCCTTCAACTTCTCCATCTGTTATAGTACGGAAGTATGAAATCATAAGCTTGATGGTTGTCGATTCTTGCAGTCCAAGCATTACAAAGCTCTATCCCAGCAGTGCCGGCAAACTTTAAGCTAAGGGAGGATTACGTGTCGGGAACTTCATTAAAAGGTGGATTATTGTGGTGCTTATTTTATGTTCTTGTCAATGACTTTTGAATGCGTTATACCAAAACACATGGTTTACATTAGTTTGTTCTCATTTTACGTATTAAAGAGTTTCTTATGTGGCTGAAGGGGTTATTTTCATTCCAATATCCATTACTTAACATTGAGAAATGTGAAACTATGCAGCTCCACGGTCATTTTTTTCTCTCTCTTCCTTCCGAAGCAAAGGAAGTGACTCAAAACCCAGGTAATTTATTTGAATGGGTGAGCGCTTAGAATCATTCTAGTCGGGTGTAGAGGACAGTACATAGAAGATACAATCTTCTTGGATGAAGCAGCCAATATTAGATCAGACCTACAATTTCATCTTGTACATCTTGGATTTCAGAAGGCCTTCATCATGAAATTGTTGCATCTAATAGCTGTTTTGAAAATATGCAGTGAGATATTGAACAAAGAGTTGCTTATTGGCAAGTCATTATGATTTTGGTAGTCTAAAATTATTCTTTCTTCCTCTTCATTGTTATGTCTTGTGTGTTGTATATCTGTATCTGAACACTTGTTAGAGCACAATTGTTGACAGTTTAAGAAGAGTGATATTGTGGAATAACAGTTCGCAAATATTACCACTTCTCGTATGGAGATAAACATGATGAAGTGAATTATAGTCTTATTTTACAAACTTTTGTGTATAAGTTTGAGAAAATATGCGAGTGCTTGTAGCTATGTAAGCTAGTTATCAAGGCCCGTTTGTAGCAGCTCATGTGCGGTCAAAAGTAAACTTTTTATCTGAGTGAAATTTTTGAAGTGGGAAAGGTTGGAGTTGGGTTGACTTCCGGAGCCGTTGGTTGGTTAAAAGATGAACAACTCAAAAACTCAAAAAATTAACACCTAGATTTTAATGAGTGATCAAGTTGGGTTTTTCATTATTTGTTCGTTTTGTTCGGATTGTTTGGTATACTGTTTAGTTCGGCTATCGTGTTGTGGTTCAGGAGGGTGTGTTAGAGTGATTGTGTTGTGAAGTGAATTAAAGTCTAGTACTCCTCTCTTAACACTTAAATTTTAAAGAATGATCAGAATGAACTTTTCAACTGATTCCTCCTTGGTCACTCAGCTGGCTATATGGACATTATTCCTCCTTGGTCACTCAGCTGGCTATATGGACATTATTCCTCCTTGGTCACTCAGCTGGCTATATATGGACATTGATTTTGGGAAGTATTCAACTGATTCCTCCTTTCCTCCTTTCCTCCTTGGTCACTTAGCTGGCTATATGGACATTATTCCTCCTTGGTCACTTAGCTGGCTATATGAACATTGATTTTGGGAATTATGTAATAGTTTCTTGTGTTGTCTTAACTTTGTACGTAGCTTAGCTTGCGAAAGTAATATCTCTCAAGTAAAGACAGACAGTGCTACATAGATAAAAATGTCGCCTGCCTGTCGTATATCACCCTTTTCCATTTCCATGGTGTTTGGACAGCATTTATTTGGGGTGTCAATATTTGTTTGTATCTTCCGAGTCTTCGAAATTTTTTGGTGTCTGCTCTGTAATAAAGCTGACTGTTGGTGAGATCCATTTGCTATCACGTATTGTGAAATAAACCAATCCAAATGGAGGTGGGATCCATTTACTATCACGTATTGTGAAATAAACCAATCCAAATGGAGTTTTTTTATCGCTTTAACAAAAAAACTATTAAGTTTTATTGACAAATGGAGAAATCTCGTTCTTCCTTCGTGTTTATTGTGTAATGTGTGTGAGAGAGAATTTGGAAAATGACAACAACAAAAAACCTTATTATCTCATTTTCCATGAAAAGACCTATGTGGGGACGTGCATTTTTCAACAAAATAATACATAAAAAAATCATATTATCTGATCATTTCACATAATTAGTTTCATATTAGTTTCATACGAGATGATATGATAATAGATTACACGAATTTAAATAACCAATTTAAATTATACTTTTTTTGGATTATGTAGGAGCTAACTGTAATCATGATGGTTTCTTCAAAGCCGGCCTTGTAAACCTGCATGTTGTCCATTTCCATTCATAAACCTTGTAAACCTGCATGTTGTCCATTTCCATTCAAAACACGTCTCTTTTCCACCTTTCTCTGTAATTTCATGGCGATTTTCTCAATGTCATATTAATTTCCATATTCTCAAAGCTCAACCTTGTTCTTTTCTTCCCAATCCAACTTCCACCTTTCACTTCTTTCATTCCGTTTCCTCATAAACCAATCACGCCGCCGTTGATGGCTGCCTCTCCATCTGAGATTGACTACTTTTCCTCAAACAACCGCCACCGGCACAACCCCACTCCTGCCAGCTCACGAGATGTCTCTCGCTCTTTTACACAGTCAAGAAAGTCCACACCCACAAGAAGGTTTCGTAATTATCCAACTCCTAGTTCTCCTTTTGCTTCTGATTATGATAAATCATGGCAAGCTGACATTTCATGGCATTTTGAGCCTACTGGGTGGCAGAGCAGCCGCAACTTAGGTGCTGCTCTTACCCCATGGGCTCCTTCTACCCCATCAACCTCTTCTGCCACTCGGGCATTGCGTCGAACAGCTAATGAATACTACCTTTCTCGCACTTATGGTGGATTCCAAAGATTTGGGAATCCTAATTTTGATGATTCTGTTCATGGGTCTTTGCCTGCTGGGAGAGTGGAGCTTCAGAGCTTTGTGGGTAGAGATTATGAGAATTCTTTTTTTGAAAAGAGTGATATTTCTAATGAAAATGTTAAGTCTTTGGGTTTCTCAAATTTGGAAATTATTGAAGAGAATGCTAGAAATGATGGTGATTCTTTGGTTGCCGCCAAAGATGTCCCTTTAGCTACCAAAGATGAACTGAGTATGCTATCTCACGATAGCTCTGAATATGACATCACTCTCTCACATATTGGACATGACAATGACGATCATGCTTATGGTGCATGGCGATCAACAGCCCTTCATTCTACTACTAAAGTTTCAGATTATGATGAAGATAATTATGGCGATGATGAGGATGCTGCTGATGATGATGTGGAGCCTCGAAAATCAGTTGGGCTATTCAGCTTGTTCAAGTATTCAAGCAAGTTAGACATAGTCTTAGTAATCTTCGGTTGTTTAGGGGCTCTGATAAACGGAGGATCTCTTCCTTGGTATTCCTATCTTTTTGGGGAGTTTGTTGATAAGATTGCTTCTGATTCATCTGATTCCGATCAGAGCAAAATGATGAAGGAAGTAGGGAAGGTTTGATAGTCTCATAAATTGTTAATGTCCTTTCACTTCTCTAGAGTAATTATGTTTTAAGTGACCAAGGTGATGAAACAAGTATTTATATTTTAATTTGTCAAATCATTTATCATCAAAGACCAGCCTATTAATAATTGTTATGGTCACTTAAAATTTAGTCAATTACTCTGTTCACTCTAGAATTATTCTTTACAAAATTATTAAAGAAATTGAAGAGTTATATATGCTATATGTTTCCCATATTTGTATTAACGTTCAGGTATGCCTACTTATGACTGGACTTGCAGCAATAGTGGTGGTTGGAGCATACATGGGTAAGACAAAATAATACAAGCAGAAACTCTAATACTATTTTGATTTCCTTCTTCATATTTTCTAAGAAGATTTTTCTTTTATCATATCAACTGCGTAGAGATAACTTGTTGGAGATTGGTGGGAGATCGATCAGCTCAACGTATAAGAACAAAATACTTAAAAGCAATATTACGACAAGATATCAGCTTTTTTGATACAGAAATAAGCACCGGTGATGTTATGCATGGAATTTCTAGTGATGTAGCTCAAATCCAGGAAGTAATGGGAGAGAAGGTGAGACCTACTATATATGTTATTTTATTCTATGTTATTTTTGAAGTGAATCCCCTCAAATTAATATTATATTCTAATCGACACTCTCTGGATGATAACAGATGGCACACTTCATTCATCATGTATTTACGTTCATATGTGGTTATGCAGTTGGGTTTTTGAAGTCATGGAAAGTCTCTCTAGTCGTCTTATCTGTTACCCCATTAATGATGTTATGTGGTTTAGCCTATAAAGCTGTTTATGTTGGCTTAACTTCAAAAGAAGAGGTAAACGATATTTAAGAAATGCGTAAATATGTTATTTACACAACTAAATCTATTTACTAACTGTTTTCGTTTACTTTGTCGAAGGTTTCGTATAGAAGAGCAGGTAATATAGCTGAGCAAGCCATTGGTTCAATTAGAACAGTATTTTCATTTGTGGCAGAGGATAAACTTGCTACAAGATATGCTCAAGTATTGTTAAAGTCAATGCCTTTTGGGGCAAAGATTGGTTTTGCTAAAGGTGCAGGAATTGGAGTTATTTATTTGGTCACTTATTCAACATGGGCATTGTCTTTCTGGTATGGAGCTATCTTGGTTGCTAGAAATGAGATTAGCGGAGGCGATGCAATAGCTTGTTTCTTCGGAGTAAATTTGGGGGGAAGGTAACACTCTACTATCTGTCTAAAATTTTGGATAGGTCTATTCTGTGCTTGCTAGTTATAAAACTCACTATTCATCTCCTCAATGCTTAGGTTTATTTTAGTATGCATGATATAAAGGACATGTTTTTAGGGGTGAATTGCGAAAATGGCCATAGAAAAATAAAGTGTCTGTAAAAAAATGTTCAGAATAATTAATTTAGTTACGTATTAGTTAGTTACTGAATATGTAACTAATAAATTAGTTACTCCGTACCAGAGTTTTAAATCACGGTCGTGGTTTATGTCGCGTTGTGATCGCTGTGTCACGAAAATCGGGTGAAACTGATGTTATGTAACAAGTCACGGGTGTCGCAGGCGTGAATCTTTTTTGAAGTCCTAACAATTTACTTATTTTTTTTATTTTCTTCTGTCATGGTCCGTAACGGCCGCGACAAACATGAATTTCTTTAGACACGTTATATCGGACTGTTATGGTCTCGGTGTACGTAACAATCGTTACATCGTGTAACGACCGTTTTTTGATACAATGCTCCGTACATTTTTGCAACTTTTTTTTGCACGATCATTTTTTGCAAGGGAAAATAACAGGAAAAGACAGGTTTCGGGGGTGGAGTTGTAACGGGGGTAGAGTTGTAAAAATGGTCAAAATATGACCGTGGTAAATAATTTGTTTACCAAAATTACACAATAATAAATGAATATTTACTATAATTAGGAAAGGGACCAAGTGCGGACCACGCTTCATTTTGGGTCATTTTTACTCATAATTTTTTAAAAGAGCAATTGAGTGTGCTTTTTAATTTGAAATTGGAGCTTGGTTGAGTTGTTTAATTCCTGACAGTTATGATATGTTGTTTAATCTGACTTATGTATTGTCCTCTACGAGAGTCTGTTAAATATTATTACACATGGCCTGAATATACATCTGTGCACTGCATTAGTATATTTCTCTTTACTGAACAGCTGAGATACATGAAAACTGATTTTTAAGAAGAAAGGAAGCACATTTTGTTTGTTTGATAACATTCTTCAATTCAATATGCATCTTTCTCCTTCACAGGGGTTTGGCATTATCATTGTCGTATTTCGCTCAGTTTGCACAAGGTGCGGTTGCAGCGAGCAGGGTTTTTGAGATAATCGATAGGGTTCCTGCGATTGATCCATATAGCCCTGTAGGAAGGATACTCTCTAATGTCCGTGGAAGGATTGAGTTCAAAAATGTCAGTTTTGCATACCCGTCTCGTCCTGATGCTCAGATTCTCCATGCTCTCAATCTGGTATTTCCATCTTCAAAAACACTCGCATTGGTTGGCTCTAGCGGAGGCGGCAAGTCCACCATTTTCGCTCTTATTGAGAGATTCTATGATCCTAATGAAGGTGACGCTGTAATATCTCATCATCGACGAGATAATATCGTTTGTCAAATTCGTTTTAGTTCTGACTTGGAAATGTATTATGTTAGGCGTTATCACTTTGGATGGTCATGACATTAGGGCGCTGCAAGTCAAGTGGCTAAGAGATCAGATTGGAATGGTCGGTCAAGAGCCAATTCTATTCGCCATGACCATTTTAGAAAATGTGATGATGGGAAGGGAGAACTCCACCAAGAAAGAGGCGATTGCTGCTTGCATTGCTGCCAATGCTCACACCTTCATCTCTGGCCTTCCACAAGGCTACGACACCCAGGTTCATAAGATGCTCTTATTTTCTTTGCAGTTCTAAGTACCGAGTATATGCATTCCAATATGTGCATGTATTGCTGCTATAACCAGTTCTCAATTTGGAGATCTATGGTCTAATTTTGAAAATATAACTCATGATCAGGTTGGGGACAGAGGAGCCCTGCTGTCTGGCGGACAGAAACAGCGAATTGCATTGGCTCGAGCCATGATAAAAGAGCCAAAGATACTTCTCTTAGATGAACCCACAAGTGCTCTAGACGCCGAGTCCGAGTCTATAGTCCAAAAGGCCATAGACAAGATATCATATGGCCGAACAACCATTGTGATCGCTCACAGGCTATCAACAGTGAGGAATTCTCATGCCATTGCCGTTCTTGACCGTGGCTCTGTCATTGAGATTGGCAATCACCGCCAGCTTATGGAAAAATCCGGGGCGTATTCAAATCTTGTCAGACTAGCTTCTGATTCAGTTGTAAAAACTCCTCTTAAAGAAATCGATATGAGAAAGGAGACAAAATTTTCCTCCATGTATGACAGATCAGTTAATGATATCTCAAAGTCAATGCAAGTGGAAAACCAAGTAGAAGAAGAGGAAGTGGCAAAAGAAGGAAATCGAATGCATGGCTTTAAACTTTCGGAGATTTGGAAGTTGCAAAGGCCAGAAATTTCAGTGCTTTTGTTAGGATTTTTCCTGGGGATTCATGCAGGTGCAATCTTGTCTATTTTCCCTTTCATTCTAGGACAGGCTCTAAAAATCTATTTTGAAGAAGATACATCAAAGATGAAAAGAGAAGTGGGGTACCTCTGTTTAGTAATTGTTGGGCTTGGCATTGGCTCTATTATCTTCATGACAGGGCAGCAAGGTTTCTGTGGTTGGGCTGGAAGTAAGCTCACAATGACTATGAGAGATCTTTTATTCAGATCAATATTAAAACAAGAACCTGGTTGGTTCGATTACGAACAGAATTCCACTGGAGTCCTCGTCTCGAGGCTCTCCGTTGATTGTATTAGTTTCCGTTCAGTTCTGGGTGATCGATTCTCAGTCTTATTAATGGGTTTGAGTTCGGCTGCTGTTGGGCTAAGTTTGTCATTTTGGCTTCAATGGCGTCTAACCCTTTTGGCATCGGCTCTTACTCCTTTCACCCTCGGCGCTAGTTACATAAGCTTGATAATAAACATCGGCCCAAAACTTGATGAAGATGTTTATGCCAGAGCCAGTAATATCGCTTCTGGTGCAGTTTCAAACATAAGAACAGTGATGACATTTTCTGCTCAGCAGCAGCTGGTTAAGTCATTTGATCAAGCTTTATTAGAGCCGAAGAAGTCCTCGATTAAAAGATCGCAAATTCTAGGCCTAACGTTCGGGTTTTCCCAAGGAGCCATGTACGCAGCGTATACGTTAACTCTTTGGTTCGGGGCGTATCTCGTGAAGGAGGGAAAGACCGACTTCGGCGATGTGTATAAAATCTTTCTCATTCTTGTTTTGAGCTCGTTTTCGGTTGGACAATTAGCCGGGTTGGCACCAGATACTTCAATGGCAAATACAGCTATCCCAGCTGTCTTTGATATCATTAAACGTAGGCCGTTGATCGGTAACGATCAAGGAGAAAAACATAATAAGAAGATCGACAGGTCAAAAAGTTGGGATATTGAGTTCAAGACGGTGACATTTGCGTACCCATCTAGGCCAGAGGTGATCGTATTGAGGGACTTCTGCTTGAAAGTTAGTGGAGGTAGTAAGGTGGGTTTGGTGGGGGAGAGTGGGTCAGGAAAGTCAACAGTAATATGGTTAATACAGAGGTTTTATGATCCAAATAATGGGAAAGTGGTGATGGGAGGGATGGATTTGAGGGAGCTTGATGTGAAGTGGTTGAGGAGGCAAATAGCTTTAGTTGGCCAAGAGCCGGCATTGTTTGCTGCAAGTATAAGAGATAACATTGCATTTGGAAATCCAAATGCTTCATGGGCTGAAATTGAAGAGGCTGCAAGGGATGCTTATATTCACAAGTTCATTGGTAGCCTCCCTGAAGGCTTTGAAACTCAGGTAATCTTCTAATTCACTCACATTGAACGTCTAATCATAATGGTCAATTTCGTTAGATTAGAACAGCACAGGGATGCTGATTTTTCACCCTAAATTATGGTCAATTCTTTTTATTTCGGTCGGAAAGACGAAATATTTTGTGTTTTGAGACCGGACCAAAACGAAACATGAGTGCTGATTTTTCACCGTAAAGTCTGAACAATTCCGGCCTGAACATTCCAAATTTTTATGCGGTAATTCAAGCATGTAAATTACCTGAAATCGCGGTAGTTCAGTATCAGAGATTCATGGGTTGTTTTGTGAAATTGAGGTCTGGTCGTCGGATCCTAAACAAGAATAAAAGAAATTTTAGTTATTTCTTTTTTCTATAATTAATTTATTTAGTACTTGATACGTTTTTGTTTTCCAAAAAAAATGATAAAACTTATTTTTGAATAATAAAGCAACGAGGGGCAAATAATCCCCCAAACCCAGTTCGTTTCATTAAAAATAAAATAGAAAAAATATTTATTATATAATATTTAACTTGTCATAATATTTTTTTTTAATTTGAAATCGTTTATTATACATTAAAGAGTATTATTCATCATGATAAAACTTATATGATGATAAAAGCACTCAAATTTTTGTAGTATTGTGTTTACAATTATGTGATGTTATATTAGTTATTAGTCATGACTTAATTTTGAAATAATTAAATGTTTACATGTTGTTATTTACCATATTATTGAAAAATTTACGTTTCTTGTAAAAAAATCTTTACATATTATTTAATATGGCAAGACTTATGACATAAATTTTATGTGATGTCTAACTCTTTTTTTTTGTATTTTATTTACAATTATATAAAGTTGATAATCGAAACAATTTATGTATAAAAATATTATTTACATTAAATATTTATTATATTTTTATCTACCATTCCCAAAATGAAATAAATAAAATATCCAAAATTTTCTATTTTTATAAACGAACTAAACGGATACGAATTGTGATGATTATAAACTTCTTTGTCAAATGGTTTTGGTTTTCCCTCTATAGGTAGGTGAAAGCGGGGTTCAGCTATCGGGAGGACAGAAACAGAGGATAGCGATAGCAAGGGCAATATTGAAAAGATCAAGGGTGTTACTGTTAGATGAAGCAAGCAGTGCATTAGATTTGGAATCTGAGAAACATGTCCAATCTGCACTTAAAAAGGTTTCAAAACGGGCCACCACAGTTGTAGTGGCTCATCGGCTTTCTACAATCAGAGACGCCGATATGATTGCGGTTGTAAGAGATGGAACCGTCGTGGAACACGGCAGCCATGATCAACTAATGGCTTCTGCCCATCTCAACGGTGTTTATGCTAGCTTGGTTCGTGCTGAATCTGAAGCCACCGCATTTTCCTGAGCATAGTTGAGAAGAAGTATAGATCTTAATTCAATTTAACTTCGTTCTCAAATAGTCAATTGAAAGGCGAAGTTTGCTTTTTTAGTTTCAGTTTCTGAGATCAAATATCTGCATTCAAATTTATACGTACATAAATTTGACACACACACACATATAGATACATACATACATACATAAATGTATATATATGTATATATATACACACACACACACACATATATAGATACATACATACATACATTCATATATACACACACACACATACATACATATATATACATTCACACACACACACACACACACACACACACACACACACACACACACACACACA